>PVKU01001591.1:74160-286599 GCA_004027475.1 Anoura caudifer
GGATTATATCCTAAGAACCCTGAAACACCAATCCAAAAGAACCTATGCACCCCAATGTTCATAGCAGCACAATTTACAATAGCCAAGTGTTGGAAGCAACCTAGGTGCCCATCAGTAAATGAATGGATCAAGAAACTATGGTACATTTACACAATGGAATTCTATGCAGCAGAAAGAAAGAAGGAGCTCCTACCCTTTGTGACAGCATGGATGGAACTGGAGAGCATTATGTTAAGTGAAATAAGCCAGGCAGTAAAAGACAAATACCATATGATCTCACCTTTAACAGGAACCTAATCAACAAAACAAACAAAGAAGCAAAATATAACCAAAGACACTGAACTTAAGAAGGGGTTGATAGTCACCAGAGGGGAGACGGGAGGGAATTTCAGGGGGAAAGGGGAAGGGTTTGGAGCAACAAGTATAAAGGACACATGGACAAAAACTAGCGGGGGTGGAAATGGGATGGGGGTGGGGAGGGCTGGGGCAGTGGCCTGGGATGGGAGTAAAAGACAGAAAACTGTACAAGAACAACTATTAAAATAAAGAATCCTTTTAGAAATATGTTGAAAGAAGAAAACCAGCACATAAATAAAAATACTCTGAAATGTTCAAACACTTAATCCCCAAAGTAAAATGTTAGAAAACATGAGTAGGAGGAAGACACAGGCAGGTGTCAGTGATGAGTTGTAGAAGCAGGAAAGACCAGATGGAAACGGCCGTGGTGCCACTCTCTCTGTGCTGCCTCACGTTGTGCGAAACAGACACTCTTGGAGACTGACAATCAATACATGATTTACAATTTAGATTACGTTAAAGCCATCATATTGCTGCTGTATAATATAGAAGTTTGAAGAATATGTAGACATATTAGGAATTTTGTGTTTTTGCCATTTGCGACTATAGGGGGTTTCAGACATGGTTTTCTTACTATCAAAGGAGGTATTCTTTTAGTATTTCATTAAAGGTGTGATCATTTTCTAGAGCATGGTGTACATTTTATACCTCCTTTCTTCAACAGTATAATAGAACTTATTATCCCAAACTTTTTTAAGAATAGAAATAAATTTCTAATAGTTTGCTATTTGAAATATTAACATGGCTGATTATTTTTTGTTCATTCTCATGGCAAAAAAAGGAAAAGAATTCCATCTTTTCCATTCCACTTCTAGATTTTAATACATAAATTATGTATGAGAAGGCTTAGTATATTATTAAGTGCATTTAAAAAGGATATTTGACAAAAACCTGAAATTGAATTACCAATGCTGTCATTTTTCTGTTATATTTTTATATCTTTGAAAAACGTAGTGATCATCTGTTATTTTACCAGAAAAGCATGAATAAAAACCCAAACTCTATTTAGAAGAGGATATATATATATATATATATCAAAATGGTAGGGAAGATGAAGTCATATGTTTCTGAAAAACATTTGAACATGAGATGAAATTAGCCAAGGAAATGAACTCTGAGTCTTTGCCATTCAGCCTGCTGCCACCCCCTCTCCAAGGGGCTTTCAGGCAATATCTTCTGTAGCTTTTCTTTTGTGAGACTGAAGTGGCCATGTGACTGTCACCTAGTCCCTTATTCAAGTTCCTGCACTTGTCTCTCTGCCTTGTTTCTTCCTGTCTGCCTTCCTGACAACAACAGCTCCAACTTGGCCTTCATGACTTCCTCACTCACGTATGCTTTCTTTCTCAATAGAATTTTCCTTGGGTTTGGAAAGAAACATTCTAATAGCTATTTATACTTTAGAAAGCTAAAACAAAAATGATTTCTAATGTGGATGGGACTATGCCACTCCACAGTTCAGCTGCACTACTAATGCAAAGGGCTCTGAGGCATAATGAGCTCAAGGAAAGCTGAACCAACATGTGTGGCTGGGATCCTAGATGCAAATAGGTAGGTTGGTTTTGAGTCTCACACTCACAAAACTAGTTCTGTAGCAGCACAGCTCACACCTATTCCAGGGAAAACTTGAAATGTGAGCGTGTCTCTCCTGTTGACTGTCAGTTGACACAAGGTCTTGGGAGAGAAATTTGGCAGCATTTTAACACTTAGATGCACATTCCCTTCCATGCAGGGATTCCACTTTGAGGCATTTATGCTATAGGTTCTGTTGTCCAAGTATCCAAAGATAAATGTACAAGATGGAGTGTTGCTCACCAAGAAAGGGCCTTACATACAATCCACGTATCTACCACTGGGGAATGGTTAAAAATTATGGCCCATTGACACAGTGTAATGCTAGGCAACCATTTATGGCTCTTGGAGGTGTGTTAGTGTTCCTGCTTCCCAGAACCCCCCTTTTCTGATATAGAGAGCCGATATTCTATTTTTTGTAAAGGGTATTAGAACAGAGCTTCTGATTTTACTAGCCAGATTGCTGTTGCCAAGTGCCTCTTATATCAAACTTATAGATCTATCATCACTATAGCACAGTTACATTTAAAAAGGTAAAATGTTATGATAATATGTATACATAGTATACAGTGCTGCATACACACACACACACACACTCCTGGAAGGATATACCTGAAACAGTGGTTATCTCTGAAGGGAAGGGTTGGTTATGGGGGTGGAAGAAGAGACTTTATACTTCTGTTCTTACTGCTCTGCCATACTTTTGTAATTAAAAAATAAATTTTAAACAAATAATTTTATACCAATCAGTAAATAAAATAAAATATAATAAATGCCAATGAAAAGAGGCAGATATTTAAGTTCTTTGGGTTCAGGCTCTCAGTACAAGGCCCTGCAAAAGATACAGGCCCCTGTGTGTTCTGTGGGGCCCATGAGACCAGAGACGTCTAGTCTGCACATTCCTACTGAAGAAACAGTTCCCTGAAGTCCTACTGCCATTTGATTCATCAGGACCCTAAAGGTTATGCCTTCCATCTGATGGGGGTAGGAAATATCACCTCCTCCAAGAAGCCTCCTGTGATTCCTGCAACCCTCATTGTTCTCTGCCTTCTTTTCACTGGCATTACAAAAAATTTATTGCTGTAGAAGTTGGTGCCTCTCTGCCTTGTCTTGATTGTATTTCTTTTATCCCCTGGCAGTTGATGGTGAGAAAGGGTCTTCAGCTCAGTTACAACTGCTCCCATCATAGTGTTCCCTTTGCTTACCCTGTAGATCTGCTGAATAGGAAAAAGACTTTACTTCTCTCCCAAGATTACAGGTGTGGGGCTACTTTGTGCAGCAAAGGGGAGAACATCACACAGAATGTGCCAAATTGCATATAATGAAAGAGTAGCTGCAATGCTCTTGAGAAATTCCCACTTTAGGACAAAATTCCAACTTCCTAGCATAAACTACAAGGATCTACATAGGTCACACACACACAATCCTCATCTCAGGCCACTTCTTGGTACCCACCCATATTCCAGCTTCACCAATTATTTGTCTTCCTGGAATGCATAATGAATTTTTATACCACAGTAACAATTTGTACCAACTGTGTGTGGTTCAGTGGCATCTAGAATGCAATTAACCCATATTCATTTTCTCCTTTCTTTGCATTCTGATTTAATGATGCTTGACTCTAAATAGCTTCTCCCACAGAGGGGAAAAAAAGAGACTAGAGCAAGACAAGTTGGAGGAGGGGCAAACCCCAATGGTGTCTTACATTCCTGTGGGTGTGTATTGCTCCACGTTATTGTGCAATAAATTTTCATTGGGGAGTACTCCATGCGAGTCACTGTACAAGGCTCAATCTAAATTTTAAACAATGCATTTTTGCCTTTCTTACATATATGGAAAAGAATTTTTAGGCATAGAGAGAAAAAAGATAATTGTGGCTCATTGTTCGATTTTGGGTTTTGCTAATAAAGGATGAACTTTGTTATTATTCCTCCTATTTTTAGTTAACAGCTCAGTATTTAGGCATTCAGTTATCTGGAGTTTTGTCCTTTAGTCTAATTGGACTGTCGTGTTCAAACTATCTCTTACATTAACTCTTGATTTACTGATTGGCTTTGGAGTACAAGGGAAGGATTAAAAAGCTACAGAGGTAAATCACTTCAGAGTAATTTATTCAACACACAAGCAAGAAAATATATTAATCCCATTCACAGACAGCCTGTGCCTAAGGTATCTGAAGTTCTCCACTTAGCCAACATCAGGACATGATACAAACAGCTGTTTGGCAAATTGTGATCTGGCTACTTAGCCTATATCACCCTGGCTTCAGGCAAAGTGAAATGTAACCCATCAATAGATATTTAAAGGCACAAAGTTGTTTTCAGCTCAGTTACAAATTTAGATAGAAGACACCCTACTTGGTATGAAAGTAGTTGAGTAGACAGATCTTGTGGTTCACAGACCACCTGACTGAAATTTGAGCCCCTCTAAATATTGTGCCACTCTGATGAGACAAGAGCTTGACAGTCAACTTAGCAGACTAAATGGGCTGGGGAAAAAAACCATAAATAACATATGAAGCATTGTCCTTCAAGCTTAGCACAACTTGAAACAAGATTGCAGTAGCTTCTTTTGTAAACAATGAAGGAGCAAATTGGGGTACGGTACATGAAGTAGTCAGGTGGCGTCTTCATTTAGTGCCTCATGAAATGAAAGGAGAACCTCTTCTTTTATGTTGCCATTCATGAGTCAGCATCTGTGACAGTGACTGTTGGTTCCTTCTTGTCTGAAGCTATTATTTCCAAATATGAGCCCACAACCTCTTTCTCTTCTGCCATATCTTTTCAAAACAATAAAGAAGGCTAACTCTAAGGCAGGGAGAAATGCTCAACTTCAAAAATAATTAAAGACATACAAATAAATTGAGCCTCCAAACTGGCAAAGACTTAAAAAAAGTATATAACCCTTGTTGGTCGGAGGGTACTGTCATATACTCAGATGGGGGGATAATAATGTAAAACGTTAACAGTCTTTCTAGAGGGGAATTTAGCTTGAATTTGGCTATATGGTATGCATATTCTTTGATCAAAAAATCCACCTTTTAAGGTAGATTAATAATTATATCAACAATTGAATATATGAGCACAGATTTAGCAACAAAGGTGTTAATTTCAGTGGTTTATACTGTAGAAAACTTTGAAATAACTAAAGTGTTCAACAGCTGAACATTAAATACATTATGGTGCAATCATAGGAGATCATCTATAGCCATTTAAAACAATATTGAAAGGTTCTTTTTTTAAAAGATATATTTTATTGATTATGCTATTACAGTTGTCCCATTTTCCCCCTTCATTCCCCCCCACCCTGCACACCCCCTCCCACCCACATCCCCCCCATTAGTTCATGTCCATGTGTCATAAGTTCTTTAGCTTCTACATTTCCCACACTATTATTGCCTTCCCTCTGTCTGTTTTTACTACCCACCATCTATGCTACTTGTTCTCTATACCTTGTCCCCCTCTCTCCTCCTCCCACTCCCCTGTTGCTAACCCTCCATGTGATCTCCATTTCTGTGGTTCTGTTCCTGTTCTAGTCATTTGCTTACTTTGCTTTTGTTTTTGTTTTAGGTGTAGTTGTTAATTATTGTGAGTTTCCTGTCATTTTACACTATACATGTTTTTTATCTTCTTTTTCCTAGATAAGTCCCTTTAACATTTCATATAAGGGCTTGGTGATGATGAACTCCTTTAACTTGACCTTATCCGGGAAGCACTCTATCTTCCCTTCCATTCTAAATGAAAGCTTTGCTGGATAGAGCAATCTTGGATGGAGGTCCTTGACTTTCATGACTTGGAATACCTCTTTCCAGCCCCTTCTTGCCTGCAAGGTCTCTTTTGAGAAATCAGCTGACAGGTCTGATGGGAACTCCTTTGTAGGTGACTGTCCTCTTATCCCTTGCTGCTTCTAGAATTCTCTCCTTCATTTTAATCTTGGCTAATGTCATTATGCTGTGCCTTGGTGTGTTCCTCCTTGGGTCCAACTTGTTTGGGACTTTCTCAGCTTCCTGGACTTCCTGGAAGTCTATTTCCTTTGCCAGATTGGGGAAGTTCTCCTTTATTATTTGTTCAAATAAGTTTTCCACTTGTTGCTCTTCTTCTTCCCCTTCTGGTACCCCTATAATTTGGGTGTTGCAACGTTTAAAGATGTCCTGGAGGTTCCTAAGCCTCTCCTCATTTTTCTGAATTCTTGTTTCTTCATTCTTTTGTTTGGTTGTTTCTTTCTTCCTTCTGGTCCACTCCACTGATTTAAGTCCCAGTTTTCCTCCCATCTCTATTGGTTCCCTGTGCATTTTTCTTCATTTCACTTATTGTAGCCTCCATTTTTTTCATCTAATTTGTGAGCAAAATCAACCAGTTCTGTGAGCATCCTGATCACCAGGGTTTTGAATTGTGCATCTGATAGGTTGGCTATCTGTTCATTGCTTAGATAAATTGGCTCTGGGGCTTTGATTTATTCTCTGGCTTGAGCCATTTTTGTTTCTGGGGTTTTCTTTTGGGGGGGTCTAGTTGTGGCTGTTTTGTAGTGAGGGGTGGAGCCTTAGGTGTTCCCCAGGGTGGGGCAGCCCAATCGCTGGGTAGTGACGCTGTATGTGGGGGCAGGGTCCAAGAGGGAACAATGGTGCTTGCTCTGCTCTCTCTCGGGTTCCAGTCCCTTCCACTGCTTCCCCTTCACCTGGATTATCTGTGCTCGAATGTGGGACCACCTGGTCAGCTAGCTGCTTTGCGCGGCCTCACTGGGTCTGCACAGTTGCCACCCCATGCCGGGGGTCTGCTAGCCGCTGCCTGTGCACCTGGGATCTGCCAGCCGCTGCTGCCTGCATGCCCAGTCTGCACGTCCACTTTTTCCTGCCGCGACTCTGCCCCTCTTACCAGTCTGGATGAATGGTTGTTGGACTTCCGTACATTTCAATTTTCTATGAGTTCTGGTTGTTTTCTTGTTTCTAAATCTTTGTTGTCCTTAATTTTGGTTGTGAGAGGAGGCACAGTGTGTCCACCTATGCCTCCATCTTGGCCGGAAGTGTTGAAAGGTTCTTGATGCAAAAAGGTGTTCATAATATTATGTTGCTTAAAAGGTTAAAATTAGAATGCTTTGCATATTCCAACTTTATTAGAAAAGTATATAAATACACATTTGTGCACAAGGATCGGCCTAGAAATATGTACCAGAAAAAATAAACGCCAGTTATTTCTGAGTGGTAAAATTTAAGGTTGTTTATTCTTTTATCTAATAGTCTGAATTTTTAAATTTTCTATAATTTATATATATTTATGTTAGTGAAACAAAAAAGAGCTACTTCTAATTTAATTAAGCAAGTCTGAATATACACAGGGAAGCCAAATCACAGTGTGATCCTGACAAGGCAGCAGGTCAGGAAGACTGTGAGCCCAGCTGTGGTGGAGGCTGTGTGTTGCCTACTTCAATACCTGCTTCACCCCTTTCCCTTAGTTTTAGCATCCCAATTTTTAACTGGGCACATTGCTACCTAGAAGTAAAGACTACAATTCCCAGCTTTTCTCACATGTTAGGTGGTCAAGACTAGATTCTGCTCATTGAGATACTGTAAGTGGAAGTACTGTGTGGGCCTTTAAGAACTTTCACAAAAGGATTTATTTGCCCTTATTTTAACTTTTTCTTCTCACATGGATGTATTGGCTGCCATACTGGTCCATGACAAGAAAGCCACATGTAGAATGTGTCAGAAGAGACTGGTAGCAATCTAGGTTCCTTGAGATAGATGGGGCTCCATGTCAGCTTTGGACTGCTTACCTTTACACTATTTTATATTATAGAAATATAAATTTCTGGACCAAGATGGAAGCATAGGTAGAAAATGCTTCACTTCCTCACACAACCAAAAGAAGGATAACAACCAATTAAAAACAATAAACAATCAGAACTACCAGATAGCAAACTACATGGAACTCTGGCAATCAAGGAGTTAAAGAAACATTCATCCAGACCTGTAGGAGGGGGCGGAGACAGGCAGTCAGGGCATGGAGGGCAGAGAGGACCCTCAGCAAGGCAGCAGACCTTACGGGTGAGGCAAGGCTGGCTGAATGGGAAATTAAAGACTCAAAACCTTTAGCTGCAAAATACTGTGAATGTCTCCCTGTGACAGGAGAAACTCCCAGTCTCACAGGAGAGTTCATTGGAAAGTGAGGCTAGAGCAGAGCAAGCAAGCTGCATTGTACCCCTCCCCCACAGACAGCACAACAACACCAAAGGGGGTTGCCCCAACCTGGCAGATACCTAAGGCTCTGCCCCCTTATGACATAACAGGTGCTCAGAGACAAAGAAATATGACCTAAATGAAAGAACAGATCAAAACCACAGAAAAAGAGCCAACTGACAAGGAGATAGACAACCTATCTGATGCAGAGTTCAAAATACCAGGAATCAGGATGCTCACAGAAATGGTTGAGCTCAGTCACAAAATAAAGAAAGGAATAAAGGCTACACAAAGTGAAATAAAGCAAAATATACAGGGAACCAACAGTGAAGGGAAGGAAACTGGGACTCAAATAAACGATTTGGAGCAGAAGGAAGAAATAAACATTCAACCAGAACAGAATGAAGAATAAAAAAAATGAGAGGCTTAGGAACATCTGGGACAACTTTATGCCCTACAATATCCGAATCATAGGGGTTCTGGAAGGAGAAGAGGATCAGCAACAAATTGAAAACTTATTTGAACAAATAATGAAGGAAAACTTCCCCAATCTGGCAAAGGAAATAGATTTCCAGAAGTCCAGGAAGCCCAGAGAGTCCCAAAGAAATTGGACCCATGGAGGAACACACCAAGGCACATCATAATAATGTTACTCAAGATTAAGGATAAGGAGAGAATCTTAAAAGCAGCAAGTGGAAAGGAGACAGTTACCTACAAAGGATTTCCCATAAGACTGTCAGCTGATTTCTCAAAAGAAACCTTGCAGGCAAGAATGGGCTGGAAGGAAGTATTCAAAGTCATGAAAGGCAAGAACCTACATCCAAGATTGCTCTATCCAGCAAAGCTTTCATTTAGAATGGAAGGGCAGATAGAGTGCTTCCCAGATAAGGTTAAGTTAAAGGAGTTCATCAGCACCAAGCCCTTATTATAGGAAATGTTAAAGGAAATTATATAAGAAAACTATGAACAGTAAAATGACAACAAACTTACAACTATCAACATCTAAACAAAAAAACAAAAAAAAAAGCTAAGCAACAATAGAACAGTAAGAGAATCATAGAAATGAAGATCACATGGAGGGTTATCAGTGGGGAGGGGGAAGGGAAGAATGTGGGAAAATGTACATGGAATAAGAGAACATAATTGGTAGGTATAAAGTGGACACAGGGGAGGTTAACAATAATATAGGAAATAGAGAAGCCAAAGAACTTATGTGTATGACCCATGGACATGAACTAAAGGAGGAGAGAATGCTGGTGGGAGGGGGGTTGTAGGGCAGAGTGGGGATAAAAGGGAGAAAAAAATTGGGACAACTGTAATAGCATAATCAATAAAATGTACCTAAAAAA
Organism: Anoura caudifer; assembly: GCA_004027475.1. Classification (NCBI taxonomy): domain Eukaryota; kingdom Metazoa; phylum Chordata; class Mammalia; order Chiroptera; family Phyllostomidae; genus Anoura; species Anoura caudifer. Next base: position 83,608 of record PVKU01001591.1, read on the forward strand.
GAAATATAAATTTCTATTTCATTGAAACCCCGGTTATTGGGGTTTTCAGGTGTTTATAGCCGTTCCTAGGCCTAATTAAATACCAGGACTAATTATTTTTGTAGTTGTTGCTGATCAGAACTGATCAGAACTATTTACTGAAGGGCTTCTTAGAATTAGTTATCCAGAAAAAGAAAATATTGGAAAAATCATAAAAACCAAACTTTCACAAGTATCTACAGTATCATGTTGAGTTTATTGGCTTTTAGGTGACTGTCTCATTAGTGAATTTTTTTTGTTTGTTTTTGATGTAGCAGATAAGCCTATCCAGACACGGCCTCAAATGCTGAGATAGCCTATTTGGAGGCAACAGCTGCCAAATGTAATTCTTAATTATATAAAGGAAGTAAAAGAAGCACTACATGGATGTTAATGATGAAAATTATGACATTTTTAAACAAGTGAAAATGTGGCTTATTAAAGTATAGAGGCCTTTTATAAATATACTTAGGGGAAAATGAGCCCATTACTAAAAATAAGTTTGGGATATATTGTTTAAAGAATTTTTAGCAAATAAATATTGCTGTGAACTAACTCATGACTTTGAGAGAAAAATTGCATTGAACTCTGAAACAATCAACACATGGATTATTTAGCATTAATTCATACTGTAACAAAAATGAAGAGGAACAACATAATTTGTATCCTGAGTAGATAGCATGGTCTATTACTCTTTTTTGGGGACATGACACTTAGTTTCTCAGATGTCATCATTACGTGGCTAATTTAGAGTCGAGTGAGTGGGTGCTTCAAGGATTTAAACCTTGATGATGATGGAAAGTGTATTTTGTTAGTGTTGCTTCTACGAAATACACTCAGGCACTTCAAAATGATTTTTGAAATGGTCATGAAAATATAGGAGATTAAAGAACACAACATTAATTCCTCTATCCGCCCCCCCCCCCCCCAGCTGGAAGACCTTATGAGAAATAAAAAGGGGCAACAGGAAAGAAAGGGGAAAACATTTTTTCAGAGAGGCATCCCCTTTTTTCTTTTTTTCTTTTATTTTTCTCTTCATCAATGCAAATGTTCGTGTTTTCATCTCTGTAGGATTCTTCCTTCACTGCATTCCACAAGCCTGGAGAAACTTGCTGGAACTCTTACAAAACCCTCTCCTGCTACCATATTAGGAATTGAAATGTGTAGCAGAAACCCTCTGCCAAGTCAAGATAATCAACAGGGAATGTCTGTGCCTTCAAGCCAAATGAGTGCAGAAAAATTATCAAGACAGCAAAATAAATAATAAAACAGGACTGGCTTTAGATTATGAGCTACTTATATCCCACTCACTAATAAAGCTGTGCTGGAAATTTCTATACCTGTTGGCTGTTCAGGCCCCAGAGCCTAGTTAGGTCTGATTTTACTGTGTATATAATTCACTCTGGGTCCAAGTGGGGCACAGTGAAATAATGTCTCTGCCTTATTAACTACAATAATTTTACATGGTTGCATGCCTCATAAATCTTCTACCATAATACCAAAGTGATCCTGCAATACTTTAAATTTTAGATGGTTTTTCTCACTTTTGCAAAGAGACTGTAAGTCCATGGTAGTTACCAGAAAACTTTCTGGGAGATTGGTTATGATTAGTTACAGTTTCCTTATTTATATGCAGCACTTGATCCATCACATACTTGACTAGAAATAATATTTTAATTAATACATGAACCAAATTAATTGATGTTTGTAACCACAACACTGTGGTTCTGGAGTCCTAAAAGGGACAGGAGAGGGGTTGAACGGCGAAGGCTGAGCAATTATCCAGTGGATTAACCTGGCTGCTGTGGAACTGCCAGCTCTATCAAGACAGTAATGATTACACCTGGGAATGTAATGCCGTAGCGATGAGGAATTTGACCTTGCAGCCACATTTCGCAAGTTTTAAAGGAGGCAGAGGTGAGAAATGAGATCAGAGAACAGAAGGCTTCATAAATCAAGACAGCACATGACAGGAGCCTGCGTGAGAGCATAATTGTAGACTCAGGATGAAGCAAAGAATATAGAGCTATCGCAGAGTAATTTGTGTGCCATAACTCTCTGGGAAATCATAATTATCAGAGAAATAACAGACCCATGCATGGCCAAACTGCTTCTGGCTACATTGCCTGTGGGAGTAAAAAGAAAAATGAAAAAAAAAAGTGGTCTAGGACATTTTTAGGTACAGGGACAAACCAAAAAAAAAAAAAGCCTTTCATGTACATTTGTAGCATGCTTTAGTTTACAAACTTTTCCTGGGCATTATATTATTTGACCTTTTATGGAGACATCTTTACTCCCTTAATCCATGTTAGAGCAAGGGCTGAGTCACCTCTCTTAAAAAACTTGCTCAAAGTCTTAGTAAGAATGTGCATTAGATCTCTAATCCAGTGTTTTCCAAAAATCCCACTGATGCCAGACTAAGAGGGGTGTTTGTGCTTTCTGGAGAACTCCTTGCTTTTCTAGTGAGGCTTAGCAATGGCTCCCCTGTTGTGTTCATTTGGTTGTTCAGTCTTCTATTTGAGCAATTTTTAGTTTTTTCAATAGCTGTGGAAATACACAAAGTCTGGAACCTTGGGCACATTATTTAGCCACCTCAGCTTTGTTGAGGCAAAATTATGCCCAGAATTGACAAACAGCAGATAGGAAATGCCCTTTGTTAGAAGAACTGGAAGAGGGTGCCCAAATGCCTTGGTTGCTACTGCCATCTCCTGTTCAGAGTGGCTCACCCAGAACTGCCTCCTGTGTTATATCTGCTTTAAATTCAAGTGTAATGCCTAGGCCAAACTGATTCCAGGTGAGTCAGGAATATTCCCCATGTATTCGAGCCCCCCCCCCCCCCCCATTCAACCTGTTCTGGAAGCCACATCTTTAGGCAGTGGTCAGTGTTAGGAGACAGTAGGAACAGGATTAAGGGTGTGAAGACTGATGTTTATAGGAGGAGGGAGCTGGGAAGAAGAGGTCTTTAGGAGGTGAAGATGTGATCAAAGATGGAGAAAACAAAGACAGCGATGTACTCCGGGGAAACTGGATGAAGGACAAACTTCCACTCTGAAACCAAAACCTCTGCATGGGCCATGCACAAGAGGAACTGAAGGAACATAGAAAATCTGATCCTCTTCTGACTTGAGGAGGGGCCTTCAAAGGAGCTCTGGTGTACCTCACAATCACAGGCTGTGCTGTAGATACATCCCATCTACAAGTGAGGCCCAGAATCAGGATAGCAGTGTACACAAAGAGGATTCTGGCTCTTCTCAGAGCTTAGGATTTGCATTTCTGAGAGTGTGGCAACCAGAGCCATCCCAATGCTACAGCAAATGGAGATAACTACTCCAGGATACAAGCTTCTCTTTCCTTCGTGGTTTCCCAACTACTGGTTGGCAAGCAGCTCTAGGGAGAAGCTAGGTGATTGGGCTGTGGGAGGGAAAGTGGAACAGAAAGGTGGTAGTGCTGTAACAGGGGAGTCTGGCCAGATTGCTGGGGAGCAGGGAGGGGCACCCTGGAAGTGCTGTGACAGCCTGCCTTCCCCAGAGACAGGAGGGGCCGTAAGAGGAGGCTGCCAGAGGAAACAGTAAACAAGCTAGCCCTGCGCCGGTGTACATCGCCCCAGCAACCAAGCAGGACTGCGTGGCACAGCGGAGGCAGCTTGCACAGTCTGTGTGGGGCTAAAAATGTCACAACACATGTCTAAAAAGGTGACGCTCTGCCCAGGCAGAGACGTAGTGTCCCTGCGTGAAGCTAGAAACCACCCATCTTGGGGGATCTAGGTGGTGGAGGAAGGGCAGAGATGCGGACAGATGAGCGTAATGGTTGCTGGCCTGGATGAACAGCGCATGTGCCAGTCTAGTAAACTGAACAAAGGAAAAAGACCCTCCTACAGGCTATTGCATGCAGAGGATTTTGGGCGGGACTTTAAAAACTGAATGCAGGTGGAAGCCTCAACTCTTTCCTTCTGCTCACGAGTCTGGTCACGGGTTGGGGTCCAGGGTTTCCTGGGACTTGAGCCCTGGAGACCACATGGCCAGGCACTAAGTCCCATGCAACTCTCACACAGAAAGCGGCTGCAGCTCGGCGGCCCTGCTCAACCAAGTGCACAGAGGCACTGGTGAACCAAAGGCCTGAGGGTCAGAACCCAAGTGCTGGGCTGGCAGGCAGCAACTGCAGGAAAGGAGGGTGAGGCACAAGGATGCCGGTGTGTTCAGACTCCACAAGACGCCTGGAGCTGATGACTGGTGCACAATTCTATATATAGTATATCATCTGTATATTGAATTGTGCTTTCAGCACCTCAAGTCAAGTCTCCTTCCATCACCATTTTTTCCCTTTTTCCCTACTTCTACCTCCCCCCATCCCGCTTTCCCTCTGGTAATCACTGTACTGTTGCCTGTGCCTATGAGGTTTTTTTTTTTTTTTTTTTTAGGCTCCTCTTATAAACCTATCTTCCTTTCAAAATAGTTCCTGATGCTAAATTTAAGTTGATTTCACTTATTATTAATGGGAGAGGCCTACACAGTATGATTAGTCACAGGTAACAAATCACCTCAGGGGGAGTTCTAGTGATAAACCCAGAAAAGAGTGAGTCATGGAGGAGTGAAAAAGAATATGGATTGCCCATCTGTTTGTGTAGAACATGAGCTTCCAGCTGAGGGACTGCTCTTATTTTTGTGGCACCAGACAAACATCAACTTCTCCATCAATAAACTTGATATAATTGCTCAGCATGAAAATGCTCTCTCTTCCATCTGGATACAGTGAAATACTATGACTTCTAAGTTGTCCAGAGGCTTACTCCCATTGGCCCTGCCCAGATATGTTAAGATTGCAGTTATTCTGTAGCAGAATGTCACGAAGAAAGCATATCTAGATCCAAGTTCAATCAAAAGGAACACTCAACACCTTTTTCTTGACAGCTAGTATAAAGAGTTAGGCTCCACCAAAAATCTTTTTTTCCTGAAGGCGTGGGCAATTCTTGTCCCATAACATATAAATAATTATGAATGTTGGATCTGGTTGTACTACGTTACGCAATGTGATGCAGCATCTGAATCTCTGTTCTGAGGACTGTGCTAGACAAGGCAGGAAAGCTTCCTGGACATAACCTCTACCTTTAGAGGAATGTGCCTGGCCTCCATGTAGCATATATGCTTCAGGTAAAGCTGCCTTCTTCAAGTTGTGTGTATCCTTATTTGTAGATCTCACTGTCCACTGAAGCTTGGAAATAACTCACAGGTGAAGTCAGTCATTTTGCTCCTGATGCTTAGTGTAGCTTCTCTGAGGGTATGGTGGGAGGCATGGCCAGAGCTTTGTGGGCCAGTGTATTTGCTAATGCTGCAAGACTGTAAAAGGTGTTTGGGGCCAAGTGGAGCAAAAATTTGATTCTTGCTCAAAAGTGACCACTTAACAGCTCTATTTCTAGTTTTTCATTTTTAAGAAGGAGAATAGCATGCATTTTACTAAGGTCAACCATTATAATTTAGCTTGCCATTCATGGGAATTGCATAAGGTAATTGAAGCTTCCAACCAGACACAGCAATTAAACTGCCCTGCTATTTGATAAATTAGTTTTATTGGGAACCCACAGTTTTACTTTTACCCTGTTGGAAATCTGTGCTCAGAGGTAAGGCTCCTTGGCAGTGCTGTTATCACGCTTATCCTTGGAGCTCTCGCTTCTGTTTCAATTTGTAAGAGTAAAATGGATTCTAAGGCCCATTAAGAAAATATGATTCAGTTTATATCTTTAAAGAAAACAGAGATTAAACAATATTTAGATCTACATTGGCTGGAAAACTTCTCAGGTGGTCTTGTTCTTGTAATCAATTAACTTCTAAGGGAGTTGTTCTCGAACTTCAGCCTCCTTTGGGAGCCTCCAGGTGATTTACCTGGAGGGCTTGTTAAAACCAAGGCTGAGTCTACTCACAGATGCAGTAGATCTCGGGTGAGGTCTGAAAATTTGCATTTGTAACAGCTTCGCAGGTGCTGCTGATGCCCTTGGGCCTGACCACACTCAGAGAATCACTGCACCAAGAAACACATGTTTTCACCAACCTCTCCCATCTCTTTCTTTCTCTTTTTAAATCTCAATCATCATAATATCCATTCAGGCCTGTAATGGGCTGAATTGTGTCCCCCTTCCCCCAGGTCATGTGTTGAAGTCCTGAGCCCCAGTACACAGGAATGTGGCTGTATTTGGAGATACATCCTTAAATATGTAATTAAGTTAAAACGAGGTGGGTCTCAGCCAACTGAAGGTCTCAATATAAAAAGACTGACCCCTGAAGAGCCTAACAGAGTGCTGCCAGCAGACTGTGCTTGGGCTCAACCAGCAAGATCAGCCCTTTCCTGGTTTTCCAGCCTGCTGCCTGGCCAACCTCTTTGGACTTGCCAACCTCTACAAATTTGTGAGTCCACGGCTTAAAATCTCTCTCTCTCTCTCCATGCACACATGTACATTCTATTGGCTCTGTTTCTCTGGAGTGCTCTAATCATACAAGGTCTCATTTCCATTCAGTTACTGGCTGAAGCCTGAGGATGAACCTTGAGACTATTTTCCAGTAAATAAAGTACTGGGAATACAAACCTTATTGACGTTCCTCTTATACACCCATCATTTATTGCATTTTATAATTTATTCTGATGTATTCATATTCATGGTGTAATGCTCTTGAACAGAACCTAACTGGCTCTCTATCATGGGGACCATTCTTTGAGTTGCTTTTTTAATGGTTTTGTTTGTGGTCAATATTCTAACAAAAGTAACTGTATTGACCAAGTGTGTACTGTTTATCTGGACTGCGGTTTATCTGGAAGAGCTATTTCAGGCCCTTAGTATGCTGGGGGTGGGGGTCACATGAAATTTCCTGCAAGTGTTTTGAATGCTTTACAAATATGTCAGTATGGATAGATATGGTGTCTTATTCCCTTCATTTTTAACTTTTCCCCAAGTCCTCACGCACTGAGGATTTGATGAGCATTCACAGAGATCTCTACATCAAAACAGCTCTGGGGGAGCCATAAGCTTCACCGAGTTTGCTCTCTTTTCGTCTTTCGTTGCAGTTTTTGTGTGCCTCCGGCATAGATGTGATTATACTAGAGGCCTGTTTACGTTTGCAGCACAGTGGAAACACCAGTGAAAATCTTCGTAAGCTGCCCATCCAAGTTGGGTGCTTCTCAGGCCACCTTGTTGTTTCAAGTTATCTTGAACAGAAATTAGAGCCTTCAGAACTGATCAGTCCTAGATAACCACTGTGAAAGACTTTATCAAACTTGAAACCCAGATTTTATCTCCCAAAGCTTGAGACCTTGGAAAGTCACCCATGTTTGGATGGCAGCCCCTACTGGTCAAGTGCGATATTGCAGCTCCACACAGGCGTCTACACTCCAGGCAAGAGAGGAGCTATTATTCCCAGGGGTTTGTGTATAGTGTAATGGAAATTTTTGTGGGGAGAGTTCTTATTATGTGGACCTGCGAGGGGTGGAGAGTAGGTTGACTTATGCTGGAGGGTCAACCCCAACGTCAGAACGTCCTGTGAAGGGCTCCACAGTTCTGAGAGAGCTAATGTGCTGATTCTGCAGGTAGTGCTGTGGCAAAATCTCAGGAAGTCCACCTTCTCACTCTTTTTCTACCTAGGAGTTTAATATTTAATTATTTTAATATCTATCTCCCATGTGGTAATCTCCTACTGACATATGAAATAAGTTGAAAAATATTTTTTTTACACAAATAAGCTAGTAAGAAAAGTACTCAGAAAAAACATTTATAACAAAGTGGAAGAAGTGGCAAACCTGGATTTTTGTCACAGGGTGTGTCAGCAGGGGGGTTTGTGTTACTAGCTTTGTGAATGCTAAGTGAAGGTATTATGGGAATATAACAGCACATTCTTGGTATATGGTGTACATGGAAACTGAGAATTGACTCCATTCTAGGTAATAATACTTAGTTCAACTTTACCACCAGCATTATCCTTGCCCTTGTTTGACTTTTTGAAGCATTTGTCATATATTATAACTATGAAATGTAGATGAGTCATGTGGCATTATGTCCATCTCACTGATGAGGGTAATAGACACAAGAAACTGCTGAAGTCTATTCAAGGCCACGTTGTTTATTAGAGATGGCACCTGGGTGACATGTCCCTAACTGCTATTGTAGTGCTCATCAAACTTGCTGGGCTGATTACTTGAATCTATAGATTATTGTGATACTGTCTCAAGGGTGAATGAAAACCTAAGAAAGATATTTGGATACCTTTCCCTTTTGGATTGGAGGTGTGACTATTTGTGGTTCATGCATGGACTTCATGGAAACTGAATACGCTAGCATGCCCTGTGGATGCACAGCATCAGCACAGACAACTGTGAGTTACAAATAGGTGAACAAAGTAACACCTGCATTTTAGCAATGTATCCTTGGTCCCCCTGGTGTGTTCTGTCAGATGGTGCCACTACCTGCAGCAAAACTTGTTTAGCCTGAGGGGACAACAGTGGCTACAAAGTTCTACAGCTCTGACTTCTGGTCCTTGCCTGTCGTTCAGGCAAGCACCCATCCGTCCTCCTTGTGTCCCTCTGCAAACCTGAGAGCCCTGCCTGGCATCTTCATTCTCTCACTCTCTGCCTGGGACACTCTGGGGTGTTTGGGGAGAGTGTCACTAAGTGCAGTTGACGGGGAGACTCATGCAATGACATGTAGAGGCTGGAAATTCTAGAAAGATGGAAACTCGTTTTGCAGGCAGTGAGAGAGCAGGCCTTCTGTGTGCTGGGCATTATGCTTAATGTCACACACATAGCATTTCATCTAATGAATAACAGGAGCTGGGAGAATTAGCTATTGTCTTTGTTTTGGTAGAGAAATTGTGGCTCAGCTCAGTAACTTGCCTTACTTCTCTCTGCTCACTTCTCTCTATATCGTCACACTATGTCTGTAAATAGATACAGGTTAATTTAGGCATGGATGAGTGAGAGGATGGCCATTATACCTGGAGGAAAAGTGGAGATCCAGGAATAGAAGAAAAGGTGGGATAGGGTATGATCTAGTCTTCTTGGCTTTAGAGAGAAAGAGGCTCAGATAAATGCTTTATTTGCATTCAAGTTGGTTTGTTTTGCCTAGCAGAGCTGCACAGGAATGTGGTTAAAGGTTGATAAAAGATTTTTTTCAAGACATTGTCCTTGTGGATATAACAAATTAAAAAAATTATTGCTGAAGAAAAGCAGGGAATAGCTTAGCATTCCTGTGGTACCATCAACTCCAGCATCCCCTGGGGACTTGTGAGGAATGCAGATTCTTGGGCACCACCCCAGGTGGGGCCAGCACCTGCATTTTAACCAGAACTACCGATGGTTCTGAGACATGCCAAGGTTTGAGAGCCACTTTTTCACTCTGCCATATCTACTATGTGAGAATTTTAATCTATTTACTCATTTATGTGTGAAAATGGAAAACAAATTCATCAGCTATCATCAAATGTACTAAAGACTTCTGCTTTCTCTTTGATACATTATTATGTGTATCTCATGAAGATACATGTAATAGGGTCACCATCCTCACTCCTCCATGCCTAACTTTATCTATTTACTGACAGAGTGTGACAATGAGATACATGTAATAATGTGGACTCTTCCTGGTATAAATAAAGCCAATGGAGGTTTGACTTTTTCTTTTTGGCACTATATTTAACACTTTAATTGCCCTCTAGAGAAAATTAAATATAACTTCTAAATAACATCACATGAATTTTTACTTTGTTTTTATCAAATTATCTACTGAAGACAATGCTTGACATTTTAAAAGGTACCCCCCCCCAAGAAAAACCCATTCAAAGTACCAGATGACTTGTTACAATGTCATATAGCCATCAGCACTTAAATATAACATTATAAAAAAGCCTTCTAAAACTTGAAAAGACCAAAGAAAGGATCAACATTTCCTCTCATTCATGCCTTATTCGAACTCTCTATCTTTGAAATAATGGGATTTTAAGATTCCAGAGTTTCAAAGGAAACCTAGGAGGAGTAATACTGGGCTCTGTATTAGGGTTGCCCACATTGATAAATAGACAGAGATACAAGAGGACTTTCTGAAATTTCACGATGTGATCCACTGGACTGGCTCTTTGTCTGGCCTTCTTGATCGAGGCAGTGATTTGGAGTGGAGGTCTGGGGACAGGTTGGCTGGAAGGACTGTGACAAAAATACCATTGAAATCACCACTGTGAAACAAAGAATTGTGGTTTTTTGTTTCCTAATATCAGGTTCTCCCTTCTTTTCAAACTTCATTGTTTATAAAACATGCCCATTTCATATACTTAAACCTTTTCTTTGTGAAATAGTACTTTAGTTGAGTTCTCCCAGAAAACTTCCCTCATCAATAAATCTTGTTTGCAAATGTTTTGATATGTCTCTGTTGTTGACAAAATATTGTACATCTTGTGTGATTTATATGTGCTAAAAATTACTTCAATAATATTTTAAAGCCTATTTTATTTTATTCTTGGCCTTTGGAGTAGAGGGACTGTATTCTATTAACTGTTGGTTTGTTCAGCAGGTGTTTGCTGATTTCCTATGACATACTTCCCAACACAGCAGGCACTGAAACACATGAGCCACATGTAACATCTGGTCCCTGTTCATCAGGAAAACTGAGTTGCCTGACAATACGCAGCCAGAAGTTAAGAACTGAACGCAAGAATTCAAAAGATTTTTTTGACAGTACTTGCTTAAAAACAAAATCCATTATTAAATACCAGATAGCAACTGCCATGAACTCAGAGCTTAGTCCTTGGTATTTTATCTACCTAAAGGGTAAAACTCCTTCAGTAGCATCTGAGGAGGTTTCCGCAGGTAGTTCACAGGAGCTCAGTCTGTGTTTAAACCAGGGCCCTCCCAGCCCAACGTTCTTTCCCTTTGTTCTGTGGGTCAGACAACACTGCGTACTGATTACTTTCCCAATAAGTGACAAACGGAATGTAATTGGTTGTAACAGGAGACATACTTTGTATTTAGAAATTAATTCAATTTAGAAGGTCAACTTTAAGCCTCAAACAGCAATTCAGAATCTAATGTTTGTAGCGTTAACATAACGTAACCTCATTCAGTTACAAGACCAAAAATTCACCAAAATTTCTAAGACTCAAAAGCTTCAGAGATTTCAACTTTACATGGTGATAGAAAATTCACCATCGCTAGCAGAAATCACTGTACAAGCTTTTCCTAGATTGGAAGCTGTTGAGATCGGAACATCAGGTACACTTATAAAAGGAACCATCTATGAATCATATCATCCCACCCCACCTCATCTGTAAGACTTGCAGTTTGGAGTTTATGTCCTACAAGAATGATGAAAAATCATCATCTGTGCCATGTAGAGGGCCAGTTAGAATCCCAGCACCAAGCCACTGTCATCTTGCTGCTGTGGGGGTCCTGCCTCTGGTTTTGACCCCCTCCCCAGGACACTTTCTACCCAGCAACCAGAGCAGCACTTCCAAGGGTGGGTAGACCTCTTCCTCATCATTTAAAACCATTTTATGGCTAGCTCCCCAGTGCAGCTGGAATGCACACTCCTTCCCACAACCTGCAAGCCCCTGCAGGAGCTGATGCCGGCCTGCCTGCCTCTCAGACTGAATGTCCTACACTCTCCCAGTGGTGCCCCAAGGTCTCCATGTCACCCTTTTAGATGTTCTTCTGACATAGTTTCTTCCCATCTCAGGGCCTTGGCACTAGATTCCTGTTGCTTGAAACACTTCCCTCCAGGTTCTCAAATAGCTCTGTTCACTAGGGCTAAGTCACATCTTTGTGTTCGTCTTCTACAATATTTATTCCATTTGTCATCTTCATAGTGCTTGTTGGTAACAAGGTAATTGCAAACTTTTCCTGTTTTTAGGTTTTTGTTATAAAAAAATTCTTATGATTTCTCTCCCTACCATAATATAAATTCCTTAAGATTATGTTAAGCTCTCTATTCCCAATATTTATCTGATAGTGCCTGGCACTAAATAAATGCTCTGGTATTTGTTGACAGACTGAAAAATCTCATTCTCAGTTCCAGACAAAGTATTTGAGCCATAGTTAGCTCCATTTAACCTGTGATTATATCCCTTAGCCTGGATATATAATTTATAAAACTTCTATTCTGTGAGCTCTATTTTTTCTTTTTCAATCATAAAAAGAATGATGATTTCAGTAACCTAGTTTTGTACTAGATTAGTATCACCTGAGAAAGTTTTATTTTATTTATTTTTTTTGGAAGAAAATAATTTTATTCTATTTGATTCACAAACAGTAACATCACAAAAGCTGGTTTAAGGAGGCCACACAAACATTTGCCCAGCCCCAAACTCCATACCACCTCAGTGAACTTCTATATATTAAGAACACTCTCTTCCATTGCAGTTTTGAGGCAAGGAAACTATTAATGGTAAAGGAGAAGATTAACTGGTAGTTTCATACTTTCACTATCAATTATATCTTTATACTAAATTAAGTTGGTCATGAGAGATGATTTTCTGTTTCTTCAATATGAATTTCCTGGTTTGGCTAATCCATTTGCAAGTCTGCATTGTTCTAGCACCTTACTGAAACCCTCACAAAGCTTAAGGTCACTCTGGTTCTGTGCACACTCCAAAAACTGTTTCATCTCAGTGGCAAGGGCCAAACTGCTTTTGCTGCTGATGATGTGCAGGCTGAGTCTCCTGAGGCTCCTGGTAAGTGATGTTGGGCCTTGAGATCTCAGCATGACTTCCTCCACTGAAGCCCCATGTGATGGCATGACCTAGTGTGTGGCCATGGTCCACAGCAGAGCCCACAGCCACCCCAGCTGCAGTGGTTGCCATCTGGTCCATGAGACCTGGCTGCCAGTGGGGGCAGCAGGTGAGCCCACAGCAGATGGTGGAGCTGGCGCTGGTGGCTGAGCTGCTGGTGTTGGCCTGCGTGCAGCTCTCCTCTGAGGTGCCCTGCTGGCCAGAGGGGCCACGTGGGAGGTGAAGCTTTGGCTTCTACAGGCATTATGACTGTGCTGCAGCTCTGCATCTGCAAGTGTGAAACTCTCACCTGAGAAAATTTTTTTAAATAATTTTCTCCTTTGACCTTTAACCATCTGTCTCTCTTGGGTTAGAGGCTGGGTATCTGTATTTTTAAAATCTCATAAGGTGACTCTGACATAACATTTACTTTAAATATGCTGCAAAATTATCAATTATATTCTCCTAATATGTATTCAAGTGAAATACAAAGTGTCATTTAAGGGCAGAAACCACATCAATCCTTCTGCAGTGAGGTGACCTCAGAGGAAAGCCAGCCATCATTAGAGAGCTCACTTACAGTTAACCTGAAATCCGTTATCATACTCTGAACCCTGAGATGGTCGATGTAATAAATACCTCAGTTTCTAACGCATTAAAACATTGGGTTTAGAAGTGGTTATAGATAACTTCATATCTGAACATTAACTAAACATTATGCTCTTAGGTGCAATAACTAATTTAGTGTACAAAGTATTGAGTATTTTGCAGATATAACAAATAGTTAATGGCTATCTTGTGGATTATGAAAATAAATCTTCCTGAATTTATTGCTGAGGAGTAATTTAGGAAACTCTGAATATTTGTTTTCTTTAATGAGTGTGGAATGATGGCATTTTAAGTTTACTATAAGTTACTTTATTTTTGCTATGATAATGCACTATGATATCCACTTAAATTGTTTTTCTCCCCCTTGATTATTGTTCCTGCACTCTCCTCCTTTCATTAGACACTTTCAATGAAGTATATACAACACATACACCAGGAGGAGAAATACCTTTATTTCATGAATCAAAGATTACCACTGAAATCTATAACAAATGTCAAGCTCTCTATTTTGCTAATGAATCTACAATTAAATCACTCAGGAATTTTTCATAAGGCAGACATGACTGATTAATGTTTCTTTTATAACCAATCAGTCTTCCTCTCGATCTCCTTTTCCTTCCTTTTCTCCTATTTATTTGGCATGTGTGTTTAATGCCTATTATGTAGCATGTCCTTTAAAATCATCTTGGCATTTAAAAATGATATAAAGTTGTGTGTGTGTGGTGTGTAAAAATAGTTTCCAAATACTAGGATTCTCATGATAGCCATCTATTTAACCTTAATTCTATTGATAATTATGAAGGTAATTTTATGTACACAGGCTAACCCATTTAGTGACTAAATATAGTCAATAGCAAAACAATTTTGTGTAGATATGTCAATGGTAAGATTAAATTTATGGTCCAGGTGTTTTATCATTTGAATGAGAGGGAGAACATATCATCTGTTTTTATGAAATGATGCAGTGGAAACCTGTTTTGATGAATTCTAATTAGGTATTAGTTTATTCATGTGGGCTGAAACAAGTTCTTTTTTTTAACATAAAGTAAGCCAAATAGATCAATTTCTATCCCAATAGTCAAGCATCTTTAAAAATGTGTGAATTCTGAAATAAATGTCAACCTCTAGGATGAGACATGAGAATAAAGGGTGGATTGTGTGTCATCAGCTTCTGGTTGGTATTGATCATTATGAGTTCAAATGTGTTCGTTTGATAGTGAGTCATCCTGCAGACTGTTTTTATATTGACATAGGAATCTATCTTTATCAGTGTGTATCAATTGCCTACACAGGTGAAACATGACATGCTGAGTTTCTCCCTGCATTTTTTTCTAGGTGCATTTTCACTGTTTTCAATTTTTCCTTCCCAGTAAAAGCAATATTATTTCCATTTTGATAACTGATTCTATGATATCCCAAATCATATTCATATTTGTTGGTCTGTTGCAATTGAAATGACTACCTAGCTATACTCCACTAGCATTTGCCGGGTGCTTATCACCCAGCTATCTGCGCTGCATGAACAATTTATGTATTTGTCTGATTTTAAATAATATATGTGACCAGATGCTAAAGCATTAGAGCAGATAGCAGCCAAATAACATATTGCCTGTTCAGTGCAGTTCCTGCAATAGTTTCAGGTTAGTCTGAAACCAGGTACACATGGAAATGGCAGCTGTTTCTGGGCTTCACTCTCTCAGAATGGAACAGCATAGAGATACCTGGGTTTGGAGAGTGATAAATATTGGTGAATTTGCTCAGTCTGTTCATGCCCCAAAGGTCAGAGGAAATTGGAAATGCATAGGGAGGGGGAAGTTGGAAGGAGGTTGGCAGAGATGTCTAAAAATATGCTTTCAGGATTGCCTATCTAGACATGGTTAGAATAGATTTACTCAGATTTCTTTATTAACTGAACTGCATTAATCTTGATTAAACTGCCTGAATCATCCCTGTTTTATGCACATCAGACATATATTTCTTTTAAAATTTTGCATTAGCTTAAATTGGTTTGCCTCTTGATATTATTTCTGTATTTTTTGTCTCTTATACTCCAAGTAAAGTATATGCCACAGGTGGGGTCAAGTGGGAATGAAGAATTATCCTCCATCTTCCTGTTCTCATTTGCTGTAAATCAGTGTATATTCTCACTTATGTATCAGCAATCTGTATTATTTGTCATATTCTTATATAATCTTTGTACAGCTAAGAGTTTTATCATAGATTATGACATCTGTATATATTACTTGTTTTTCCTATTGTTTTTCACAATGCAAAAGTGGATGTGGTTTTTGTAGGTATGCTTGGAAATGAAAACTTTTTTTAAGAAAATGGCTTGTGATTATTTTCAAATAGTCCAAAGTGATCCCATGGAAATTTGACTATTTAGGGTATTTTAAACATATATTTTAAAACATTGAAAATGCGGCAGCCACAGAGATACTTTCACAAACCAATACCTAAATGGTCCTTCCTTAGAGAGACAAGGATTCATAGCAGGTGGTCGTGTCTCACGCATCTGTTGATACCCACTCCTCACAGAGCATGTTTTTTTATGGGGATGTGTGCTGTTCATGCGATGTGGCTGTGGTGCATTCTGAGTAAGAGATTAAGATGTATACAACTTGGAGCGCTTCCCACAGGGGATCTGTGTTTTCTACACGGCTTGCTGACCTGGCTGTGCTGGATGGCCTCGTTTTCAGTGGTGACATCTAGCATGCTGCCCATTGTCTTCCAAACCTTACATGCAGGTTTGTACTCCCTGGTATTGTTAAATTCTCTGGTTTCTGATCACAACAAATCAACCATCCTGAATAAAGACAACCCATCTGTTTCTTCCTCTCACTTTCCTAAGTGGTATAATCATATGTAATTCTTACCATCTACTTGTAACTGGTGAGGGACCAACTACAGACTCTGTAGAGACAGAGTACAAGAGATAACATCCTCTCTGCTCTCGGCAGCATCTTTTCCACACTGATGAAATAATAAAAACGGGCTACGTTAGCTCTTGGCCATCTCCCGAATACATGCTTTGGATTTAATGATCTATGGACTGTGTCATTCTTCATTACATTAGTTTTTTTCATTCCCAGGGGATGTTTGAAAATTTTTCAGCATGATTCTGGAATTGCTAAGTATATACAGTTCAGAACTGGGAAGGAATTTTTGAAAACTTCTTTTACTGTGTGTTCAGAAACCACTGTTGCCCTTTGTTTTTCTTGTGCATCTTTAAGCTGCACCCCGGAGGGTGATTTCTCAAGGATTTTGCATCAGAATAACCAAGGATTGTTACTATGCAGATACTTGAGTCCCTATGCCAGAGATACCGAGTCAGATTACTGAGGCAGACCAGGCATGTGCATTTTTAACAAGTATCCCGGGAAATTCTAATGCGCTCCAGAGACTGAGAACAACTGTTTAAACAGTGGGCCTGGTGACGGTGACTGATGTTGAAAGTAACGATTATCACCTTGCTCCTAGTGACATAATTTGCACTGAGGAGCTGGAGTGGAGCACATTAAAGAGTTTAAATGCAACTTGAAGAGTTTGGAAATTGAGCAAAATATTCTTGTATACTTCCAGACTTACACTGAAAATTGCATGTTATTACATGTGCTAGAACTTGGAGTCAAATCTTTTCAATGATTAAGATGGGTGGCTGCATTTTTATGGTAGCAAAGCAAGGAACACCCAAATATAAGTATACTGCCAGAGTGCGGTGTAGGACAGTGATTCAGAACCAGACAAATGACTTCATTATAGAGGTGGAACTAGAATTTATGGACAGTTACTTAAACTCTCAATGTTTCAGTTTCCTTATCTGCAAAATGGTGATAATTACAATACCTACCTTAGAGGGTGAGATGAGTGCTTAGTGCCTGATACATCAAGCACTTAGCTAATTAATGGCAGTGTTTTAAATTACTGTAAGTTAACAAATTTTCTTAGTTCTCATTGGCTGTCTAATTTAGAGTTTATTAGGTCTATTATAAGACACAATACTGGGAAAAATATAGGTAGCTTGTATAGAATTTAACAATGAGATGAATTCGATGCCTGTGTACAAAAACTATGGCTGACATTTGTGTTGCTAAAAGATTTGATTAGTAAGATATTCTACAGTCTATTCAAAATGTGCTTTGGGTCAGAAAAGTAATATTTCCATATTCTCTATCAGAGTTTATAAATGTGAATGAGAATAACTTGATTATATACAATTCTGTTGGGAGTAGATAGTCATGGAGAGTAATGAAGAAATAGGATAAATCTACTTATGAGGAATATTTTTCTGAACATTATAAGATAATCAGGTTTCTAGCACTGTAGATACATATCCTTAATGGCATTCTAGGACAAGTTCTGTTGGAGTTTGTTAAGCAATAGCACTTAGATGCATTGCAGACTTAGCAAAAGAGGGCTGAGATCAAGTATGTATGGATCATATCCTTGTATAATAGTTTTTATACTATAGTTAGCCCTGGAAATTGGGATTTGAAATACCTGCTTCTTCCATACATTTTCCTGTGACTAGAACATGAAGACACTTTTTAAAAGTTTCCACTACTACAAAATTCATACTGTTTCAAGTATATAATCCTTCCCTGAAATCATCAGGTTTTCTTTTTGTTCTGAAAGAAGCAGGACTAAGTGTGCATGTGTATGTGCTGAAGAGAGAGAGGACACAGGTCAAGGTACTGGGGTTGAGAGACAGCGACCAAGGAATGGAAGAAACAGTACGTGGTCACAGCAGGCACTTTCTCACACAGCTCCATCGACCGCCCCCACAGGTCTGCGCGTGCGCACACGCGCACACACACACTTAAATCTTTGTACAATGCAGTGCATGAAAAATTAGTGGCAAAGAAGATAGAGGTTCTTTTGTGTTACTGTAACAATGAAATTAAGTGTTTGAGAACTTAATGGTCTTCAGGAAGTGTCAAAGATTTTAGATTAAATGTATCACTTAAAAATGCTTATAATAAAAAGCCATTTCCTAAGAAAAGGGTTAAAATTGTCCACTTAGTTGCATATATTGGTCAGACCATTCTAATTTTCAGCAGTTACTTCTATGCCAAGCATGAACAGTCTGGATCTATGCATAATTAGGTATTACAGAAATTTCTAAGACAATTTATTGGCATTTTAGCATCTCTCCTAGCAACTATCATTTAGGCATTTGTTAAGAATGCATTGACATTATAAACAACTTTTAAAATAAGCAATTTAAATTTTAACTGGCATTGCCAATAGAATACATATAAAAAGAATTTTACCCATGTATCATCTTTAATCAAATGCACATAGAAAGAATAAGAAAGCAGTGATTTTGACTGGCTAGAAATATTCCCAAAATATCCACATTTCTGACATTTAAATAGCTTCATGGTTGAAATGTTTCACTATAATTTTTAATTTTTACAGTGATTTCCTTTGATAGGCCAGCCTTATAAACCTTACTTAATTAAAGAAAGCAATAGAATCATTGATTTTTAAGGAAGGAAGAGGCCTTAGATGTCAAATAGTTTAATTTTTTTCATTAGATGGATGCCTGCACAAATTATGTGACTTGCACAGGGTTACAGTTTGAATTATGGTGCAGTTGCAACTAGAACCCAGTTTAGTGCCCTCTTCAGCAAACTTATCCGATGCAGAAAAAAGAGGCAGATCTTTACTTAGGAATTACCACTAGATTCCCAGTTGCTTCTCTGGGCCACTGCTGTCCCTGAAAATTACTGTGTTTTCAAGCAAAAGTAATAATATGGGCAAAACTATTCCTTTTGTGAGGGATACCCATTAAATAAAATATTCAAATAATTACAAGGAGGGTAGGAGAGTGGAGAGAGCAGAAGCGCTGAAAATGGATGTAAGATAAAGACAGGTTAAGAACTTAGCCATTATCGGTACTTGCAATAATATGTATGTCTTTGATCTCAAACTCATTTCCTTTACCCCCTACAGGCAGGTGACTGGGCAGACCTCTTTATGTTAAATGTGTTTAAGATGACTTTATAAAATGCTGCAGTAGGTCATTCTTCCAGTAGAATGTCTTTCATACATGTGAGATTAGTGTTGGGATGGAAAGCAAGAAGCATAGGAAGGTTGCAGAACTATGGAAATGCTGAGTGTGTACAAGGTAGTAGGAGAAGTGAGGTAGGGAGTGATAGGGGCACTGAGGTGGTGCACATGTTGCAGGACTACCTACAGACCCAGGGGTGTGTGAGACTCTGGCATGGATGTCTGGGAACTGCTAACTTGAGGATTTTTGTGAATCATTAGTAGGTTACAGAGATTATGCTTGTAATAGATATTTAAAGAACCAAACACTGGGAAGTTCAGGAATGGAGAGTATTATCATTTTTAATAAAAGCACAATGGGTATGGAAGATAACTCATACGGTAGACAACAAAAGAATAAAAGGGGAAGGGAAAAAAAAACCTGGAGACAAACCAGATCTTACATTTGTGAACCTTTTTTGGTTGGAAATTTATTATTTCCAAATGTATCTGTTATGTGTTATACATGTATCTGTTATGTGTTATACATAATGCCAAATATCTATAATAGCGGTATATGTGTATAACAAATATAAATACTTAGTTTTGTCAAGAATTCAATTTCTTTTCTGCAGAGGGATGTGGTACCTTCCTTGGGGAATGGTTTAAAGCAATTGTATCTAACAGCAAGGTGATGGACTAGACAACCCTTAGGGGTTCATCCAAGGCCCAGGATTTGACACTGTTGTGCGTTGCAGCAGTTTTGACTACAAGAGAACAGTATTAGAGACCACAGGCAATGACTTTCACCTGAACTACCTTAATCTTGAGCTAATCTGCATTTCCCATAACAAAGTCTTGCTTTTGACTAAAGGATTTTTCTAGCTTGTCCACTTGTTGATAGACTACTTTATCCAGCTAACTGTCAAAAGCAGGAAAAAGAAGCAATCTTTGGGGAGTTATGTATCGCCGTGTATGTTTTCACCTGACACCAGTGGCACATTCTTTCATGGCTTTTTTTCCTTCACTTAGTATGTTCACATAACAACACAGTTTCCTGAATTAAAAAATAGGTAATCATATTTATATCTACAGTCAATTGATGCCCCCCTAAAATTGTTAACTTTAGCCTAATACACCAGTTTATCCTGAAACCCATCATATCTGCATGCGTAGTGGAGTTTATAATTTTGCCTTGATAGAATTTGACTTGTAAATCTGGCTCTGCCACCAGTCATTTTGGTATCATGGCTTTAATGTTAATTGTGGGTAACATTTTTGGGGGAATGAACATAAAGATTCAGGTTGCTTTTTAAAGCTAATCAGATTTGAAAAATCAATGAATATATATAAACCTTGATTGAGCATCCACAAATAGAAAATAAAAATACATGAAATACACAATCTTGAGAATTCATTTGTAATAACTGATTATGTAGTCCTTGTCTCTGTAGAATTCAGAAAACCCTTTTCTTGAACAAGTGTGTAGCTTGTTCCACATGGAAACCCAGTAATACCTTCCCTGACCCCTCTGCACCTGCTCTTTCTTATAAATTGCTTGGTGGGAATTTTACCAGAAAAGAGAAAACAGTCAACAATAACTCAAAGACTTGGGTATTAAACACCCAGTTTTTTCCTTTTTTAATATATTTTATTGATTATGCTATTACAGTTGTCCCATTTCTCCATCATTCCCCTCCACCCTGCACACCCCCTCCCACCCATATTCCCCCCTTTAGTTCATGTCCATGTGTCATAAAGTTCTTTAGCTTCTACATTTCCCACACTATTCTTGCCCTCTCCCTATTTTCTACCTACTGTCTATGCTACTTACTCTCTGTGCCTTTCCCCCTCTCTCTCCTCCTCCCACTCCCCTATTGCTGAGCCTCTATGTGATTTCCATTTCTGTGTTTCTGTTCCTGTTCTATTGTTTGCTTAGTTTGCTTTCATTTGAGGTGTGGTTGTTAATATCTGTGAGTTTGCTGTCTTTTTACTGTCATTTTTTTATCTTCTTTTTCTTAGATAAGTCCCTTTAACATTTCATGTAATAAGGGCTTGGTGATGATGAACCCTTTAACTTGATCTTATCTGAGAAGAGCTTTATCTTCCCTTCCATTCTAAATGACAGCTTTGCTGGATAGAGCAATCTTGGATGGAGGTCCTTGACTTTCATGACTTGGAGTACTTCTTTCCAGCCCATTCTTGCCTGTAAGGTCTCTTTTGAGAAATCAACTGACAGTCTGATGGGAACTCCTTTGTAGGTGACTGTCCCCTTATCCCTTGCTGCTTCTAGAATTCTCTCCTTCATTTTAATCTTGGCTAATGGAATTATGATGTACCTTGGTGTGTCGCTCCTTGGGTCCAACTTCTTTGGGACTCTCTGAGCTTCCTGGACTTTCTGAAAGTCTATTTCCTTTGCCAGATTGGGAAAATTCTCCTTTATTATTTGTTCAAATAAGTTTTCCACTTGTTGCTCTTCCTCTTCCCCTTCTGGTAAACCTATAATTCAGATGTTGGGACATTTAAAGATGTGCTGGAGGTTCCTAAGCCTCTCCTTATTTTTTTGAATTCTTGTTTCTTCTTTCTTTTCTGTTTGGTTGTTTCTTTCTTCCTTCTGGTCCACTCCATTGATTTGAGTCCCAGTTTTCCTCCCATCACTATTGGTTCCCTGTGCGTTTTCCTTCATTTCACTTATTGTAGCCTTCATTTGCTCATCTAATTTGTGAGCAAAATCAACCAGTTCTGTGAGCATCCTGATCACCAGTGCTTTGAACTGTGCATCTGATAGGTTGGCTATCTCTTAGTCGCTTAGATGAATTGGCTCTGGGGCTTTTATCTGTTCTCCCGTTTGAGCCTTTTTTTTTTTTTTTTTTTTTTTTTTTTTTTTTTTTTTTTTTTTTTTTTGGTCTAGTCCCAGCTGTTTTGTAGTGAAGGGTGGAGTCTTAGGTGTTCCCCAGGGTGGGGCAGCCCAGTCGCTGTATAGTGTGTATAGTGACCCTGTATGTGGGGGTGGGGTCCGAGAGGGAACAAAGGTGCTTGCTCCTCTCTGTCTCCGATTCCAGTCCCTTCCACCACTCCCCCCAAGCAAATTGGGCCCTTCTGGTGCTGATTTCCATGTGGGTGGGCTTGTGCACATTCTAGGACCCTGTAGGTCTCTCCAACAAACTCTCCTGTGAGGCTGGGAGTCTCTCCCAGCACCTGAGGCCCCACAAGTGCTTTCGATCAGTGTTTTTAGGTTTTGTTTCCTGATGCTGGGGCCCTGGGTTGCGAGGTCTGTCTTGCTCCCTATTTTCACCTGGTTTATCTGTGCGGGAATGTGGGACCACCTGGTCAGCCAGCTGCCTTGTGTGGCCACACTGGGTCTTCCCGTTGCCACCCTGTGCCCAGGGTCCGCTAGCCGCCCCCTGTGCGCCTGAGGTCTGCTAGCCACTGCCTGCGTGCCTGGGGCTCCTGGGCTACCGGGTCCGTCCAACTCTACCTTTTCCTGCTGTGACTCTGCCCCTCTTACCTGTCCGGATGAATAGTTGTCGAACTTCCGTACAGTTCAGTTTTCTGTCAGTTCTGGTGTTTTCTTGTTTCTAAATCTTTGTTGTCCTTAATTTTGGTTGTGCAAGGAGGCACAGTGTGTCCACCTATGCCTCCATCTTGGCCCGAAGTAAACACCCATTTTTAAACAGATCAGAACCAATAATGTCTGTCATTCAAGAGAAAGCCAATTAAGGCTTTCATATGATAAGTAATGATGTTTTCTCGCACCTGCCAACAATACTGAATCAACTTTTATTCTTGTTTGCTGATGTGCTTCTATTTGAAACTTGAAATGATGGAACTATAAATTAAAATCATCATCACAGCTCTAAATATATGGTGTTTCAGATCTCCCAGGATAGTGTCAAAAATGTTTGTCAAAATAGTCATTCACCTCAGTGCCATAGTATTTTTGTCTATAGTCCTTATGGTTAGGAAGTATAAAGAGACTAAAAAATTTTTTTGTTGAACTCACAAATTTTACATATCAATGCTAAGCTGAATATTAAACATTCTTATAGCTAGTTCAGATATAGGCTACTTTAGTTAGGGGTACCTGTAGATGATAAATTTATACTTACTTTAATATGAAAATGCTAAATAAGTCTTGGTTGACACCCAAGTATTAGAGAATTATAGAACATGATTTTGGATTGGGGGAAAGGTGAATAAGGTGAAAATGATTGAAATGTGTCAATTGCCAGTTATAATAAGAGGGGATTGTAAAGTACAGCATAAGGAATATAGTCAATAGTATTGTAATAACTGTTAGAATTATGAGGTGATTACTTTGTAAGGTATGCAAATGTCCAATCATCATGTACATCTGAAACTAATATTGTATGTCAGCTGTCACTGAAAAATTAAGTTATAATCATAAAATTTGGTTTATATTTTTTGTATAAGATATATGTTTTAGACACCTTTACACAAAAACTTTTATATTAATTGCAATGAGCATATGCTTAAGAGTTCATTAGAGTAAATAACAATACTTAAATCCGGTGAATATTTTCAAAACTAGGAACTTTTTTCCAGTTGCTATGTTTACTGTACAGTTCAGCACTTAATGAAATACAAAAACATGATACACATGGAATATTTGCTTCAATTACTAAAACTCAATTTCCTTCGTTTATGAAAAATCTTCCAGATGAAAACGATCAGCTCTCAGCCTACCCTCAGTATTCAGTTCTCCTGAGGAAACTAAATCCTCTAGTTGAATAACCAGGATGCAAATAATACTTCTATAAGATTCTAGTTTCTCCAGAGAATTTCTAAATAACAAGTATGATCCAGGGGAGGTTATATCCTTGGGGCCATTTATCACACTTTAGCTTTTATAGAGTTCTAGAGATGAATTCATCTTGTTAACTCATCATAATAAAGACAAAGAATAATTTGCAGCTTTTGGAAAAGCACAGGTGCTTTATACGATTAACAAAAATTCCTCTCTGCAGTTTCTTTTTTTAATTTTCACGTGTCTGTGAGTAATCTAGGGATTCACTCCTTCATAAGAGGGAAGAAACTGAACAACAAATAAACCTAATTAAATTCTGATCATTCCATTGTGTGTTTAGTTTAACTTGGTAAATTCTACAAGGGAAACAGCAAACCTTATGAAAAAGGTAGAGAAGCAAACATTTTTTGGAGGGGTGGATGGTGGTTTGAAAAACACTGAAAAAACCCCCTGTATCTTAAATAACCATCACTACTATATGAATTTATTTTGTTATACCATATTGAGCAGGATAAAAGTATCTATAGTTAGGGGGGAAATGGAAATATAGTCTGTTCTACAAAGCATATAAGGATGTCTATCATGCCAGAATTAAATGTTCTAATACCTATATTTGGTGTGGATAAATTTCCCTTAGAGCATTTTTAGAAGACATGGAAAGTGATCCTAGATTATCTATAGTACCAAACAGCACACAGACTCCTTGGAGAGAATCTATTTTATGAACAGTATCTGAATTTGTTTAGTAACCTGAAGAGGGAACTATACTGTGACATTTGTATTTCATCAAACCCAGGGATCACTACTCAGTATTTGGAATACAATAATTTGCCATAGTTTAGTTTTAAGGATATAAACCTATTTTTTATCTCTGAATCTTTATACTTGTAATGGGGCTCAGGGAGAAGTGCTGACACCATGTCGTTTTTTGAAAATTGAATATAAGAGGTGACATTGACAGCATATCATTTTAATAAGACAGGATATTTCCAGAAGGGCAGTATACATGTACATTTTCAAAATTTTGAGAGAGCTTTATTTAGCTAGCTTTTACCCCCCAACCTTTTGCTCTGAAGTCTCTAATTTGCATTTTTCCCCCTTCAGTAGATCTTTACTATCTATGAATAAACAACAAGGGGGGAGAAGTACCACCCCCTCTTCTCAGCAAAGTCCATTAGGAAGTGGGGAGGGGGATGCATTCCTCCAGAGGACATGGCACAGGTGCTCTTACTTTTGAGAATAAATTCCCTGGGTGGAAGAAGGGAGGGGACAGAAATGTGGTGATCGTGGAGCCTGGGGATGGGGCAGGGGGAAGTATAAGGGGGCTAAATGGCAATGGGAAAAATACAATAAAAATTGTTAAAAAATGTAGTAAAAATTAGTAGTTACACAGTAGTCATGGGGATATAAAGTGCATCCTAGGAAATATAGTCAATAATATTGTAATAACCATATATGGTGTCAGATGGGTATTAGATTTATTGAAGTGATCACTTCATAGGTTATATAAATGTCTAATCATGGAGTTATATACCTAAAAGTAATTATATTGTACATCAGCTGTAATTTGAAAATAAAAAAATATTTTTAAAAGGCTACTGAAAATAATTCCTTGGGGTCAGAGTAACTTCTATTGTCTAGAATCATGTAGGAACTTGAATATGAATTAGTTAAGGGAAAAATAATCTCTCAAGGAATGTAAGTGTAATAAAAATATCTGGCCCTCTCTTTTGTAGTAGGAATGAACTTTAGAGCACTGTAGGCAAAGTCATATTTTTAAGAAATGCAAACTTCCATTTCAACCTCAACAGATTCTTATCACTTAGTCACTTCCCTGAAGTAACAGGCTCCCACCACTGAGAATCAGTGTGCCATTTCCATTTGAAGTACTTCTTAAAACTGAAACTGGGGGTGGGTACCTTGATTTTGATTGAAAAACAGTTGACTAAAATGGTCTTAATAAGCATTCCTCGTGACCTTCCTCCCCCGTGGTCTTATCAGCAGGCAATAAACTAGACTCATCATCCTCAATTCTCCTGTAAACACCTATCTATCAGAGAAGTAATTACCTCGGCAGATATACGCCCCTCCGAGGCAAAGCCCAGAAATCATTATAATACTCTGTAATTAGTGTTTATTATTTTATCTGGGCATGTCAGTGGAAGTACAAAAAGATGTCCCTTGGCTGAACAATCCTATCATAACAGGACTTAGAAAATATTAATGTAAAAGCTTCTCGTTGGTTTTGCCTTGCCATGGCAACCTTAAATCAGCTTGCTTCCAAGCAATTTGTAGCTCAACCTTGCTCCCTAACCCGCACACAGTAGACCTCATTTCAACCAAAAGTGTCTAAATCTTTAGCCTGACAACAGGTGTAGGTATTATCTTGACAAAGACCTGCATGATAAGCTCCTCATTTTTCTCTACAGGAACAAGTAGTACAATCAGGGCTTGTTCTTGGTAGATGTTATTCTAACAGAAATTCAGAATTCAAATCTTTCCAACCCCCTGCCATGCTGAATGCGAAGATGGGGAGTAGGAACATAGAAATACCCCGCATTTCAGTGCAGTCCTGTTACTTGTACTTTGTAACTATGTGATCCTTTTATCTTCAAGGATATTTGATAAGAATTATCTGATTCCATGGGAACTTGAGAGAGTCTCAACTACAGAGTTTTAGCCCTGGCTGGTGTAGCTCAGTGGATTGAGCTCAGGCCTGTGAACCAAAGGATCACGGTTTGATTCCCAGTCAGGGCACATGCCTGGGTTGCAGGCCAGTTCCCGGCAAGGGACTCACAAGAGGCAACCATACATTGATATTTCTCTCCCTCTCTCTCTCTCCTTCCCTTCCCCTCTAAAGATAAATAAAATGTTTAAAAAAAAAAGTGTCAGTTCCAAGGTGTATAAAAGATATGTGAAACTTTAAAAAACAAAACTACAGAGTTTTACGAAGTTTAGGTATACAGTTTTACCTTTGAACAGAGAATAGTTTCCTTTGAGGAGAGCAAAGGAAATGTAAGTATAATCCAAAAGATAGAAACTGCTGTATTTTAAAGTTGATATTAGGGAATTCAGAATAACAGTATTGTGGCTCAATGTAGGCCACAAATCTTTACTTTTTCAAGAAACAACAACTATTAAATCCTGAGAGAAAATATAGTAGCTAAGGGCAGGCGCTTTAGATGCCTTAGGTCTATAAACCATAGTTATTGCAACTGAAAAATGTTGATATTGAGAGATATATTTCCTAGCAATGTCATAGGAATTAAATGAGGTAAAACTTGTCAAGTATTTATCCCAGAGCCCAGCACCTGAGTAAGGTAGCAGTTAATATTACACATTGGTGTAATCCTCTTCTGTGGGTTTGGCATTCTGGGACACACGCTACACTCCTCTATCTTTGGGATGCTACATATAGGGTTGCTCAAGCAGGACTAGGGAATTTGGGGTTTCAAGGAGGACGAAGGCACTAGTAGGTGTTTATAAGAGATAATGAAGTTGATTGGAGAGTCTTTTACAAAATCCCCCTTGGGGAATTGCAAGGAGCACTTCTAATCTGCCACCAAGCCCGTTCCATTTTTAGGGAAGCACTTGCTTGACCCCAAGTACAGGCAGAGAGATGGTACTTGTAGATTTTTGCTGATTAGCTGACTGGATAAGATATAAATGTGAATAAATATGTTCCAGTAACACTCTTCAAATTGGACCTTTGCCAAAAGGTCTATCTGAACTCCCAATTCTGTGTTTCAGAGTATGCTAATTAGTTCCTGCTGTTAGTATTTTCTCAAAAGATCTAAATGGCAGGTGTGTTATTTCCTTTTTTTGGGGGGGGGGTTGGATTGTTGAAGGCCAAGATTTGAGTTAAAAATCTTAGATTAACATTCATAACAAATGGAATCTTTTTAAGTAAA
Source organism: Anoura caudifer (assembly GCA_004027475.1). Taxonomy (NCBI): domain Eukaryota; kingdom Metazoa; phylum Chordata; class Mammalia; order Chiroptera; family Phyllostomidae; genus Anoura; species Anoura caudifer. Next base: position 111,633 of record PVKU01001591.1, read on the forward strand.
ATAGGTCAATTCTTAAAAAGTTTTCCAAAGAGGTCACAATGTTTCTGGAAAGGGCTTTTAGATTCTCAAATCAGAAAACATGATCCTAGTGGAGTGAGAAGATAAGATGTGGGTTATTGGTGCAATCACTTACTCTCTGGCATGAACTTGGCAAGTTTTTTAGCTACTTCCAGTCTGTTTCCCCATCCATTTACCCAGTGGGGTAAATGATATCTCAGGTTTGTTGTGACAATAAGATGCCATAATACATGTAAAGTATTAAGCACAATGAGTGGAAGATGGAAACCCTCAATAATAGCAAGTTATTTTTTATATTTCCTTTTGGGTATTTTTAATATCCTCTTAGTAAACATGTTTATCAAAGTTGGAGTTCTATTAGATGATGTTTCAGTATGCAAACATATCTATGATTACTATATTAAGAGGCAAAAGACACAGCAGAGAGGTTTATTAGAAATCAGTTTTCCATGGGTTTGCTACTGAGCTTGGAAATAGTTCAACCAATCCAAAAGTTTGGGCTAATTAGGACTTTCCCGAAAACACCAGGAATCTTTACATGGATTTAGTGTATTATAGTAATCTCCCTTATAAAAGAGGATATATCCCAAGACTCCCAATGGATGCCTGAAACCACAGACAGTACCAAACCCTATATATACTATGGTTTTTTCCCTATACATACATACTTTTTCACTTAAAGAAAGAATTTTACAGCTTCTCTTTGGCATATCTGAATTGCCAGCATCACTACCCTTGCACTTTAGGGGCATTAGGTAAAATGAGTTACTTGACCACAAGTACTACAATGCTTGGACAGCTGATCTGTTAACCTAGATGGTGACTCAGTGACTAACGTGTGGGTAGCATACACAATGTGGAGACTTGCACAAAAAGGAGTGAGTCACATCCTGGGCAGGACAGAGTGGGATGGTGTGAGATTTCAGGCTACTCTGAATGTTGGGATGTAAAATTTATGAATTATTCCTGGAATTTTCTACTTAATATTTTTTAGACTGTTGACCATAGGTAGCTGAAATCTTGGAAAGCAAGACCTCAGATAAGAGGAGAACTATTGTATTGTGTAGCTTAGACTGTTCTTTGAGATTTTAAGATGATTGACAAAACCCTTATGTGTTTTCAGGGTCCTCAGAAGACTACTTGGAATGGTGCACGGCTGGCACCTTTGGTGACCTTCAATAGGCCAATTTTCTTTATTTTTTGAAAACATACATGTCATTACTTGGAAATACTTTCAACTGTTTTAAAAATGACAGGGTTTCACTCTGTGGTAATCTTGCTAACCTAATTAAGCAATCAAGTGATTTGTTATTTCAACCCTATCCCTTTGTCTTGCCTGCATTTTGATTAACTTGCTAAAAAATTCTCTGCTGATATGGTTATTGGGTCTGAGAACCATTTACTAAATTGTAATTGCAGAACTGAAAATGAGGGTGTAAATTGTCAGAAACATGACTGGAACACTAGAATTAAATGCATTTCTTTTCTCAGGAGGAGATTACCATGGAAGGAAATAGAAAGTAATAGATCCCTGATTCCTACACCGGTTTTGAATGGAAACACTTTGACCCAAGCCCTGTGTTTAAGTGTACACTCACTTTGTAATGATTTAGGAAGTCACTGTCATGACTTCCATAAATTTTCTAGTCTCTGTATGCAAGTCATTGATAGAAGAGTTTTCCCATTCAGGCTGTAAATCCATCTAAGGTGGGGTCTTAGGTTGGATCTGTGTGTGGGCATTCCAGCATGTTCCTTGGTTTAATAATCACTTTCAATCTGGATTCCGATCTTTCTACTTGTGTTCTTAGACATCAGTTCATGATTTAATACTACTGTCTGATCCAAAGCATTTGTAGCCAATGGGCTTGGTAAATCATGCTTTTGACCTCCACAAATGGTTCTAAGATCAGAGTGGTATGAAAATCACCACAAAGCAGAACCCAGAATTGCTTTTTATTTATTATTTTCAAATTGAATTTATTGGGGTGACATTGGTTAATAAAATCATATAGATTTCAGTTGTACAATTCTATAATAGTCTCTCTACATTGTATTGTGTGTTTACCACCCCAAGTCAAGTCTCCTTTTATCACCATTTATTTCCTCTTTACTCTCTCCTACCTCCCCTAACCCCCTGTCCTTTTGGTAATTACCATGCTATCAGACTTGCTTTTAATGAAATGTATGAGGCTACTATACTTCTCATCAGTTGATTCTTTAAAAACAATTATTCTCTTTACAAATTTATTTCTGCAAACTGACTCAGAAGACTATGTAATCCAGCCTGTTAAATAGTAAGAAGAACCAAAACAGGCTATTTTTTTGAGTGTTAAGAGTTAGTATTTGTTTGTCATGATTACATAACAAAAAGAGAAGATTCTCCCCAATAGGTCATATTTGTGATATTTCTAAAGGTTTCTTGCTCTGTCCTGTAGAAATTCATGCATCAGTAAATAGGGTTGAAATGGAAAGATTTCATAGAAAATTAAAGCCTTGAGAATCTTCAAGTTGGTGAGAGAAAGACTTGTAAGGGAAGGGAAATTTGACTTTGATCATCTGAGAGACAAGTATTTTCAGTATGTGTGTGGCATAAATAAGAAATGCATATCCAAGGTGAGGATTAAACGTGAGGATGAGGATGAGTTCCGTAGTGTATGACCTATGTTTTATATAGTTAATGGCTTTAAGAATTAGATGATATGAAGAATAAATGAGAAAGATACTGTAGCTTTCAAATATACTTTATGTGAAAACCACTGAAGTTTAACTATATACTAGATATCACCATTTGTTCTTCTCATTGATATCATAAATTAAACATGTTCCAAAGAAAACCCATCCTATCTATTCTCCCTGAACCTCGCCTATTGCTGGTCTCCCCATCTCAGGGTTGGGCAGCTCCATTCTTCCAGTTACTCTGGCCAAAATCAATACACCCGTCCTTGGCTCCTCACTCTCATTCATAGTCAGAAGGAAATTCTCTTGGCTATTCCTTCAAAACATATTCAAAATTTGACCATTTTTCATAAGCATGGCCTCCTTCATTTTTGTCCTAAACACTTACTTAACTAACATACTTTTTAATTTCCTTACTGTTCATGTTTAGTGTTTTTTTCCCCATCTAGAATATTGGCCTCATGGAGGACTGCCTATTTTATTCACTGCTGTATACTTAGCCCCCAGCACTGCCTAGCACATAGTAGGTGTTATATTTTTTGAATTAATAAGTAAATAAAACTATTGGAGAAGAGGAAGGGGAAGCAAATACTAAATTAGATCTACTTTTAATGGATTCAACAGCTATTTTTGGGTACTTACTATGTGCCTACTTGAATATTAAGCCTTTAAATCTTGTGTGTATTGTATATGTTTCACTAAAATGCCAAGTTGTCCTTGGGATTTTTGATGAAATAATAATGCCAGAATACATATATGTATCATATAACACATCTATAAATACATGTATTCATTGAATATATATTTATGACACAATGAGTATATATTTCCTGACTTATTTCAATTAACACATTAGTATGGAATATTAAATTTATTTATATTATTTATTATTTAAATGGTGATGAATGGAGACTTGACTTGGGTGTTGAATGCACAATTCAGTATACAGATGATGTGTTGTAGGCTTGTATACCTGAAACCCATATAATTTTGTTAACCAGTGTCACCTCAATACATTTAATAAAGAGATAAACATTTAAAATTTAGAAACATCCCAGGTATCTCATAACATCTACACAGTTTTCTTGGAAAGACCTCATTTTCAGAAATATAATTAAACTGTTTCTCATGTACACTATCTCCTATTTAATTGTATTTAAGACTGGCATGATGACAAATATGTGTTGGAATAAAGCCCTCCATAGAAAAGAAGCATTTTTCTACATTACAGACTTGGTATTTTGAATAAATTGTGTTTCACATGAGCATCCCGGATATTCTCAATTTCTAATCACTCCTAAAGAACTGTACATATGAAAGGGAGAAAGGGGATTAAGTTGTTTATATACAACAATGGCAATATGGCCAAAGTCTGAATTTTCAAAACCAAGTCTTTCCTATGTGAACAAGATTAGTTTTCAGAATGCAGACATAATTTCTTGGAAAATAGAAGGATCACAGAAACTGAAGTGCTTTTAAAAATCTGTATGATTTAAATAGTCTTATGAATCTTCATACTTTCTTCTATCTCTAGAATTGTTAGGATTTTTCCAAGTAGGCCATTACCATCCATACATATAATAGGAAAAGTAAATCGGTTAAGAGTCAAGCTTAGAAAATAGATGTGTGAACACGTGCTGTATCTATAGAAGGAGAGACTTAGCAGTGCATGGCACATAGTAGTTGCTCAATAGACACGTATTGAAGGAATCAATAAACTTGAGTGATATGGAATAATTTCACATAAAAATCAACTGTTACTTTCTAGCTTGCCTTGAAACAAGAGTCCTAGAAACCTTGTGATTAGGTAAATCATGTATGCACAACTTATAATGTGATGTGGTACTGGGTAGTAAAATATGAAGGTATTTGGCAATTTACACAAGGAGGGATAACAGACATTTGTGGATCATTCATGAAATGGACCACTTGTCATCTTTAAGTTTATTTTTAAGTTTATTTTTTTAAAAATTTATATTTAGACAGAGGGGAAAGGAGGAAGAAAGCAGGAGAGAGAAATCTTGATGGGTGAGAGAAACATTGATCAGTTCCCTTTCGCATGCCCCCAGTTTGGAACCTGGCTGGCAACCCAGGCATGTGCTGGGACTGGGAAACCAACCAGCAAACTTTCCCTTTGTAAGGCAACACCGAACCCACTGAGCCACATCAGTCAGGGGTCTATGGCTGTTTTTGTATTAAAAGGGCAGAGTCGAATAGTTGCAAGAGACCACATGGTCTGCAAAACCTAAAATATTTACTATCTGGTTGTTTACAGGAAAAGTTTTTGGATTCCTAGTCTAAATTTCCTACAACATTTCTTTCTAGGTAGTTTTCTCTGAGACAGCTCCAAGCTTGAAGGCAGGTGTTGCTTTTTATTCATCTATGTATCTCCAGCTCCCAGCCCATTGTGATACTTAGCAGGGAGGTGTTTAATACATATCTGAACACATGATTTCATACTTTTGTCCCTAGGACAATTCTTCAAATACTGTTGATCAGCCATCCTGCTACCCACCTAGTCTTCTGTTTCATAGGATACACATCCAGGCATTCCTTGTGTGACATTGCAAGTCCTGAAGCCAATCTGGCTTAGTGTCTCTTTATATGTGTGCATGTGATTTTCAGATTATGATGTTATCTCTGAAATTTATGAAGAGCTTACCATTTATCAGAATGTGTACCATTTTTACATAAAAATTATATATTGCACTGATAAACTACAATGCATTGTTCTTCTTGGTTAATGAGTAATTGATTTTTAAAGGAAGAAAAATTGAAACAACATGATATTTTTTTTGCCTGAAGGAAGAGAAAAGAAAAACATAGTACTTCTGGCAGATTTTTGGTTTATAAACTAGAAAACTTTAGTCTTTTGTAGTCTCCAGTGAGGAATTAATTGTTCCCCATGGAGATAGAAAATATTTGAATTTCTACTTTATATATTGTTTTTGTCTTGAAAATAATAAAGGATAACAGATTTACTAAGATTTGAAGTGCAGACCCACAGAGGTGTCCCTGTTCGGGCATGAGTGATGCACAGCACTCAAGGGTTCTTAAGGGAGAAAGGAAGTGCCACGGTGGGGGTGCGCTGGGCAGCGACCCTCACCTGTTTATTTGCTTTTGGTGTTTTGCTATGTACTCAGTCCATGTGAGCCATGTTATACTGATTTATGGATTATACTGTTTGATTGTAACAAACTAATAATCCTCACAAAATGAGCATTGCTTAAAGTGATTCCTGAAAAACAACAATGGTTGCTTGAAAAATTAATGATGCAAATATATTTCTCATGAGTGAAACAAGAATGACACGGCTGGCACTTCATGACTTCTAGAGTGGGTTGTGTGGGACATGATTAGAGGTTATAAAGACAACTTCAGGTGAGAGATTGGCTAAATTTTTTTGAAAACATCAAAAACTTTTAGTCAATATGATATACTGATTTATACTTACTATGAATCTCAAATTAAGTCCTTATTAAATATTGTGCCTTTGTGAGGCACTTTTGTAGACTGACACTCTAAAGCAAAATGAAAAGCAGAATCAAATATTTGTGAATTCTTATATCAGAAAGTCAAAACTGTGTCTTAAAATGTGAGGCATATTTGCTAACAATAGAAATATTAATAACTTAAAGGGAGAATAACATTTTTATCATTTTTAAAATAATTGTAAAATAAGTATTTTATACTTGTTTTAGCCTTTATTTTCTACTTTTAAATAACTTTAAAATACCCATTTTATATTAGTACAATAATAAGTGTACAAAATTTATGAACCTCTACTAAACATAGGAGAGGAATGTGCTCCAAAAGCTTAACTGATAGGTAAACATCATCAAAATTGAAGACATCTGATCTTATCATTAGACAATTTATATTGCTTTAAGTAGAGATTATGAAGAAGGGATATTTTGGATACTGCCCCCACCCCCCGCTGACCATCACTTTGATTTTTATGAAGTGTTTATCTGGTTTATAGATAATTTTTTTGATGAAAAGTGACATAATTTTGAGAATAGAATTGCCTATAACTCCTAAATCAGTTTACTACATCTATTGGGTGAGGGAAACTGTTAGGTCAGGCGTGGTGAGATAAGATGGCCACCAGGGGCTGAAGCCCTTGAAAAACTGGCTGACGTCAGATGAAGATGACTGGAGGGGAGGGGGGGAACCATGGCAACTCGCGCCTAAAGAGGACTGACCAATGATACCTCGACTGCATGTATGAAATTCTTTCCCCTCTTAGGCCCAGGCGTGACTTCTTTGGCCCCCAACCTGTGGACTGGACAACCTTGCCTGGGTGCACAACCCCCAGTAGCTCTGTATTGCCCCATTTTGTGGCTGATTGGCATTATTTCCTCGGCAGAATACTAATAACCTTACATTTGGTGCCGAAACCCGGGAGGAGTTGTTGTCTACTGAGACCACTCCTCTCCATCCATTCCCCGAGGAGACCTCAAGGCTGTTCCACCGGCCCGGACCGAAGAATCAGGTAAGTGTCACAGCCTCCAGCTTCTGACCCCCGGACACTGATTCCGGGCCCTTGCAAATCACAGCTGCGTCTGGGTGACCCTTCTAGGAGAGACTGCTCTCCTTCCGCTGGGGGTTTCAGGTACCGGTGGAGACGTCCCTGGGCCTAAACCCCAATTTGCCTGCTGAATCAGTAAATTGGGTTGAGGGACGCCGCTTCTCCATTTACTGATTACCGTGGGGTCAGAAATGGGAGGACAGGAGTCCAAACCAGATCTTAAATTGCCTCTAGGGTGCTTACTAAAAAATCTGGACAAAATTGACCCTGGTCTGAAGCAAAAGTGACTGATTTTCCTGTCTACCACGGCCTGGCCGTTGTATCAGCTCAACAATTGTGAGACCTGGCCTCCTGACGGCACTTTCTGTTTCATTACCGTTACCGACTTAGACAATTTCTGTAGATGGACTAGCAAATGGTCTGAGGTTCCCTACATCCAGAGATTCTGGGCCTTGCTCTCCCGTCCCGAACTCTGTGCTCAGTGTTTCACGGCCCAGGTTCTCCTGGCTAGAAGTGATGCTGAACCTTCGTGCCCTCCTAAGCCCAGATCTCCTAAGCCTTCTGCTCCTGAACTCTCCTCTTTTTCTGAGCCCCCTGAGGATCTGTCCTCTCCCCCTCCCCCTCCGTATCCTCCTCCTCCATCGAACGCCCCGACCTCCGCTCTTCCTGAACAACAGGGTGCTGATCCCCCACCTGAACACTTTTCTTCTCCTGTCATCTCACACACTCGATCTCATCTGAATCTAGAATCCCCAGAATCCCTCATATGCCCTCTTGGAGAGGTGGCGGGGACAGAGGGTGTTGTTCGGGTCCATGTTCCTTTTTCCCTGACTGACCTTTCCTCTATTGAGAAACGTCTGGGCTCCTTCTCCACAAATCCCGCTAACTTTATCAAAGAATTCCAATACCTGGTTCAAGCCTATGACCTTACCTGGCATGATTTACATATTATAATAACCTCCACCATGACCCTGGATGAAAGAGGTTGCGTCCGAACTGTGGCCACGACTCATGTGGATCAGGTCCATGCTACCAACCCTCATATGCCAGTAGGGGCGGAAGCAGTGCCTGAGACAGAGCCAGACTGGGACTATCAAGTTGGACAGGTGGGGCGGAGACACTGCGATCAGATGGTTGAGTGCCTAATAGCAGGCATGCACCAATCGGCCCAGAAAGTGGTAAACTATGATAAGCTCTGAGAAGTTACTCAGGGCCCCAGGGAAAATCCAGCTCTGTTTCTTAATAGATTAACGGAGGCAATGGTACTCCACACCTGCCTAGACCCATCCTCCAATGCTGGAGCTACTGTTTTGGCCACCCATTTTATTTCCCAGTCAGCTCCAGACATAAGGAGGAGACTCAAAAGGGCTGAAGACGGGCCACAAACTCCCATCTGAGATCTGGTAAACATGGCATTTAAAGTCTTCAATAACTGGGAGGCAGAGGCTGAGGCCACTCGCCAGGTGCACCTACAGCAGAAGGTAGCTTTGCAGACCCAGGCTATCGCAGCAGCCCTGTGGGATACCGAGTATCCTCCAACAAGGCTCAACTCTCAAACCAACAAGTAGTTTACCTAGGCCTCTCCATAACTCCAACTTTGCAGAGTCTCATGGCAGATCGTAGTCAACTAATCTGCAGTCTATAGCCCCCCACCACAGGTGATCAAATTCTATCCTTTCTAGGTCTGGTTGGTTTTTTCAGGCACTGGGTCCCCAGTTTTACCCTATTAGCCAAGCCCTTATATGAGGCTGCCAAAGAAACCCTGGCAGGTCCTCTCACCTCCCCCAAAAGGGTGCGGAGGGCTTTTGTGACTCTCCGGGACACTCTGTTACAGGCTCCCTCCCTCAGTCTCCCTAATCCCACTTGCCCCTTTCATCTATTCACTGATGAGTGACAGGGAGTTGCGGTCAGAGTTCTGGCCCAGCCTGTAGGCCCAACCTACCACCCAGTGGCCTATCTGTCCAAACAGCTAGACCCCACTTTACGGGGATGGCAGCCATGCCTCCAGGCCCTGGGAAGTGTGGCTGAATTGGGCAAAGAGGCCCTAAAACTCACTCTGTGTCAACCTGTAACTGTTTTCTCTTCGCACCGTCTTACAGACCTACTCTCTCACTGAGCTCTCGCTCTTTTGAGACCCTCCTGCCTTCAGGAATTCCATCTCCTATTCATTGAAGGGACTACCCCTCTCCCTCAGCCTCTCTCCTCGTCTCAATCCTGCCACTCTCCTCCCGGTCCCTACCACTGATATAGAACCTATTCATTCCTGCCCAGAAGTATTAGATCTCCTGGGCCGGCCTTTAGACCAAATATCTGACAAACCGCTTCCTGCAGCAGACCTTATTCTATTTGTAGATGGCAGCTCAGTGCTGGGGCCAATGGCTGCCGATGGGCAGCCTATGCTGTTGTGACTCTGACTGAAACTCTTGAGGCTAATAGACTCCCCCAAGGCACCACCTCTCAGAAAGCAGAACTCATTGCTCTCACCCTAGCGAAAGGCAAGTGAGTCACAATCTTTACAGACTCCAAATATGCCTTTCTCATTGTCCACAGCCACCCCACGTTGTGGAAAGAACAGGGACTCCTCACCACCAAAGGCTCCCCCATTATCAATGCCTCTCTTATCTCAAAGTTACTCCAAGCCACAGATCTGCCCACTGAGATAGCAGTAGTTCATTGTAAGGGCCATCAAACCCCACAAGACCCTATATCTCGGGGCAACGCTCAGGCAGATGCAGTAGCCTGAGAACTTACAGCACATAACACCCCACATCCAGTTCCCTTTTTGACTACCACAACCCGCCCAACCTATACTCCCCAGGAGCAGTCTGCACTCCTGAAACAAGGCGGACACCTCGGGAGTGAAGGACGGGTTTTCATTCGGGGCAAGATTGCTCTCCCTCAAGGACAGGCTACTGCACTCCTTTCTGAAATTCACCAAACTTTACATATTGGCCCAAAAGCCCTTTTTAAATTTCTAGATCCTCTGTTCACCCACACTACTCTCTTCTAAGCGATCAAAGAAGTTCACTCCAAGTGCGATGTGTGCTCCAGGATGTCGGCCCAGGGAGGAATGAAACCTCAAGTCCCGACTCATCAGCTATGAGGCCACCTCCCTGGACAGGATTGGCAAATTGATTTCACTCATATGCCTCCTCACAAAAAGCTCTGCTACCTCTTAACTTTTGTTGATACATTCTCAGGTTGGATTGAGGCCCATCCTACAGCGAAAGAAACGGCAGATACAGTGGCCGACTTCCTCCTCAGCCACATAATTCCACGCTTTGGACTTCCTACCTCCCTCCAGTCTGACAACGGCCCGGCTTTCATCTCTTAAATTGTCCAGCAAGTCTCTACATCCCTGGGCATTAATTGGAAACTCTACATTCCGTACCATCCTCAGTCGTCCAGTAAGGTAGAGCGCGCCAACGGAATCCTAAAAACACATTTGACCAAACTCACTCTTGAAACCAGGAACACCTGGCCCTCTTTACTTCCTCTAGTCCTCACTAGAGTTCGGGCAGCCCCACGTCAACCAACAGGGCTCAGCCCTTTCGAACTCCTGTATGGCTGCCCTTTCTTAATCAACAACAACCTACCGGTTCTTACTCCTCCTCTGGCCTCTTATTTACCTTATCTCTCCCTGCTTCGGCATCTCCTCCGGGAACACGCTGACCGAGTCCTCCCACCCATCAGGGGAAGCCCCGACACAGGCCCAACAACTCCCCTCCAGCCTGGGGACCAAGTCTTACTGAAAGAACTCAGACCCAAACCACTTCAACTGAAGTGGACAGGACCACATACTGTAATTCTCACCACCCTCATGGTGGCAAAATTACTTGGCCAGCCATCATGGGTCCACCTCTCTTACCTTAAATTACCCCCTACTTCAGATAAGTGGTCAGCTCAGCTTATAGGCAATACCCGGGTTCATTTTAGAGCCTAACCCTCCAGATGAAAACCCTACAGGTACTCCTCCTTCTCCTTTTGTCCCCACCATGTCCTGCGGGGGGCCTCTCCTAAAATACAGAAGAAATATGTCTGGAGATTCGTTGCTCATGAAACCTATACCAAAGACCATGATGTCATTACTCATACTTTTGCTTCAGCTGACTGCCTTCCCACCAGCTGTTCTAAGCCTGTCCCTATCAATGCCTCCACAAATAGCCTGAAAAGCCTCTCTGATAGTTGGGAGACTTGGCACGCTATGTGTCTCCTTCATAACCAGCCCGAACAGCAGTGCTACTGGTGGCCCAACAAATATGGGGGGTGCTCATATTATTCATGTGACTATACTGAATGGGCTAGAGATCGGATATGGAAATACACTATTCAAGAACCTTGGAATCCCATATGGGAAAAAGGAGTCGAGGGTAAAATTTATGGGGCTATTCACCATGCAGGACCAGTAGGTGACATTTTTATATATAGAACATACACCCCTATGTCTCCTGGACTGTCAGGCATCACCGATCTCACCAATGAAATCCTCACCCATGAAGAGGCTTCAGATGCTTCAGATGATAATATAGCCTCAAAAAAGAAGGAAGACCCCTTCTCTTGGCTAAACCCCTTCTCTTGGCTAAAAAGTTGGCAGGGCATCCAACTTTTCAATGTCACAGACATAGGGAACATCACTGACTGCTTTCTATGCACCTTTCTTGATCGCTCTCCTATCATGGCCATTCCAATACCTGCTACTCTCAACACCACTACCTCAGCTATACCATTTTTTCTTAAAGATGTCCCTCTCTTCCAAAATCAAATGGATGCCCCTCAGATATGCTATACTACTGGCAGCTCCTCCTGTAACCAGATGGTGGCCATAACCGGGACCACCACCAGCCCTTCAGGTACATTCTTTTGGTGCAATGGGACCCTGCTAAGGACCATCAACTCCTCTACAATCTCCCCATGTTTACCAGTGGCACTGACCTCTCAGCTAATGCACTATGGGGAAGGAGAACTCAGGGATAAGCTAACCCGTATTAGTAGGCCTGACCTTCACCACAACTCTAGCAGTGGCAGGAATAGGCAGTGCTGGACTCGCTCGTAGTCTCCAGGCCACCGACCAGTTGCGGGCTGAGCTAGAACAGGCCCTTGATGCCTCAGCTACGTCCCCAGCCTCCCTACAAAGGCAGATAACCTCGCTTGCCCAGGTTGCCCTTCAGAATCGCAGAGCACTACACCTGCTTATGGCAGAAAAAGGGGGAACATGTCTCTTTTTGCAAGAACAGTGCTGCTTTCATATAAATGAAAGTGGCCTAGTAGAAGAAGATATCAATACTCTTCACAACCTCAGAAATAAATTGCATACAGACACCATGGCTCTCGAGGCAGTGACCCCATGGTGGCCTTCCTTCCTCTTCACTACCCTGGCTCCCATCATAGGCCCCATCATAATTATCTGTGTAATACTAATGTTTGGCCCTTGTTTCCTGAAATTTCCCCAGGAACGAATTTGTGAAGACTCCTGAATTACTTTTAACCAGATGTTACTCCAGAACTACTCACCCCTTCCTGACGGAACATCTGACCTCTGACCTCCCCTTCCCCCTTCTACGCCCCTGTTTCAGCAGGAAGTAGCTAGATGGAAAACCGGTGCCCCTTATCCTATTAAAGAGGTCGGAATGTTAGGTCGGGCGTGGTGAGACAAGACGGCCGCCAGGGGCTGAAGCCCGAGAAAAACTGGCTGACATCAGATGAAGATGACTGGAGTGGTGGGAAAAACCATGGCAACTCGCGCCTAAAGAGGACTGACCAATGATACATCGACCGCATGTATAAAATTCTTCGCCCTCCTAGGCTCAGGTGCAACTTCCTCGGCCCCCAACCTGTGGACCGGAGAACCTCACCCAGGTGTGCAACGCCCCAGTAAAGCTCTGTATTGCCCCATTTTGTGGCTGATTGGCATTATTTCCTTGGCAGAATACTAATAACCTTACAGAAACCTCTTTTCATTTCTTCATTTCACATTCTGATTTTTTTAAACATAGGATTTGTAATTATTTTTGTACTTGTGTATTGTTGGATGTAGGCTTTTTGAGACTGTAGGCTCCATAAGTAGAGGGACAATGACATCTTATTCCATTTTTCAATTTTCACCTGAGGATATGCTTATTAATTTTTAGTTAGAGAGAGGAAGGGGGGCAGGGAGAGAGAGAGCGAGAGAGAAATATCAATGTGAGAGAAACATCAATTGGTTGCCTCTAGTACACATATGGCCCAGGGATCGAACCCACAACCTAGGTATGTGCCCTGACCTGGGATCACACCGACAACCTTTCGGTGTATGGGATGGTATTCCAATCAACTGAGCCACCTGGCCAGGGCCGATGTCCATCTTAATTACTGAATATCAAGTACCTAACTCAGGGCTCAGCCTTGATGGTGATTGATTTGCGAATTAACTGGTTTTTGGAAGCCAGAGCTAATAGGAAGAGAGGAGCAGGGGTGAGGAGTGGATGGTGATTGGATTCCTTCCTGTGTGTTATCACAGAACACCTTGGACCATGAAGGTGACTTAGCCTGGGAAATAAAATTTAAGAACTACTTGTTCTAAGGATCCTCTCAAATAACAGTGTCAGTTCATGTTACTTTATACATCATTTGCCTTTTGTGAAATACTGTCAACCTCCTGGAGGTTTGTTCCACATTTCCTAACTACTCTTTAAATACACAGTGATTTAGACTGTGCTACCATTTTGGCCTCAGTTTAAGAACTAACTACAATATTATGCCTAAAGGTTACTGCCCTTTCTATGGTAACATGATAGGTAATTCTTGAAGTATTAGTCATTAGAATCACATCATAGGTAGGCTGTGCGAATTGATTTGTCTATAAATATAATCTAGATAATTTTATTGTGACATAATGTTATAATACATTCAATTCAGTTCTATTTGATTTGTTCTGACTCAATTCCATTCATAGTATAAGTCCAACGTGGAGGATAAAATGTTCTCATTTTCATTCAAATTTCAACACTTATGGGAGCCTAACTATATGCCAGGTAATGCTAGCTGATGGCCACATAAAAATGAATTCAGTTAGGCCTCTGGCAAAAGAAATGCACAGAGGAAGAGCCACAGATACCGGTAGCATGTGACAGGTCTTAGGAAGGGACAGCTCCAGTGTGCCATGGAAACACAGACATGGTAACACATAGGGTGCTCGGCGACCTGCGTAATGAAAGAACTTCATGGCCTCACGAATGAGAAAAGGCATATTTATAGGACACAATCAAAGAAAGACAAGTCTGTGATCAAGTGAAATATGTGGATAGTAAGAGATAAAGAATAATGAAGATGGGGCTAGGACACCTAAAGTTTCCAGGAAAATCAAATACTTGTATTGGTTTTACCCAGTTTTTTTGTTTGTTTTGTTTTAGCACTTTTTGCCAAACTAAAAAAGGAGGGACAAGAAAAAGAAAGCACAATTCTATGAAGTTTTTCAGCTAATACCTCTGAGGCATGGCTTCTGAAATGATTAAAAGTACATTAAAACGGCCCAGGGCTCACTGGCTGCACAGGATAGTCTTCCCACTGGCAGCCCCAGCTCACTGTCTCATGCCTGCTCTTTTTTGCATTATGTAAACTTGTAAAAACCTCCTTTTTTATAGTTGTTGGAAAGAACACAGATTCCTTCTGGGCATTATTTTCCAGCAGAAATGAGAAACACACAGGGAAAAAAATGAATAAGGTGAATAAGGAGCAGGGTTTTTTTTTTTTTTTTTTGCGCTCATTAGAGCTTTTGTTGTTTAGCTATGGAGTCAGAGATTTGCATGTGTTGGCATTTGCAGGCACAGTTGGATGTTGCTACTTTGTCAAAATAATCTATAGAGGGTATTAATTGTGAGTCAACTGATGATCATTTTGCAGCTCAGAAGTATTTATTATCTTCTAGGGTTGAGTTTTCTATGGTTTGGGGATTATGGCCAATTGAAATTAGAGTGTGCATAGTCTAGACGGTGGAATGTAGTGGGTAGGCAGACAGGCTTAAGTAACAAACACAGCTGGAGTGAGGAGCTAGGATGTGGCATTTACTTGTTCTGTGACCTTGAGCAAGTCACTTTACTTTACCAGGCCTCAGTTTCCTCATTTGTGTATGGGGATAATATCAACCTCATAGGATAATGAAACATTGACTGGATTAGAGCTATTTATTATTAGTATCATCATTATCACTTTTTAGTGTCTTATTTTTTCAAGGAAAAATACTGGCTCTTGGTGGGGGTAAATTTTGTCTTTAATAGGGGTGTTCTTTTATGTGCTAACACTATTTTTATTTAGGTTGGTTATAATGCTTTAGAGCTTCAGTTCTCACTCAGAATGAGAGTTTTGGGACACAGCAGGGATTTAACACATTAACTCCCTAACCCATAGAGGTGGGTAGGACACCATCCCTACACAGTATTTCTGTTAAGTTTACTTCTAGCCTTTGCTTAGTTACTGAAATGGAAATAACCAAGAATGAATCTTCATTGCTCACATCCCATTGATCCCAGTTCAGATCTTTATAATTAACAAGGGTAAACTCAATTCTTTTCTCACATAGTTGGAGGAATTTATAGGGTTCTCTCTTTGTCTTGTCTTTTGCAGCTTTAACATCTTCAATTCCTTGAACAGTTACTCAGCTGAGAATTTGTCTGCCCTCTGCATGACCCTGATTTCCTTCTGGATTTGCTTTAGAAATTTAACGTCTCTTATGTGTGTTTCCAGAAAAGAATATATTTTCCAGACTTCTCAGTATAGAGTATAGAAGCTCTGTTGATAGTCTTATCTTTGAAATGAATAATCTCAGTTGGTTAATAAGATTGCACTGCTGATTTAAATTTCAGATTAAATCATTTTGAAATTTAAATGGAAAATTAGGCAAAAAACAAGAACCACCTGTACCAATAGCAAACAGAAAAAAATCTTTTTGTTCATTGATCCACCCAAGATTAAAAAAATTTCATTCCTGTATCTTGCTTACAAGGAAATATTATGTTCTAGTAGCTTTACTAACTAATACCTTTTATAGCATTAAGGATGGCTGGACTACTTTAGACTTTAAAAAAATTCAAATGTCAGTTATAAAAATAAAAATTTGATGTTAAAAAATACATCTACCTATCTATATACTTTGGCTTGAAGGTGAAATCTTTCCCTTTCACTCTGAGCTAAATTTACGTAGTACTTTAATTCTATTTCCTTGAATTCTATTGAAGAAATAGTAAAGCTATTTTAATAAAAACAAAAGCAGTCCTGACTGCAATATGGTAGTATGTTTGTGAAGAGTTTTGTTAAAACTTGAGGATTGGGCTGAAATGTACCTACAAATTTCATGTTTATATCTCCCTTAGCATCCCGTGAAGCTCTGACACTTTTATTCCTAGAGTTTGGAATATAGATAGTCTTCAGGTTCATAGCTTCACAGAAAATGTTCCCTAAGCAATTGGTTTAACCTTGGGTCAGACTGGCTAGTTATTTGCCAGAGGCTCAGTTCAACATTACTGATGTGAAAAAATTTAGAATTAGTTAAGTAACAAATCAAAGTGGCATAGAGGAATCATCTGTGCTGTAGAACTAACACACAACAATTTTTCACATTTCTCACTTAGTTTCTAGTAAGTATTTTGACTGAGCTGCTTTTCCTGTTGGCAAATGGAGCAATCCATTCGATTTAAGATGAAGGCTGTAGAGTAGATGCATAATCCAGCCAGAGTTTTTTCATTTAAAAAACAATAACAACAAAACTCCAGGGTGAGCACAGCCTGGGAATACGTTTGATATAGAAAAGGAAACCAAAGAGTAAAACAAGCTGAAGAGAGTCTAAATTCTGCAAGAATGTGAGCATTTACATGGGTACCTATCTTGTTTTGGTGATAGTATTTATAAAGATTTGAGAATTAAATGAAAATTGGAATCTTGAGCACTCAATTATGCACCTATAATGGGCAATGAATGCTGGCTCACATTGTGTGCACTTAGATATTCCTTTGCTAGGGCCCCATTATTTGGAGAGACAAATGGTGGCTGCTTCCAGGCCAGGTCCTGCCACTTGGAGTCAAATGAACATAGCAACAGCAGGTTCCATCTCACAGTGTTTTGTTTTAGAGAGAGGGACAGTTTGTTTAGCAACCAGGCACCAACTTGATAATTAGGATGATAGAGGCTCTAGTCCTTTTTACCCCCATTTGTTGGTCCACTTAACTGCTTTTGTCTTGGGCTTGTTCTCTGGTACCTTAGAAAATTCAAATAAAGAGTTGAAAGTGATAGAAATACAGTACTTGAGAAATAGACTACTGGTCATATTCTTTATAGGATACACTGAATGTTGTGGCCAAAAAGAAATGGAGGAGAGCAGAATTTGTTGGTGAACCTTAGCATGTTCTCCCAGGATAGGTCAATCTAAGCAGATGGCTGTCCTCCAAATAATGGAACTGCATTATTTAAGCACATACATATGCATGTGCAATATTTACATTAGCCCTGTAGGAACATATTTTCTGGGAACTAGGATATGGTGAGAAAAATAGCCAAGAGCTATCCTTTGCTTAGAAAAAACCATTTCTATAGTGCAGTTAATCTTAGAGTTTCCATCTGACATTACAGGTAAGTCCTCACTTAATGTTGTCAATAGGCTCTGTGACTTTAAGCAAAACAAAGTACAATGACACCAATTTTACTATAGGCAAATTGTTATAAACCAGTTAAGTACCCACAGCATCTTATTAACCTTACAATGGAAATGGCATTATTTGAGGACCTGCTGTACTTCATTTGCTAACCCAACAATGATGATGTCATTAATGCCCCAATTACATAGGTGAACAGACTGAGGATCAGAAAGGTTAAAGGCGTCAGATCCAGGTTTTCCAATGCCAGTTGCTGCTTGTTTTCCGATGCGTCCTGCTGTCTCTCAGGAGAGGGTCTGTTTATGGCTGAGTTGCAACTCCACTGGAGGCGCAGGAGGCAGGAACAAACGCTGGCATTTTCAGATAGGTGTTTATTATCAGGTTTTGTCCTGTAATAGTGGTTAAATCATGCCTTAGGCATACTTTTTGTCAAGGTCGGGGCACATGTAAAGCATTTCTGTAAAGTTAAATTCCTGTTGAAAGGCTTTTAAGGTTTTTATATTTTAATGAAGTTATTAAAATGAAAGTTCACACTTACATAATTCATAAGCATCCACTGACTCTTCTAAAACCTCCACCACTGAAGTATTTAAAAAGTTTTTCAGTATAATTCTTATGTAAAATATGAACACATCTTTCCAGTTAAGTTTAAGATAGGCTTCCAATGATAGTAAACTGAAGCTTCAATGTAACATAGGTCTTTAGGCTAGCTCCATGTTTGATGTTTGCCCTGCATGTAAAGAAGGAACCATGGCACTCCAACATACTTTTTTGATGAACAATTTGAATTGACAACTTTTGGTATCAGTAGCTTTCAAATGTTTCAGTAGCTTTGTAAAGTGTAGAAATTGAGAAATTCTCTTTAAAATGTTGGTTTTTACTTTCCTAAGGGTATATATTTTCACATGGCCTCTTAGGGACTGTCACAGATATCTTCAACTTACTGTCAGATCAATGCTGCTGCATTGAGTGTTTTAATGGATTCAAACTCCTGCAAATATAGCTGATGAAAATCTACAAACTAATGACCTGATCTTTTTTTTTTGTACCCTTTGCAATCAATTGCAGTTGTCTTTTTAAAGCAACATATTTTTAGGTTTGGAACTTAGGGTAATTGCATCTTACTTTAAAATCCTTTCTTGTTTAGAGGCATGATGTGACTGAATAAACTGTCTCATCAACAGGAGCCAGTAGCAGAAGCAACAGCAAGAAAATTTTAGGAACATTAAAAAATGAGAAATTGCCCCCATTGTTTTTCTTTCTGTTACTAATAGGTAGGAAGTCTACGTATTATAGGGACATTAATGCTTTATCTGCTTTCTTCCAATCTGACATGTGTCTTTTAAGTTCATTTATAACATTTACTATTAATTTGGGAGGAACCAATACTGTTACTATATTCTATTCCTGTCCAGGAGCACATTATTCTATTTATTTAGGTCTTGCTGTAAGTCTTTAGGTGCAGTGAGTTTTCCTCAGATTCGCACATTTAAAAAGGTCTTACTAAGCATGTTATGACATCCGCAAGCAAAAGGATGCTATGCCATGAGTACAAAAGTAGCGGCACCTCAATATGTACTGGCCTGGAAGGGTCTCTATTTTTAATTGTTAGGTGAAAAAATATTACAGGATAATGTGTTTGATATGATGCTATTTTTATAAAGTGCATATATGTGTATATGTGTGTATTTAATTCATATAAAGCAGAGAAGAAAATCTAGATATGAAATTTAAAATTGGTTCCTTGAGACAATTTACTATCTTTAAATGGGAAGGGATTAGGGGAACTAGTTTGGGGACTTAATTTTTACTTTACATGTTAAAATAAATGATGAGGTTATAGTTTATTTTAGCTTTTTTCTTAAGCTTTTCTAAAATGTTAAAACTAAAAATCTGGGGGAATATTGCAAAAGCATTTGTTTTTCCTTAAACAAATGAAAGTCCATAATATGTACAAATTTCAGCTTAAGATCAGTAGATAACCAAAATCTCACAGCTCCATATGCATTACTTCTATACTTATTACTTTTGCAAGTACACTGTCATTAAATATGCATTCAGCAATTTTTGGTTCATAGGGGGAACAATTAATTACCCTAGCATATTATTAGCTGAAATTAGTAATTTTAAATCTATGAATTTCTTGTCAATCAACCATATCGCTTTCATTGGTGTTAAGCAGTTTTGTGTTCCTGAGAATATAAAATATGTTTATTTCACAACTTTAAGTTATAATTTCCTCAGTAAACACTTAAAGTCATTTATTTGTAGAAAAATTATAGGAAGCCTCCTAGTTTTCCAGGAATCATAAGGATGATGAATAGCAAAAGTTAGGTTATTAGTAACTCAGAACGGCAAGCAGCTTCGATGGTTTTTTGACTTCCTTTTATAAGAAGTTAGTCTGTAAAGCAGTGAACGAATAGGATGCTGAGTCATTGCCTTATCTCTTTGTGCTGGGCAAAAGATATGACTAGGGATGATTTCTGTCTTTTGTTCGTTACTGAAAAATGTCTTCATGGTTGTCATTGAGGAATAACCATGGTAATGTGTACATTTCTGGGTTTCTTACTTTGTCTCCTGGAGACAGTCTGGTATTTATTTGTTTGTTTGTCTCACTGCTAAAGGGAATGAGGGGAAAAAGGAAGGAAGAAAACTCTGAAGATGACAGCTATATAATCAATTAATTTCAAGAATTACATTTATGTGGCTTTGATTTAACTTTTTTTTGGTAGCTGCTAATTCTATTATAATAAGGTTAGTATATGATGCCAAAAATTTTATTCAGTAGAAAAATTAAGTCAGATCGGTTGGAAGATGAAGACAAGATAACCAGTTAGACTGGCAGAATTTTAAAATTCACAACTGGTTGCTTAGTCAAGAAACGTTGAGGTCTGTTCCCCACCATATGTGCTAGGGGCTCTGAGAACGCACACCTAAGTAGACATGCTCCCTGCTCTCAAGCCCAGGTGCAGCGGGTGGCAAGACTTGGAGCAGAGGGTAAAAGAGTATGATACATTTATAACAGGCATTAGAAATAAGGGGATTAAGGGACCAAATACAACCAGATATCCTTTTAAAAGTGGAGGTGATTGTAATAAAGTACAATTTTCTTAAAAAGATCATTGTTGATGTTTCCATTTTTTTCCTGAGCATCTTTACAGTGTTTGAGACTCAGTATTTCCATTGTTGCCACCTGTGGTAGGCCTAACAGGAATCTTGTAGTTTCATAAAATGAGAGAAAGATGGCATATACATTTGCTATATACTTTTAATAGCTTTAAATTTAAAACATTATATTTTTGAGAGAGACAGAGAGATATCTCTTCATTGCTCCACCCACTCATGCATTCATTGGTTGATTTTTGAATGGGCCCAGACCGGGAGTCAAACCCACAATCTTGGCATATTAGGATGGCACTTTAACCAATTCAGCTACCTGGCCAGGGCTATTAATAATAGTTTTATCAGAAAAAACTCTTTATCAAATTCAGTTTTTAAAACAGGAATATTTTGGGGCTTGAATCCTGCCAACACAGTTACCTCTTAGAAAATCTGACTCTCCCTATTCTTTTCCTTATACTGAATGGGGAGCAGAGGATGCAATGGTCACATCAAGGATAGCAATGGAGCTGTTCGGTGCTGGAGTTGTGAGAGATGAAGCTGTGGAGCCTGTTCTGACAGTTACCTGTGGAAAGGCTTGGTGGTCCCACAATACCACACAAAGTAAAGGTTTAGAGATATGTTCCCTTTTAATCCTATAACTCAAAACAGACTCATGTATTTATCTCTACCTGTTCTATCTTTTGGAGTAACAAGTTTTTACTTACAAATGTAAAGTAGCAAAGAAAATTTGAAAGAGAATATGTGAGTAGAAAGGTGCCTTTGAGATCAATCTGAATGACCCTTCCTTTTATCTATGCTTGTTCAAACATCAAGGTCACTTTCCAATTCTAATATTGTGGGATGTGATAAACAGAGAGGTATTTCTCTGGCTTTGCTTTTCACGAATTTCAAACTCTAATCATCTGTCTGCTCAGCTTTCTTTTTTCAGACTACAAACTCCCAATCTTAGCCTGTCCTCACACATAGTACCTTCATCCCTATGTTGCCCACATTCCTCTGGTCATCTACCCTTACTGTATCTTTCCAGAGGTGTGTGACCATAGCATGTAGTACTCCACACACGGATGAGTCTTAGTCTAGGACAAAGGGAGGGCATTTTCCCCTTTTGTACATGTTTATGAAATCTTCTATGACAACGCCAAGCCTCTTTGGCTACAGCAGCACACTTGGTAAATGTTCTCAGTGGATGGTTCTGTGTGACCTTTTTCTTGGTTTATAATTGACTCTATTATACTCTAATTTTTTCTCTTTTAATGTATTGTTTCTAAGCCTGCCCACACTAGAGCTCATCTATCACATTTTGGCTTACTCAGCCTAGCAGGATTTTTTCATTTATCCACTGAATTTGGCATTTCAATGGCTGAAAGCATTTGTCACCTTCAAAATTGGGAACTTCATGGTGATCAGTAAAAATGTCTTAGCACAGACCTCTTTGTCATTTCACTTCTTTTTCTGTGGATTTCTCTTGTTAACACTTTCCAGCTGAGTTTTATTTTCCTGGTAAGTTGTGTATTGCAATTCCAATTTCTTCAATTTTAATATTTAAATATCTAATTTTGACCACAGACTCCCTTAGCACTTTAGAGGGGTGCGAAGCTTTTGTGCTATGACAGCTACTGCCTAGCCCACAATATCACACACTGTCTTCCAGAATTGGTCCTTGATGAAATTGTGTAGTAGGTAAGCTTTCCTTTAGTTCTTTCTCTACCACCTAGTAGGCACTCAAATCCCTTAGACTTGGACTTTCTTCCAAAATGTTCTGGCAACATTTCTTCACCTTTATCACTGATATCACTATACTGTTTTGTGTCTCAACCTCTTTAGTGTACAAAGAACCAATCACTAAAATAGCATACCACTCTATACACAAGGGAGAAACTGAGGTCATCCTTTCAGCCTAGAAATCTAATAACATTTGATGTCTGATCTTATGGACTTATTGATCCTGTCTTTGCTGTCTAAGTAGCCAAAAACTAATTAATCAACAAACTAGTTTATATTAATGGCTTCTATGATGGAATTTTAATTGGGGTGTAAAGGAATTGTGGAATAGGGTAGAATTTTTGGCCATCTCTCAAACTGTTAACATGTAGCTAGCCATCTGCTCTCCAAGTTGAACCTGCTGAGAAAGGATAAGGACTTAGAAGTCATGTTTTATTCATTGAGTCTGAAGACAGACTGGGTTGACATCCTAACTCTGCCCATACTAATCTTGTGACCTTGGGAAATTATTTACCTCTATGTGCTTTAGTTCCATGAATAAAATAGCATTAAAAATAGTATCTACCTCATAAGGGTGTACTAAGGATTAAACCATTTAACATATGTAAAGCATTTGGACCAGTGTTCTGGCTCATGCTGTGCTGTGCAAGTGTCTGCTGTGACTTTTACCTGAATACCCAAGGACTGGCATAGTGCCTGGCTCAGAGTGCATATTCAAATGGTGTTTGCTGAATGACAGGACAGGAACCTGCCAACTAAAGGGCTAATTTTAGGAGTTTTTGTGTTAACTGTTCTAACTAAAATGTTTCAGCCTATTGCTCATGTCTCTTGATTTCAAATACAGCCCACACCCCACACCTGCTCTTTTCATTTTCTTAAAACCACAATTAGTCTTTCAGGCATAGCGTTCTATCCATTCTGTGGTAACTGTCCCTGGGTGGCACCTTGCAGTGGGCTTGGCTATAACCCTTCTTAGTAACTTACTTTCTAGGAGGATCCAGTTAAAAATTTGTCGATTTATTCACATCTAAGGGATTCAGATTATTTTATCAGTACTGTAATTAAACACTTTGAAATGTCACAGAATTTTATATTCTAACATTCAAGCCTAAAATTGTGATGAAGCCTTCTGACATCACAGCCAAATTATAGTGCATATTCCTGTCTCTTAGCTCAACAAGATGCCAGTTTATTTGCATATTATTGCTTGACCCTGATATGGCCAATTAATTTGCATATCCATACCTAATCAGCTCATATAAGTTTTTTTTGCCACTTTATTTGTTGGCCCAGCTCCCAGACTAGTGGCTTTTAGCTCAACTCAATTGAATTTGGAGTGGTTTTCTTTGTCATACTTTTAGCACCATTGGAAGGACAGATAAGGGTGGGTGGTGGTCGTGAATGTTTAAAGGAACTATCTATTGCTTTTATCTTCTCTTTTGGTGGAACTGACTGAATAACAAAGACAATAATTTAGACATGTGGGAAAGGTAATTTTCAGGAATGAGGATACTGGGCTGATGAAAGAAATAGAGATTGTTATTTCAGAAAATTCCAGTATATAAAGCAAATCAGTGTATCTACTTCACTGACCAAAAAATATTCTAAGTTGGCATTTAGTTGACCTGGATATAAGCTAAATTATGAGATATCATTTAAGCATCTGAGTGTTGTTTTTTAAAAAAAAAATTAAAATAACAATTGAAATCTGGTCTAGATGGTGGCATAGGTAAACATGGCTTGCCTAGTTGCACAGTCACATCAAAATTACAATTAAATTATAGAACAACCATCACTCAAACCATCAGAAATCGAGTTGAATGGAAGTATGACAACTATGGAATTAAAGAAACCATGTCCATCCAGACTGGTAGAATGGGCAGAGATGCGGAACAAGCTGGTCCCAGATCCATGTGCTGTGGATAAAAGTTCAGAAGGGGTATCTTGGGTGTGAGGAGTCTCAGATCCATACCAGGCCACCCAGCCCAGGGTTCCAGTGCCAAGAAAATAAATCCCCATAATTCTGGCAGCAAAACTCAGCAGAGATTGAGTTTGTGGAAGAAACTTCTGGAGTCCCAAGCAGTTCCTCTTAAAGAACCCACACATGGACTTACTCAGACACACTCTCTCTGAGCTCCAGTATCAGGGTAGCAGCTTCAAAGATACCAGTGGCATGCAGGGAGGAAATGAAGTGCCTGGCATCAAGTCAAGAGCTGGGGGCAGCATTCTTGTAGACAGAAAGGTGGGCAGAGGCCTTTGTCTCATTTCTGAACCCTCCTCTCACAGTCACAGAGCCAATAGGTAGGTGCCATATCTGAGACTCCATCAACCTGGCTAACACTGTTTGCCCTGCCCTGAAGGTACACTGAGACTCCATTGCACCAAACTTATGGGACCACCCAAGCTGTTAACAGAGACTTTTCCATATGAATGTCTGGTCTTGGCTCATGCTTCACAACTTCCTAAATTCTCTCAGACAAGCAACAACCGGTATCAGTGAGCCCCACCCTCCAGTACCACTTGCTAAGTGGCCCCAGGCCCAGCACTAGCAGTAATCAGCCTAGATTCACAGCTGGGCTTTGCCTGGGAATCTCCAAACCAGCACAAGTAGCAGCCATCTCAGACTGCTGTATAGCCCAGGAAGGGTGGCTGGGCTAAAAACTCAGGTGGGGACTGACCTTGACCTGCACCACCTAGGAAATCCTAGGGTCTGCATACCTAATGGACAGCTACAGACCATGGCAGAGCCCACCACCCTTCTCCTGTGCAGCTGATCCTCTGTGGAGGGTGGAGGTTGTTGGTCAGTGGTCACAGCCTGTCCTTGTAGGTGACTGGAAAGGGTTAAATCCCTCCCATTGACTTGCCAATAGCAATTGAGGCTTAACTCCAAGAGGAGGGTGTACTCAGCCCACACAAAGGGCACACCTCAAGTACCCAACTGGGTTGATAGGAGAGGATGTGCCACTGGACCCTACAGGACAACTAGTGCATTAGACCATGCTACCCAGACAGGGAGTCATAGCAGGTCTACCTAATACATAGAAACAAACACAGGGAGGCTGCCAAAATGAGGAGACAAAGAAACATAACCCAAATGAAAGAGCAGATCAAAACTCCAGAAAAAGAACTAAACAGAGAAAAGCAACCTATGAGATGCAGAGTTCAAAACTCTAGAAATAAGGATGCACAAGGAACTTAGTGAGGACCTCAATAGCATAAAAAAGATCCAGTCAGAAATGAAGGGTACACTAATTGAAATAAAGAACAATTTATAGGGAAACAACAGTAGAGTGAATGAACCTGAGAATCAATCAATGATTTGGAGCATAAGGAAGGAAAAAAAAAACAACCAATCAGAACAAGAAGAAGAACAAAGAATAAAAAAAATGAGGATAGTGTAAGAAGCCTCTGGGACAACTTCAAGTGGCACAATATTTGCATCACAGGGGTGCCATAAAGAAATGAAAGAACAAGAAATTGGAAATCTATTTGAAAATATAATGAAAATTTCCCTAATTTGGTAAAGGAAATTGACATACAAGTCCAGGAAGCACAGAGAGTCCACACAAGATGGATGCAAAGAGGTCCACTCTAAGACACATCATAATTAAAATGCCAAAAGTTAAAGATAAGAGAGAATTCAAAGCAGCAAGATAAAAGCAGTTACCTACAGTGGAATTTCCATAAAACCATCAGCTGATTTCTTAAAGGAAACTTTGCAGGCAAGAAGGGACTGACAAATATTCAGTCATGAAAAGCAGGGATCTACTGTCAAGATTGCTCCACCCAAGAAAGCTATCATTTAGAATCAAAGGGCAGATAAAGAGCTTCCCAGAGAAGAAAACACTAAAGGAGTTCATCTTCACCAAACCACTATTATATGAAGTATTAAAGGGACTTATTTAAGAAAAATAAGATCAAAGCTATAAACAATAAAATGGCAATAAATTCATATCTTTTAACAATTGAATCTAAAAAACAAACTAAGCAAACAAGAAGAACAGAAAGAGAATCATGGATATGGAGAGGGTTTTGATGGTAGCCACATGGCAGGGGGCTTGGGGGAAAGGATGAAGAGGTGAGGGGATTAAGAAGTATAAATGGGTAGTTAAAGAATAGCAAGGATGGTGTAAAGGACAATATAGGAAACAGAGTAGCCAAAGGACTTATACACATGGAATGACACATGGATATGAACAATGGTGTGGGGATTGCCTGAGGGAGTGGGGGTGCTTGGTGGAGGGTGACAAAGGGAGGAAATTCAGGACAATTGTTAATAGCATAATCAATAAAATATAAATAAAAAATTAGAAGAATAAAACAAAAATATAAAATTGATGTATAACATTGTGTGAGATTAAGGTATAAAATGTGATTTGATAAATTTATATATTGTGATATGATTACCACCATAGATTAAGATAATACTCTCTATATGCTCTGTAAAGTATAGTTTTCAAACTTCAGATGCATAAGAATAACATGGGAGGATTTTCAAATTATAATATCTAGGTAACTGTAGAAGCTGAGTGGAAAGCTACCAGAGGAAATTGCCCACGCATGCCCCTAGCCACCACTCCCCCACCACAAAGATTATGTGTTCTAGGAAGTTAACAGGCGGCTAGTCAAACTAATAGCCACCTGAGCTAGGTCAGGCAGGTGGGACTAGCGGAGTCAGGCTGCCAAAATCTACCTGCCAACAGCAGCGCCCACCAATCCAAAGACGCCGCTTTGTTCGTTTGCGCCAATAGCTAACAGCCACATCTGCTTCTGGAGGTTGCTTGCTTGCTACGTTTTTATAAAAACCCTGTAGTCTGTAAGCCAGGCGCGACTTCCACTTGGTGGCCCAGAGTGGCTAGGTGATCTGGGTCACATTGAGGAAGTTCGCCCCTGCGCAGGTAAAAGAATTTGGCCAATAAAACTACATCGTACAACCGGAAAGTTCCTCGACTTCAGGTTACTCGCTCTACGAATATAACAGTAACCACCCTGAGATATTCAGTTACAATTTAGGCTAAGGTAGTCCCTGAAATGTTAAATTTTAACATGGACCCAGGTGACCCCAATGGAGGTAGAGTATCACATTTGATAAATACTGTCCTAAAGAATGCTCTGTCTCTGCTGATTCATGCTTTATATGTGGAATCTAGTGATTCCCTAAGGTTGGCTGTGTTGCTCTTTCCTCGATGACTTCAAATATTTAAATTGCCTGTATTTCCCGACTTATATTTCCATGACAATAGAATTGAGAAAAGACAAACCCATGAACAATTTTTAAAAACTGCATTTCACAGAAGGGAGAGAACATGTGTGTGGGGTAGGTGGGGGTGGGTGGTTGGGTAAGGTCAGTCTTACTGTTTGTAGGTCTTAGTGGCCAGTCCACACACTGGCAGTCTAACAAATTCAGATGGTGGTGACTCCTTTACTACAGTGACTCCCCTTTTTTTCTTCACCCATCATCTCCCTCAGCAACTGTTGCTGCTGTTTCTGAATTTCATTGCCCCCCTTTTTTGAGACTTAGATGCTTTGGGGGGGCCTCTCCTATAGCCCTATCCTTTGCTCTCTATAGTACAGATTCCACAGAGATAAGACAGGGCTAGGGATGGCCAGGAAGGAGACTGAGGGTGGGGCTTGGGGTGGGAAGTAGAAGGGAGAAAGATGGTGAGGGAGAACACTTAACCACATTTCCAACCAGCCCTGAGGCCATAACTTACTGAATCCCATCCCATAGCCATCTCTGGAAGGAGGGAGGGAAGGGGAGAGAGAGAAAGAGAGAATTTGTTGCTCCAATCACTCATTCATTCACTGGTTGATTTTTGTTTGTGCCCCGAGTAGGGATTGAACCTGCAACCTTGGAATATCAGGTGGCCCTCTAACAAAGTGAGCTACCTGGCCAGGGCCTTATAACTTCAGTTTCTTATGTGTTTTTCCAGCACCCTTTTACCACCATGCTTGACAATGCTTTTGTTGTTCTCTTTCCAGTTTAGGCAGCAGGGCTACAAACTTTTTACCCTTGTTGACTTGCTGTGGTTCCTAGCACAATGAACACCGAGAAGCATTTAAAAGGAGTTTGTGCTAGCTTCAGGGAAAGAGGGAAGTAGAATGGTTTATGAGATTGTATTCTGTTTCATACTGGGTCGTGCTAGAAGAGAAATCTGCCAGAAGATACATAAAGTACCAATTTTGTGATTCTGGGAGTATTGATAGAGATTTATACATATGGAAATTTCCACTGTCCTCAAGAAACCCTAGAAGCCTCCATTTCTAGCCTTGTTAACACCGAGGACTTCATCTTGGTGTTTCAGCTCCAGGCAGGGGAGGCCCCTTTAGTATGTTAGAGCTGGGGAATCCCTATTCTCCCAGCTTGAAGGCAGCGTGGGTATGGGGAAGGCTGAATGGTTTGTTGGAAAGTGTTCTGCACTGGGCTTCAGTCTCAGCTGTAGCACCTACAAATCAGGTGACTTTGACTATTAATACCAGTGACAAAAGCAATGACTAGTACTGAACACCTCCTATGTGCCAGACGTGGAGTAAGATGATTTATGTACATTATCTAATGGATCTAAACTGCAGTTCTCTGAGGCTATTACTGTGAAAAACTACCTCACATTTCTATAATGAGAACCCCATGAATAAACCAAGTTAGAAAAGGATTTCTAAATTGTAAAGTAAGAAGGCTTGGAATTTGCAGGGTTTGCTACATGGCTATATGATAGAAGCAAAATCTTTGTGCCAGTACATCTTGAGTTAACATAGTAGGAAAGAAATAAAAAATTCCTTTTGGAGAGTAGTAAGAAAAAACATTTTCTATTAGTAAGAAAAAACCATTTTTTCTTACTAATTGAAATGAAAAAATGTTTTTCATTTTTTTATTTCCTTCCATTTTGTTTGTTGATTAATTCCATACCTTGTCTTAACTCACTATTGGGTCTATGCAAATCCTGGTTTACTGAAACCATTTTGCTTGAATTGATGAGGCAATCCCATCAAACAAACTGATATACTTTCTTTGTCCATTGAATCAAACAATTGGTTAAGCTTTCATATTTTGCAATTTAATCAAAGATTTGATAAAGTTACTAATAGGAGAAATGCCAGTAATATTTAGTGAGTATTTAGGTGTGACAGACCCAGTACTCTTATTTATTTCTCACAAGAACCTTATCAATAAGGTTCTCTTATTACTTCCACTTTATAGATAATGCAACTGAGGCTTAGGGAGCTTAAAATAACTTGTCCAATGTCAAGTTGCTAGTGGTGGCAGAGTGGGATTTAAACCCTGCCAAAACAACCCACTTTGGTTCCAGTTAATGAGCCACTTCCAGAAAATGTAGTTTGGCATTTGAGTTACCTGAAATGATCTCATTATATAATTTTGGTTTCATAGGACATACATAGGACAGCTTACTTTGACACAGACCATCCAAGTGTAAAGTTAGTTTAATGGTAAGTAGGTTAAACAAATTTGAAATGCAAGACTTGTTTTTTTCAGGCCACACAGTTCCTTTGTAAATAATTCATTATTCATTCAGCAGCTATGCTCAGTGCTACCAGTCAGCGACTGCGTTGTTGGAGATATAAATGCAGAGTGCATTGTAGTGAGAGAGAAGCATGGTGGCTGAAGGGTATATAAACAAACTGCTATTGGGATTTGAAAAAAGGAAAAGATTTGTTCTGTTGGGATGAATCAGAAAGGCTTCATGGAGTCCCTCCACCTAAAATGTCCTCTATCCCAGACAGTCTTGCTTTCTTATCTCTTTCCAGGCTGTTGCTGAAATATTACCTACTCAGGAGGCTTTCTCTGACTACCCCACTGAGAACTCCCCATTTCTCGTATGATGAGATGTTCTAGGCTTATCTTGCATACTTCCTGTGTCACACCCGGAATCTCCCATTTTGTTAGTATGCCCCAGATTCTTTTAGTGAGAAATTATATCTTCAAACAATATCTGGTGCTAGGGATGCTCATGTTTACTTGATCACTTTGTTTCTGGGCCTTTTCAGGGAGCAGAGCTAGGAAAGGTGTGTGTGTGTGTGTGTGTGTGTGTGTGTGTGTGTATGCATATATTTTTCATCATTAGGTATATTAAGTACTCTTTTCATTTTTAGAGGAAACTGTTCTCATTGCTTTCAGTCTGCTCTGTTATGCTATTAGGCAATGGAAGCAGCAAGTTATTAAATGAGGTCTTAGTGACATGAAAGAATTAGTGCAGCTTCCTCAGGTGACTGACTTATAAAGAAGCACCAGGAGAATTTCATTAACAAATTTCATTGAACCACTGTTCAATAAGTAGAAACTCAGCTTTAGCATTTTTTTAAAGCTGTTATACTTTAGAAACAGCAATTTTCAACCTTTTTCATTTCATGGTACATAAACTAATTACTAAAATTCTGTGGCCCACCAAAAATACATATATTTTTTGCTGTTTTGACCAAAAAAAATAGGTATAATTTTGATTCATTCACATCAGATGGCTATTGTTGTGTTGGCTGTTGTCATTTTTTTACTTGGCAATCTAAGCGAAAAGAGGTCAGTGACCCTGACTAAATAGTCAGGTATTGCATGTTTTTAAAAAGTCCGCTGGCACGCCAGTTGAAGATCACTGCTTTAGAATATAAAACCACCAGGCTGCATTAGGGTGACCTTTCCAAGTACGCAGTATTTGTACTAGAGGAAGCACTGAATAACCAGCAATGTCAGTGCTGGTGTCGCAGCCACAATGACAACTATAGCCCATGTATGATGACCTTGTGGCATATCAAGAACATTTCTCACACTATAATAATTTACTGGAAAATTAAACATAATTGATTTAATCGCAGAGAGAAGAAAAAAATTACATTCACCTTTGAAAATGACAAGTCCTTGAGTTGGCTTTGCTTTGATCAAGAGCATACTACTTTATTCACCTTGGAAAAAAACCTAAGGTTGATTTTTATAGAACTTTAAATCCAAAAGTCTTTCCCATGCCCAGTATAAGCTACAGAAAATAAATGTGTTACTGTGGGAGTCCCCCTTAAACAGATTTTATTGTTCACATGCATTCAAAATTGTAGACTCTCTAATAAAACAGTATCTTTAAACCTATGCTAGGCCACCAAATACCCTAATAAGACTCAGATAAAAGACCATTTTCATATGATACGTGAATTTTGACCATTAAAAAACCCCAAACCCCACAAAACTATAATGACCATTGGCATTGCCTTTTAGAAGAAGTAGCCATTTTCAGCTTTAAATGGTATAGAACTGACAATGGATACTTTTGCTATGAAGCTGGAAAATAGATTTCATCTTCTGTGCCAATTTCATTAAGTTGAGAGTGGCTTCCTGGGGCACTGTGTTGGGATGAATTCTGAGGCTGCTTCCAGCCTCCTTGGAAGATGAACACTGGTTATGTAAGGACAGGGGAGTTTCAGCAGGTCTGCCATGCACTTGGTAACCAGGATGAAACAACATTTAAAAACATACACATCACAGACTTACCAGATAAGCCACCCACATCCATCTTCTTCAGGTTCTTTGCCTCCAGAATGACAACAGTCAGTTTGCCAGCAGTAGGTACGTAGCGCAGGGAGAAGCAGATATCGCCCAGTTTCTCTTGCTACAAAAACCAGATAAAGATGAATATACTTTGTACGTATACATTGTAAATTCCTCAGGAGGAGGATTATGACAATTAGAATCAGAAAACCCTTAGGTTCATTGGCATTTACCCAGTGGTCTTTCATTCACTAAGAAATCATCAAGAGTGATTGCCACCCATTTCAGTTTTTAAACAGCTCATTTATACTTTGACATTCATCAAACTAGATCTATAATTCAGCGGTTCAGGAAATGAGACCAAGATGACTCTCTTAGAGACTCCACCCTGCATAGCACTGCAACACTGTTGGCAAACTTTCATAGCTTCACTACCTACCTCTGAAAAGAGCCCAACACGTCTTTAGTCATATCACCCCTACCTAAATTCGGGTCACTTTACACTTCAGATAGGATTGTGTCCAGTACTTTAGATTTTGGGGGAAAAGACTTTTGCTTATGATCTGCTAAATCCATTCATGAGAAATTCTGACTTTCTAGTAGCTGAAAGGCAACAAAGTAAGTTTTCAAACTTTTCATTTTATTAATTTCAAGTGAGGTCTAACTTTCATTTTTCTTTATCCTAATATTTGTAAAAAATCTAAGTGGCAAGTTGGAAAACAAATACTATATTTTTTTTCAGACCACAAGACACACCTAGGTTTTAGAGGACGAAAATAGGAAAAAAAATTTTGAAGCAAAAAATGTTGTAAAATATTTAATAACATAAATAACAATATTTCACCAATGCAAATGTGATACTACATTTGGACTATAAGATGCACCTCCATTTTTGCCCCAAATTTTTTGGGGGAGTGCATCTTATAGTCTGAAAAATACAGTACATAGTAACACTAAACAAAGCATCTCATAGCCCTTCATGTTATTTCATTGATACCGTATTTTAGACCCAAAGCATGTTCAACAATCCTGTACCCAGGCAATTCTGAACTAAGGAGTCAGAGTTCAAGATGATTGTATATGGAATGAATATATGTAAATTTTTTTCCCAGAAAGGACTGCTATGTGTTCTCCCACCTTAAGTGTCTTATTCTTTTGAATAAATAATTAAGAAACATGGTATTAGAACTTTTGCAATCATATTTCTAAGCATGAGAGAGATGGGGTGGGAGATGCTGGAGGCTCTAGACTGCTTTCTGATGTGGGGAATTATGTATATGGCAAATGAGGGTTTATTTCTTATTTCTCCTTCCTGCCAAAAAAGTGAATCCTGATTCCAAAGAAGGTAATGGTTGCATCAGACATCTGCACATGTCCTTCAACATAGGGATGAGGTAGAGAAGGCCATGCCCTCAGGTCCTCTCATGTTATGGTATTATTATGAGTGCATATTTAGCTTTATCTATAACTTCATGAATATTGAATCAGCCAGGGTCTCCAGGGTTAAAATAACTGCCTAAATATGTTAAAAATTTAAGGAAATGTAATCACTTCATAGGGTACTCATTATATCCACCTTCACAAGAGAAAAGCATATCTCCCTGTTCTATGATTTGTCTATAGTTGAGAAGTGATATATTCAGTGTGTGTGAGAAGTGGTGCTCTTTCTGTGTAATGCTTTTATTAAAATACCAACATATGTCTTATTTTTGTCTTATTGTGCACGCATCTAAGTTTTCCCACAAGACTGTAAACTCCTTGAAGACAGGGTCCTTGCCTGAATTATCATTTCCCACACATTCCAAAGAGAAATAAATGGCAATTTTAGATAATACCTCCCGTTTTGAGTCATCTAGGTCATAGCTCACTTCCATTAGTGTAGGGAATAGTTACTTTTAATGTGTTAAATTCACCCTAAGTGCCCAGTCACCTCTACAAATTAATTTACACACCAGGAGAACCTAGTGGAATAAATTATTTTTCATAGTCTGAAAATACAGAATGAGAGTTAATATAATAGAAATCAATACAAAGTGTAGGCAGATTCATGTGAACCTCATGAGAGAAGAGAAATGTAAATGAACAAAATTGATGTTTAAAAGTGCTCATTAGGAGGAGGGTTCTTTTGCCAGGTTCTGTCTTTTTGCTGCAGTCCCCTCCCCAAGGAACTCACTTGGTGGCAGAACCAGGTCATGGTAACAGCTGTAATTGGCACTTTAGACATGACTGTTCTCTTAAGTGACACCTCTCTTTGTGGCCCGTCATTTAATTTATGGGCATCTCAATGATTTCAAACAAAGAAAACTCACAACTTACCGATCTTCCAGTATCTTTTCATTATTCACTCATAATATATAGGGAATTTTAAAGATTTTTACATAATATTTTAGAAGAGAGGAGTTATAAAATGTGAAAAACTGCTCCTCAGGTAGGAGAAATATGTAAAGTTTCCTGTAATTTTAAAGCTGTGCGATGGAGAAAGAATGAGTGTTTAAAAGAAAGAAAATATCAAAATGGAAACTTGGAGAGAGAGAGTAATAAGGAAAAGTACTTATTTTAGCACCTTTACAGATCTACATTTAACTAATTTAAGGACTTGAACATGTAAAATTTCATTTGGACATAAAATTATCATACTCAGTATGTCAAATTAAAAATATTTTATATTAATCAATTGAAGTTACTTCCCAGTATTTTAAAACCTTATTACTTTTGGTTCTGTCAGCTATTTGAAAGACAGTCACTGTTTATTCTGGAAGTCGTGTCCCTTGGGACACCAAGCAAATTGATAGAGAAAAACTCATTCTCTAGAAAGAGGTGAGGAAAATACCCAATTCGTACAAACCTTTATCTTGCTCATTACATTTCCTGAGTTGTAACTATCTGAGGTATAAGTATATGCTTTTTCTAAATGTTTAAAAATCATCTTTAATAATTCTCTAAAATGACAAGTTTGAGAATGGGGGCAACTGTCTTCTATTACATTCTGGTTTTACTCTTGCTTAATTGATTTAGGACATTTAATTAGATGGCAATGAACTCCTGTCCCTAGAGTCTGGTTCTAGCATGTGAAGGTTTTACTGTATCTCCTCATCTATGTGAAAGGATTGGAATGATCTGACAGTTTTTTTTTATCTGCACTCAATGATATGTTTTCATTGCTTTTAGAGAGAGAGGAAGGGAGGAAGGAGGGAGAGACAGAAACATCAATGCAAGAGAGAAGCATTGATCAGTTGTCTCACATACACACACACCCTGACCAGGGACCACACATGTGGAGACTAGGATCTTGCATGCCTGGACCAGGGACTGATCCCATCCCTTAAGTATGTGCCCTAACCCGGAATTGAACCTGCAACCCTTGGGTTATATAGACATTTTCATATCAAGCTCTTATCAGAGTTTTCATATGCCACTTTGGAAGAAAGGTGATTGGGTGATATCTAAAGATTTCATATTAAACATTTTATCTATTACTCCAAAGTTCTAGAAACCAAAAATTTCTAAATTTTAAAAATGTCTTTTTCAGTGGGGTTATGATGATGAGAAACAAAAGTGGTTCTTACCCTGGCTGGGTGGCTCGTTGATTGGAACATTGACTCCACCCATGCCCTGTACAACGAAACGTTGCAGGTTTGATTCCTGGTCAGGGCACATAGCTAGGCCTGGGGTTCAAACCCCGAACAGGGCACGTATAGGAGGACACCGATCAATGTTTCCTTCTCACATCAATGTTTCTTTCTCTCTCTGTTTCCCCCTCTCTCCACTCCCTCACTTCCTTGCTTTCTAAAATCAATAAACATATCCTCAGGTGAGGATTTCAAAAAAAGACAAACGTGGTTCTTAGAAAATTTATGTAGAAAGATGATACCCAAACCTACATCTCAGATCCTTACTGCTCCTTGACAGTTCTGTCTAGTTTTTTTCACAACAGCCCTGTGAGGTGGGTATTATAATGTCCACTTTATAAATGAAAACCTGAGACTCGGGTTACATAGGTGTCTCAGTGTAGAGCTGAAGCAAGGTCCTTTAACTCAAAGTCATCAGTTGTCTTTACTATCACATTGCCATCTGGAATGACAAACCAATATTCCGACTGACCCCCCATTGAATATTTCATTCTCCTTGGCATTTTAGCCCTATCCCAAAACTAGAAATAATGTTTCTGGAAGTATAGTTTTTATAAGATAATTTCAAGACCCTGTAGAGTTGCAGCCA
Source organism: Anoura caudifer (assembly GCA_004027475.1). Lineage (NCBI taxonomy): Eukaryota > Metazoa > Chordata > Mammalia > Chiroptera > Phyllostomidae > Anoura > Anoura caudifer. Next base: position 148,024 of record PVKU01001591.1, read on the forward strand.
ACAGATGAGTGCTTTTGCTGCTGCGATTATCTCACGAAGGGGCCTTATTACTATTAGGAACTTCAGCTTTATGTATAATTTATTTTAGTCAATTTGCCTTGATCACTAGGTGGAAACCACCAGTTAGTGTTAGAAAGATCCAACTGTGAGATTTAGCGAAATTAACCTGCTCTTTTAGAATGTGAAGCTGACAATCAGAGCACCTTTATTCCGAGCTGCTTGACAATTCCATTATTATGTTTTTAGAGCAGCCACTTAATAGAGCCAACACAAATTAATGATTTAACAGACAACCATAGAAATAGCTTTCCTTTTTTGAAAAGCATTACAGATACTAGAACAGAGGTCATATCTAATGGATAAATAAAAAGTTCAATTTAAAATGAATATTTATTTGATGGCTTCTATAACATCATGCATCATTTTATATGTAAAAAGAGGGATTTACTTACTGACCTTTGCAAATGGGGCTAATTTCACATGTTTGTTGGAAATGCTGTACTTTTGAATGAGCTTTAAAAAGGTACCTGAATTGACTTAATGCTGTGACATTTTAAAAAGATATGTTCTGTTTATGTTACTATTAGAATCTTTCTATTAAGTTGGTGATAGATTCTCTGAGTAGAGGATTTTCCTATGCAGTTGGGAATCTATTTAGAGAGGACAAGTACTAAATCAAAGTCCCATAGTCTCTCAAAATGAAAATTGAGACCATGCATATTCCTCATTTTAAAAATACTGTTATTTATTTATAAGAAGGACAATGTCAGGTTTTTAATTTTAATAACAAAATGAGTGGCTTTAAGTATGTCCTTTGTGTGGCATTATCTTTCAAATTTATTTTATTCCCATAACTACTCGCATAGCCCTGAAGTATCTGCCAAACCGGTATTTACATCTAATGGTCCAGATGGTCACAGTGTGAAATGTTGCTGTGGATGCACCCAGGCTAGAAAGACTGAATCTGCCTAGTGCACAAATGTACAGTAAATTGTTCAGGTGAATGAGGCAGTAAATTATGTCTTTGAATACTTATTTTTACTATATAATCCATTAACTTAGTATTTGTTCAATTATTCATTCATTTCATATTAAATAACTGTTGAGTTCCACCATGGATTCTTCCAGGCTCTAGACTCCATTTCATCTAGATGAATGAGATGGCTTTAAGATTTCCAGAAAGTAGTGAAGAGAGACAGACTTAAAGAGAAAATAACAACATAACATGGTAACTGCACTGAAGCAGTGGCACAAATGCTCTGGGCACCAGGAAGGAGGAGTTTTGAAACTTTGCAGGGTCTGGTAAACACACTGAAAAGAGGAGGACTTTAAATTGCAGATTTATACCCCCAATAATTATTTAGCAATTTCTCCAGCCACCTTAAATACATGTTTCTTTGTAAAGCTAATGTGCTTGCTATGCAAATGGACCTTTAAGAAAGTCTCTAGCTCTCTTCTTTCAACCGGAACTAGCATCTGGGATGTTGGTGATAGAACATTGGTCTTGGAGGAGCCAATACCAGAGCTGAGATGTGAAGGTTCAGCAGGAAGAATCAATGTGACCCTGTGAAGAAGTGAGCAACAGCGTTCAGGCACAGTGATGCATGTGCAAAGTCCTCCAGAGCTTAGACCAAGTTAGTCCTCTATAAACATAACATCATGTAATTAAATTAAATATGAATTTCTATTTATGATTTATATCTTCAACATTTCTTCATGATAACCTTCACTTCCATTTTGATTAAAGGATACATTCTATTCATATTAGAAATAATAGTTAACATCAGAAAAGTAGACATTCTGAAATGATCAAAATAAGAATGATGAAAACAAAGTCAAAATGCCTATTGAAAGGAACAGTCAAATGCAAAACAGAGTGGTGGGAAGAACACTGGAATGAGACATGGGCATTAACTCACTATTTGTTCATTAACAATTAGTTATTTATGGGGCATTTCTTATGTGCCAGGCACTGTTCTAGGCACTGGGATACAACAAATCGTGCAGAAATCAATGAATAAAATAAACATAGTAAACTACTATAAGTAGTTTACTTATAGTAGTTGAAAATAGTTAAAAATAAAGTAGCTAGAGTGCCTGGCACATAAAATGTACTATATGAGCATTTGCTATTATTATAACAAAACTCCTATTTGAACCACCATCTTCTCTAGACAGTTCCAGATTCTTCTGCTCTTTTTCATAGCCAAACTTCTAGAATGAGCTGGCTCTAATCATTGTCCCTATTATGTATGTCCTACTGATTTCTCTCTGCATCATTTTATTGAAATGGTGGTTTCCAGTGACATCCCTATTAGTAAGCCAAATATTTTTCAGATCTCATTGACCTGAACTCTCACCAGAATTTGTTGAGTTCCTCTCCTTTTTGCATTCTGTAATACAATGCATTCTTGATTTATTTGCCTCTGGCCACTCATTCCTGATCTCCTTTCTCAAGGTTTAGTTCTAGCCCATTTCTTTTCTTCATAAACTAATATTATTCCAGTCTATGACTTTAGTTACAATTTAGAAGGGATTCCCAAGTTTATAGCTTGAGTTTAGACCTTTTATCTGTGGTCCCATCTCATAGATCTAGCTGCCTACTTGTCATTTCCACATTGGAATATTTCATACACACCTCAGACTCAAATGCCAAAAGCTAAGTTCACTATCTTTTTCAAAACCCTAGTTCATTCTATTGCAGTGGTTGGTACCAGCCTCCAGCTAGTGCTTAAGCCAGAAAACAGGGAATTATTTAACTTTGACCTCTTTGGAGTTCTGATTTAATCTATTAGAATCTCTCAAATGGGTTTACTTGTTTCCATCCCTAGCCAATAAATCTCTTAATATTCCAATGTTAGAATATTCACCACCCTAATTCAATAATCTATCATCTTACTATTTCTAAAGTTCTTAGTTGGTTTCCTTAAATTTACTCTTGAAATACAGTAGGCAGTCACCTTCTAAATAACAAATGCACCTACAATCCTCAAGTAGGTCTTCTGTCTCTCTTGGGATAAAGATCCATGTCTTTAACAATCAGTTATAATGTTTTTCCAGGGGTGGTTCCAGCTTACTTCTCAGCCTCATTTGATGCCACTTTTCCCCTCTCTGCTCTGGGCACATCAGTTTTCTTCATGTTATTAAATACATCATGTTAACTGTACTCATCTTTCATGCTTCGCCTCAAAGATTATTTGTGTAGTGAAGCCTTACCTGAACCATCAGACTAAATAAAATCATCGTATATTCTTTAGTAGCCTCTGTACTCTTCTTTTGAAATATTGATTATAGTAATAAAGTATTATGATCATGTACAATAATCATAATCAGGTATAGCAAGCATGTATTGATTTTTGTGACTATTGGTTATAGCTCACTTCCATGAATTTGATCATCTGTATATAGTTACCTTTATATGCAGAGTAGCTGGCACAAAAGAGATGATTAGTACACTTTCATAGATCCAGAGACTGAATGCTCAACTCAGGAAGAAACTGTTAGGCAAGTGATGTGTACCACTTCCAGATTCAATTACCCAAATTCCTACCTTTGATCTTTTCCCTCTTTTATGACTGAGACAATGACCTTAGAGTCACCTTGAAAGCCACATGCTGGAGATGACAGAGATTCAATCACCTAGGATCCCTGAATGGTTCCTGAAGAAAAGCAGAGTCCTGCCTACCAACGTGGTAGTAGTACCTTGTACTACTGAGTGAGCAAGAAATAAATTTCTGTTACTTAACCATTCACAGTTGGACCTATTTGTTATTGTCAATAGCCTGACATAATTAACACAAATAAGTGAATGAATTCTAAATGATGTTGTCAAAAGTATAATTAGTGATCATTTTATGTTGCAGAGTTTGTGGGAAACGAGCAACGCTTAATCTTATACTTCATTAACTCAGTTTACCAAACCCTTATTTTGTGTTTTCAATATGTCAGTCATGGTGCAAGGTACTAGGAACAAAGGATGTTTAAAACTTGTTCTTGCCCTTAAGAAACTTATTCTGTGCTGGGGATAACAGGCATAAGAACAAAAGTTCAATGTAAAATGTTTAAGTGCCATTATACAAACATGTGTTATGAATGACCACGATGGAGGAGGTAGAAAAATTTGTTGTGTGTAATTTCATATATATAAATTTTGAGTGGAGGGTAGGGGAATGTGAACAGAAAGTGTACTGGAAAGTGAGTCCCAGAAATGCCCTTGTCAATACTCTTCATGCTGCCATGTGCTTTGTTGCCTGCAATTTCACCCTTCATTCCCTTTCACTAAAGCTCTAGATCTCTAGGAGACCTTTAAAATGATAGGAAATACTATTTTGCCCCCTAGTGGACAGCATGGCAATCTTCTGTGGTATTCAATTTTAGCTGATAGTTTCTTGGGTTATGAAATTTTCATCTAAATGAGTGGAGGTGGGCAAAAAAAGGGGGACATAATGGGTTTGCCCCCATACCTTGGGATACTGCTTTAGTTAATAGACAGCCTCAGTGGGATCCTGGGAAGTGACCCCTTTTATGAAGACATGTAATGGGAGGGGAAATAATGGAGAACAGTTTGGGGACCAAGTTGCCTTGTTCCTTTAACATTCTCCCACTTGTTAACTACGTGTCCTTGATTATTCTGGGACAGGTTAAATTTTACACTTGATCTTAGCCAAAGGGCCAAGAAGTGATGAGGTCCAATTTTAAATATTCCATTTTCTTGTCCTCATGTGACTTGGAAATTCTGAGGTAAAGTGGACTCTTCCAAATAGTTATTTGGGTTAGGGGAAACCAGTGTTTTCTTTTAAAATGGAAATGTGGATACCAAGTAATTTTGAAATATGGGTGACATATATTTCTAAATAACGTGGATTTGACCTCTACACTTATGAAGGACACATTGTACAGAAGTATTATGCCGGACATGGGCCACTGATCCTGGAGCATTCATGACTGACAATGCCAAGTAATCCTCGGAAGGCACTGTCTGGTACTTTTAACCCTTAGACATGTCATCTCTAGTGGCAGAGATATGCATTTGAATGATTTACACACAGGCTTACTGATAGAGCAGAATAAAAATTTTCTTATGTACAGCAACTGCAGAATTTACATCCTGATCAATATGACACTCTGAATCTTAACTTAAAACTAGGCAGGAATAGGGTCTCGACAGAGAAAGCTCAGGAGCCAGTGTTCTATTATAGCCAGAGAACACTTTTTCTTTTTCAGTTCTGGGGTGATGGTGATTAAGAGGGAATCCAGAAGGAATGGCAATGCCATGAAATTAGGACATGTCATTGGCCCAGGAAAGTTTTCCTTCCCCTCAGGAGGGCTTGGTAGAAGAAGACAGGGTGAATGCACAGCAGACCTGATCTTTGCCACTAACCAGCTCAGGGCGTGTTCTGAGAAAATTCTTCCTGCACCAGTACACTATTGGAGATAAATAATACCTGCTTTATCTTTAGGTGAGGGTAACACAAAGATCCATCTGTGAGCCAAGGGTAGCTCAAAATCATGGAGAGAAAAACCAAAAGAAGGCAACAAAGAGACTAAGGCAAGTTACACAGAAGCTGGTAAGGAGAGAAAAGCTACTGAAAAGCAAGGTTAGAGATGCCAGAGGGGCCAAACTCAGCTTCTCTATTTCCGGCTTTTGTTGGCCATGGGGTATGTCCATTGCAAATGGGAGCCTTTAAAAAAGAGAAAAGATAGAACAAAAATAAAATGTCCTGAAGAATTCAGTTGAGGTGGGGAAGGTGAGGCAGTGGGAAATATAGGAGAAAGAATAAAAGGGAGAAAAAAATGAGGACAGTAAAAGAAGCACCAATTTGTCTACTTTATCTTCCATTAGAAAGAGGGCAGAAAGAAGCAAGAAGACAAGGAAAATCAAACAACTTGGAATGGTGAGGACAGCAGTGGGAGGATTTTGAAAGAGGATTTTATGTCAATTCATTTCATAATGGATGAGAGCTGTTGCCTGACAAGGGGACCCTAATTGTTAGTTCAATTGGGAGGAACCCAGGAGACATATCTATGGTAATTCAAATCCACAGAAATAAAGAGTTCTACGTGAACCTCTAATGATAGAGAAAATGGTACATCTTGTAGGCTGTGTCTGTAGGAAAAGCATGACACACTGTGGTGATTTCCCCAAGCTAAAGCTTAAGTCTTTGTTCACTTGAGGATTGAAATGGGATAGAGGGTATATGAAAATTTTGTTGAGAAAAGCACCATAATGTTGAAGTCCATTACCAGCAGCATAGACATTTGGCATTAGAATGGGGAAGTAGAAAAGGATGAACTAAAAAGCTGTTGAGAGGAACATGGGCACTGTACATTCTGTCTGCTTTTAATCCAGAAAAGAGAGGCCTTCTGGCTGTTGTTAGAACATGCATCAACAAATCATGTGTGCAAAAAGTGCCTGAAGAAAAAGATCTTACATAGGGCAAGGTAGCATGTGGAGTTTAGCAAGGAAGGACCATATGTGGTTTTGGGTAGGTAGCCCCTTAAAAAAGTTGCCATGGAGTACTATTGGGGGGAGATGGATAACACGATTGATTGATGGAAGAAAATATTATCAGTGTTACATATTATGCATAGTTCTTTAAAAGTGGATTTGGAGGTACAGCAGAAATTTAGGTAAGCTTGTTAGAAAGTGGAAGAGCAAAGATAAAAATGGCTGGAGAAGATAGCTCTTGCTGAGGAAAGAAAACCATTATGCAAGCTAAGGGGTCCGAGTGAGGTCCGCAGAGGACTAAAGAAAGGATTGGGAGTAAAGAAGAGCCCCCAGTGAATTTGATTCAAGGAAAGTTTTAAAAAATAAAAGATAAAAATAACAGGTTTTCTGTGATGCAACTCAAGTTCCAGAAAAAGAATACAAGAGAGTCTGAGGCAAGAGGAGGGGATGAGCACAGAAAGAAAGCAGATTGTCAGTTATGTCTCAATAAAACAGGAGAACAAAAGTGGCTAAAGAGATTTGGAGGCCTAAAAAGACCAACATGGGTATGGAGAAAGCATTGCTTGTAAGTAGGACTATGTAATGTAGCCAGGGTGCCAAAGTTTAGAAGCACAGTGAAATTTTACAGTAGGATACCAGTACTTTACAATAAAGTAAGAGCAAATTTACTCCTGAAGGAATTGACTTGAGGGTTCTTAAAACTCATCACGAGGGGAAGAAGAGCACACCAAGTGGGGGAATGGGCTGTCGAAGAGGAAGAACCTGGGTTAGGTTGTGAGTGGGAAGAAAAAAGACCAGCTTTGTAAATGTTCCTAGCTCCTCTAATCTTTATAAGCAAGAAGAATTAAGACAGCAGAAATGGGAGGATCCAGCTTAAACATAACTGCCCTTTTGATGAACTGGAAAGGGTGATGTAACTTGCAAAGATGTTTGAACATATAAAGGGTAACCTGTGAAGACAAGGCCAGAGTATAGCATAAACGCCATGGACAAGAACAGGAAAATGGGAAAAGTATTATACAAAGAACTATCAAAGGAGATACACATTTATACAGCAGAAACATCACTACATGAAAGCAACTATATTTGGGGTTGCAAGAAGTAGAACAAGAACTACTACTGTTTTTGCTACTCATATGGCTCTTGATTGGACCATATTCTACTGTGGCTTCAAATCTTCAACTGAGATTTTCCCCTGACCATTCTCATGAGTTTGGCCCTTCTTCACTCTTTGTTTCCATGACAGCTTTCCAAACTCTTGGTATAGCATTTGCAATATTATATTGTAGACATCTGCTCACCTATCTGACCCTTTCATTAAGTAGGGACTATATTTTGACCAATTTTGCCTAACCCTGGGTCTCTATATAGCTAAAGGTCAATAAAAAGTTACAGATCAAGAAAGACTGTATCTTTACTGTATAAAAGGCATAGGACAGAAGAAAGTGGCAATTCTAAGTTTTTATGCTATATAAGAAAAGTTTGGAATCAGTTGATTAAAATTATGTGGAAAAGTCATCTGCTGTGATGGGGAATGTGGGTTACATAACAGAAATCACAAGTTCTGCCTTCTGAGAGGCTCCCAGCAGAGTAAAGGAGGAGGCCCCTGGTTTTTCAATAGCTCTTGCCTCTATGCCAAAAAGCAACCCTACGTTGCAGAGGGGAGAAAAGTCTATGAGGAAAAGCAAATAAAAGTATGTTATATGGACTAGTGATATAAAAAAATTGAACTGTGGCTAGCATAGAGTTGATAATTTTTTAAAAAAGTTATTTAAACAAAGAGGCATTTGGAAATCATTCTCTATCATTTGAGTTTCTCATTAAAAGCAAAAGAAATGGAAGTAGAAGTTTGGGGACCAAACTTTCTGTGAGAGTAGGCATGGCAAGGACAATGTATAAAGATCACTGGGAGAATTACTAGACTAGATAAAAATATAAAAGAGGCAAAGCCAAAACAATCACAATTTGGGAGGACTGAGTAGATTTTAGAAATGATTTGAATAACATTGGGAATTTGACTAATTTTATGGTTGGAGAGAAAATGAATCTAGATTTATATATAATAATGCAACTACCTTTTATAATAAAGAACTGGTAAGAATAAAGTGAAATCAAAGACAGGAAAAAGCTTTGAAGTATGAAACCTGTTCTGTGAATGAAAGGTACTAATATCTTTTTTCTAGTTTAATATCAGCAGAATAACCATTTTAAAAGATTTTCCCCTACTTCCTCTGCTTCATTATCTTTCCTTTAGACATCTGAGTGGCTGGATTTTGTAAAGATGCATGCAAACAAACTCTTTAAATTTAGATTTAGATATTGCTGAATGCAAAAGAACCCTCATTACTTGATGGCATAAACTGAGGGTGGAATATTTGAATTTCCGAATAGGTATAAATCCCAATTATAACTATGGCCATTTTAGTCCTTTCCAGGGGAATTATAACTCTCTATAGATGGAATGCTAGGAGAATTGTAAGAAGTCTTTGCTTGGAATAAAAAAGTACAGTCCATCTTTTGTGCCATAAACATGTTACATCAACTTGATAGTTTCATGGTGTCACTGTGAAAATAATATAATTAGACCGTGGTATTACAAACAATCATTCTCATTCACAGTCCATTTAATTAGTTTTCTGATATAGAGGAGAGCATATAGAGCAGAAAATTATAGGCATCTGGATTAGGAATTTGAATTTAGAGATTCATCTTGATTACATAACCGACTTAAAGCATTTGGAAGGAGTTTGCTTAACTTTATAGTTACCTCCTGCACAAAATAGATTACCAATTCAAAGTGATGAGGGAAGACATCTAGTAACATCTATGTTAATCTCCATTTCTTAGTGAAGCTGCCCACTTGCATATTAGTTCTTTTTCAGAGTTTTTGACTTTTATCTCTTCCATGGTGATCATCTGTTCTCATTCATCTCTGCAGAGAGGTTATGCAACTGATTAGTGTACTTCTCATGTAGGCCTTAAACATATTACATGTGGCACAGTTGCAGAGGAAGTTAAGATCATCTCTAAATATATTGGGAATTCAGTTTGCCAAGGTTTCAAAAATTGTTCATTTCGCAGAAACAATTTAGTTTCCATCTGGTTCGCCTAGGGGAGGGTTCACTGGTGTTCATTGTTAAGAAAATCATATTGTTAGGGAATTTAATGGTCCTTTGCAAGGAAATGTGGATGTCACTGAATCACATGGTACAAAAATACAGTTTATCTGCAAATGAGTAGGATGTGAATGCATTTGAATGGAAGCCATTCTCATCAGACAAAGCAAAGCAAGACATAGGTATGTCTTATTTGCTTCATTTTGCGTGTGTCCCATTGACAGCTGGAGTGACCATGCTGAGATGTCAGAGAATTTTAATTATGTAAAGCCATCATATTTTTATGAGAAATAACTACTAAAAAATATTTTTAAAAGCACATGTTATGCAGTTGTAACTCAAGGTATTTTAAACTAAGACAATTTCCCTCTTTATTTGTGACATCCTGGCTTTCAACTTTTGAGAATCATATTTTTATGAAGAAAATTTAGTTTCTAGAAAACATAAATGAGGACTGATCCATACATTTCTAGCCAGCATCTCTAGATTGATAAAGATAGGCCTGGACAGACCTGCACCGACAGCAGGACGAGGGAAGGGATGCAGGGAACCACCAGGTGGTGGCCAAGGATGAGGCCATGTTCCCAGGGTAACCAGGCCAGCACAGTGAGTGAGGACAGATTCTCCCCTCATCTCCCAGAAAAGATGGGGCACTGGAGGAGGTCATTGCACTGAGCATGAGGAAAGCGAGTGAGGTAACTGGCTAAGGGAAAAGCCCTCCTACACCGTTCCGGTCCCTGGGTGATGGTGAGACTGCATGTGATTGTAGAAGGTCAACATGGTAGGATGTGGAGGAGTATTACTGTCCTCTAAGTCAAGCCTGGGAAAGGGATGGGATTGGCTGGGGTGGGGCTGGACCCTCTTGGAGCAATTATAAGTTTGGGCCTGGATATATAAACTGAGAGAAGGGAGAGATAGGCCCTTCCTCTTGTACCGATGGCATGGATCTGCTGGCAGGGGCTTGTGGGACCTTTTCTTGCCCCAGGAAGGCACATGGCTGATGGGTGCCAGCCCCATACGCAGACCCCAGGAAGAAGCCTAAAGCTGGACTGCAACTTGGAACAAGCTAAGTCAACTGGATGATCATGCAGCAGCCTCCTGCGATTGCTGAGGGACTTGCCAAGGGACAGTATTTTTAAATGGGAGAAGGAACTCTGGGCGCAGCCTTGGACTAGTCTGGCAGAGGATGGCAGTTTTCCTCTGGGGTTTCCAGAGGAGATGGACTTTGAGGCTGGAGACTCCCATGTTCCCAGATTGTGCAGCTTTTGAATAAAAGACCCCTTTCCTTCTCTCACGAAACCTCTGCCTCCAGAATTTCCCTATGAGTGGAGTTAGGCAACCAAACCCCACTTTTGTTTGGTAACATGATGGCCTTTATCATCATCGTCTATGATTTTACTATGTGATATCCTATTAATGGAGATCAATACTAAAAATATTTTAAAAGAGACATTTTCATATGTGAAATCCATAAAAGCATGTTTATCAACACTGTACCTTAAAATAGTGTGCAGATTTCCATGGAAATTTACCTCAGAAAACTAGTAACTGTTGTTGTTCAATAAATTCTGCGAGTGGACAGATTAAGAGCCTGAAGTAATCCTTATTTTCATTGCCTTGAATGCATATTAACTCTTGGCAAATAAATTTAAAAAACCCAGAAACTGAAAAATATCATACTAATTTCAGATGAACGCCCCAAAATGCTTTCAACTAGGAAGAAGAACATGTGAATGCTGAGTGACAACATTTTGAATTTGAAGCTGAAAAGACTAAGTATAAAATTGTTACTGAAACTATTAGGCAGTGGAGTCCTTGAATACTTAAAAACATTTGGCTGAAGGACAGGTAAATCATAGGTACATATGAAAACTTTTGCAGGGTGCTAAGATAGAGGAATCTCGTAGGTTTAAGTTTATGGGAAACATAAAAAATGTAAAGAAAATGTGTGCTCTTAGAAAAGATCAGTTCCCATTTGACTAGAGTGAAATAGAGGTTGAGAAACAAGCCAGTGATGTTGCTTATGGTTGAGAATGGTACAGAGTTAGGTGAGATAGCTTTCTGAAAGAGGCTGTTTTATTATAAATTAAGAATACTCATCAGTTGTATGTGAGAAGAAAATTGAACAGCTTACAGAGTAAATTGGAGCAGTTTTTCCCTGGAGTTATTGAAAAAGTTTTCTATGCTTACAGATAAGGTACATCAGGAAAGAAAAAATGAACTGGATGTTAAGTTTGTATTCCTAGAAGATATCAACCTTTCAAAAATGACTTCAGGGAGAGTTAATGCCATGGTCCAGCCTGCAGCTAAACTGCTGTATTCTGATCCTGGCTTATTACTTTCTAGCAGTATGATCTGGGAATATTATTTTTGCATAAGTTTTCCTGCAAATTTTTCAATTAGAGTTAACATTCAACATTATTTTGTATTAGTTTCAGGTGTAGGGCACAGTGGTTAGACAGTCACACACTTTACAGTGTGTTCCCCCTGATATTTCAAGTATCCACCTAGCACCATACATAGTTACTACAATATTGTGTACTATATTCGGTCTGGGAATATTCTTAACCTTTGTGGGACTTTGTATTCTCATCAGCAAACTGGGAATAATAACAAACCTAAATTAGAAGACTGTTGTGAGGATTACAAAGTTAACATATATGAAGTGTATACAACAGAACCTGGCAAATAGGAAGTGCTCAATAAATATTAGTTGTTAATTACAAGCTATCATTTATGGATACTTCATATAATTTATTTGATACCTTCACAGACATGAAGTATAGGTTATCATTGTCTTTATTTCATCAAGGGACAAATTGAGGCTCTGTCTTGTGATATAATTTTCTTAAGGATACATGGTTTTTCAAACCCAGAACTTAGGTGTGTTAAGTATCAAGGTCCATGCTCTTCCTTCTACGTGGTGAAACTTCTGAAATTTTAACTTTCTTTTTCTATTGGATCATTATTCAGTAGTATTTAGCACTATGTCAGTGAGATCTTAGCACAAGGTGCTGAACTGGAAAAAAAATCATGCAGCAGGATTTCCCTGGTGTATGAGTTCACAGCCAGACTCTTCATCTCTAATATCATGCATCATCTGTTAAGCAATTTGTAATTGCTTTCATGTCTTCCTGAATGCACAGGAATCAGCAAGCTACAGTCCCTGAATGACTGTCTCAAGGTCTTCCACGGGTATCTGCAGACGGTTGAGTTGAAAAGCGTTTCTCAGAGGGGCAGAGCATATCCAAACAGAAGCTCCCGATTTTTTTTTTTTTATGTTCCTGAGGTTGCCTGAGTTAAATACATGGACTAAAAGGAGATGTATTACATTGCTTTGAATCAAAAGGGATAATAAAATGTCTTCCTCTGTCCTCCTAGGGATTGAGTCAGGTTAAATAAGGAAAAACAGAACAGTAAGCTTTCTGCAAATGGGGGGATAAATGCAAGTAAGTCAGATCTAGAACGGAAACCCTGTTTTGTCCCTTACTAGCTAGGTGACTTTGAGCAGACTGTTTCATCTCCATAACCTCATTTTAAAATGGGGGATAATGATAATACCAATCTCAACTAATTTTGAGAATTAAATGGGGTAAGCTATATAAAGTGCTTTGGACAGTGCCTAGAATATGGTAAGTGCACAATGATGCTACTTATTTGATTATTCTAAGTATAGTACTATTTCTGACTATAAATAATTAAGAATGATTCATTTTACAAAAGAGTACTGTATTCATCTTTGTGTGTTCCCTACTTGGCTAGTGCCAGGTCCAGTGCCTGGCATATAACAGGCACTCAAATTTTTGTTGTGTTAATTAATGGAAGGATGATGCCATGTAAATGTTCATATAGTCACATCACTCTAAGTTAGTCTTCTTACTAGTTTGTTCTTGGACACACAGAAGAGCCCATGAAGGATTGGGCCTGGTAAGATGTCTGTGTGGAGATGTGTATCTCACCACACACATGGACCCTGTCCTAGGTTCTCCTTCTGCAGGGAGATTTGGGGTATCCTCATACAGGGGATCTCTCAGATTTGAGGCCCACTGAATCCTACCCTTGCGTAAACATAGTTTGGATCTTGTTCCCCACTCAACCGCTCATGTCTTTGAGCTTGGATCAGGGTTGTAGTGGTTTATTATACCTGGCTGCTAACTGGGAGAAATTGAAATGGAAATCAGGATGTTCATTAGGAAGCCAGGAAATATACCAGCCTAAATTGCAAGAATAAAGGCTATTTTTCTGTTTTTCAGGACATTTTTCCTTTAAATATTTTTTAAGCATATGGCTTTTGTCTTTATTTATGAACAATTTAGGAAAATACTAGACTAGTAAGGGGATAGGGGAATCAAAAAGATTAAGCCATGCTAGATGATTGTGGGTATGGTATTATTTAGGAGAACATTAAATATTACATATAAAGCATTTAAATTAAGTTGTGGGGAAAAAGAGGGTGTAAATATGATTTTAGATGAAAGTGAACTTTATTTTATTCAACATGTCCAAAATACAACTTATTATTGTTTTTCCTTAAAATTAATGGATCTTTCTATAATGTCATCTATTGCCCTGTATGCTTACTTCTCAGTCAACCAAGCTAGAGTTGGAATAATTTCCAGGGGTTCTCTGCCTCTTATCCCTCTGCCTAATTAATAACAAAATTCTGTAATTCTATTTCCTGAAAGCTTTTCCAAATTTGAGTTCTTATTGTCACTGCCCTGTAATTTCATAGACTCTTCTGTAACACAGTCCGAAATGGAAGTGAAGGCCTGCAGTCCATCTTCGTACTGCCAAAGCATCAGCCTTCTGAACCACACAACTGATGCTGCCACTGGCAGCCGGAATATCCTTGTGGCTCCCAACTGTGTGCACATGCAAAGCCCTAAATATTACCCTTGTTTGTTTCCCTGCCCCTCCCCTGGTCATGCTTTTCTGACATGTACTAGACCCTAGCCAGGTCTGGACCTTGCTGTCCCTAAATGTTTCAAAGGCTCACCCTCTGCTTAGAGGTTTTTATAGTCAACCTGTTAAATTTCTAACCATCCTTCACAAATCTGCTACAGACTCACATTCTCATCATCTCTTTTAAACTTCCTATTTCCATGCAGCATTATCCCCTCCTCATCAGCTCTGACCTCCTGAAATGGAGAAACAATGTCTAATTCCTCTTTATAGCACTGGGGCCCAACATGGAGTTATCTGTAGTTGTATGTTTTTTGAATCATCAGATTAACAAAAAAATTTTCCACAGTGAACCATTTCCTTTGCTAGCATGTTGTCATTTTTGATGATTAAATGTAGAATGTACAGAATTTAAAGTAACTTAAATGAGCAATTGGCACATACAATAGATTGATTGCTGAAAGAGGGCAATGGCCTTTGCAATTGTGTCACTTGGAGCAGAGGCTTTGAGGTCAGATGGACCTGAGTTAAAATACTTGTAGACTCTGTAACTTAACATTCATATGCCTTTGTAATATGAGGATAACAGTACTTACATGTTGTGTGAGATGGCTGTGGTATTAAACAATATGCATGGCCCAGAACAGAGTGCTCTTAATTTTATTACAATACAGAAACTTATATGTTCAAGTTTAGAAATTGGGCGGTATATCAATGGTACTTCTGAATGGAAAAAACTTAACAGCTGCATGGAGGGGCTTATTACTATAGGATGTGGCTTGGACTATATTGTCAACTTACAGTATGAGGATGTATACAGCCTAATTAAACTACTATATAGTTCTTGTCTATAGTACAGTGTAATATAATAGTTCTATATAATATAAACTATTCTATGGTTCCTGTCTATAGAGACTACCTTAATAGGGAAATCTTTATTTTCCTCATAATTTGATTTCTGGTTGCAACAGTTGAAATATTAGAGCCCCCGTGGAAAAAGACAAGATATTATACCAGTCACCAAAGTGGCTGGTATATCTTAAGATATCTTCTTCTGGGTCCAAAATGCATCTTTTAATTGTATACAGATAGCACGTTTACCTGTGCCATTGGCAGGGTGTGTGGGGGATTCTGGAGCAGTTTCTGAAAAAAACCACAACCATTAGGACTTTAAAATGCCACTTGACAGTTATCCACTTAAAAGCTATTACCCAATCAGCTGCCTCTTGTGGGCAGAGGAAAAAATCTGTGGGTTGAAGACACTTGAAATCAGAGATTAGCAGGGAGATGCTCTTTCATTTCCAAACAGGGAGCCAAGATATCAAACATCTCTAGTTCTCTAAACACAGAATCTCTCTTCATAATTTTTTAAAAGGGCAAAATGAAGTAAAACAACCCCTCTCCACTATGTTTCCTGCACCCCTAAATGCTTGCCCTGCACTAGTGAGTGCATCTCATTCTGCCTGGCCATTTGGCTCTTTCTCAGCTGCTGCCTCATCCTATTTCGAAATGTCACATCTATGCAGGCCAGTGCACAAAACAAAATGGATTTAACTCACAACAGCATGTTAATATTATTACTTCTGACACCACAGAAAACTTATTAACTGTAGCTTGCCACAGGCCTTACAGACTAAATAGCCCAGCTACAGCATGCAGAGGTACAGCAGTATGATCTAAAGGTTGTTTGGACTGCCAGACATTGTGAACAGTCAAAGTAGTCAAGTTTTTCAACAATTATGCTAAAATGAACTGTCTATGAATGGCAAGAAAATCTCTGTCCCATTTTGTTGGACTGCCCTGTAAGAAAATATATTATGGCACACGATTTAAGATTTATGTGTTGTCTTTCTTTGTGAATAAATATGGTCTTTGTTAATATTTTAAAGAGGTAGTAGGAAATTTAATGCAGTGAATTAGTTACTGTGTGTAGAGGAATGAAAAAGAGAAAAAAGCTAGTATTCATTGCATACTTGCTAGTTCTGGATGTTTTCATGTACCGCATGGCATTATGATAAGCAATGAAGATTTTTATTTAATTGAGGTGTAATAAACAGTGTGATGAGGCTTTGTATTCTCCATTTTCTGCATAATGAAATTAAAACAATGCGAGGATAGCTGACTTCTCCAAGTTGCACAGTTCATGAAGGGCAGAGGCAGTTTGAAGGCCAGCCTGCCTACAGAGACCTTTCTTGTTCCATGAGTCCTCTCTGCAGCCACACTAACTCAGTACGGAAAGCGAAAATCATGGGCCTTGCATGAAATGAGCAGCAACCCTTTCTCTGCTTTCTATAAGCTATAAGTTTCATGAAAATGATTTTACACACATTTTTTAATTATTCAAAGTGGGCATTTACAAATAGACCTGAACCTGGCACTGGAAAGTCATTAGCAAGCTCATAAGAAGTTCTATTTTGGGGAGTATGAAATTAGATGCATAGCAGTGTAAATTTTTCTTGTTCGGTACCTGATGGTTTATTTTTCCACACTTACCAAGAAGAAGGTTATATGCTTTTTTCTTTTTAGCCATAACATGGCATTTCCCCACCATGTAGGTATACTCTGTCACAGGCAGAAACTGTGATTTAGAAAGTGACACAGGAAATACTGTCAAGTCTTGGTCCCTGAGCTTCTGGTAAGTCAGCTATGAAG
This sequence comes from Anoura caudifer, assembly GCA_004027475.1. Classification (NCBI taxonomy): domain Eukaryota; kingdom Metazoa; phylum Chordata; class Mammalia; order Chiroptera; family Phyllostomidae; genus Anoura; species Anoura caudifer. The sequence continues at coordinate 165,142 of PVKU01001591.1, forward strand.
TGTCTCCTTGGTTGTCAGAAGCAGGCCAAAGGTCTAGCAGAAATGAATAGATAGTTTGGTCTCCCCAAGGCCTTGTGATTCCCCTGGGAAGACACTTTAGTGAGATTCAGATATTCCAGCAGAATAGCCAACGGTCACCAAGTTTTTTTTTTCAGTGGAGCAAAGCTGCCAACCACCAAAGAGTTTCCTGCAGTGGCCAGGAGAGGGGAACAGAAATTTGAAGGCTACTTCTAATAGAACTTAGCAGGCATTAAAAATGCAAGTGTTTTAAAATCTGTGCTTCAAGGAACTATTTGGATCAATATGATCCTGTGATGGTATGTCAAAGGTGTTGAAAACCATTCAACAATGTATTTTCTGCTGCATTAATCCAAGGCATAAGTCTTTATCTTTTTATATTGCCCCAAGCCTTTGAAAGGCATAAAAACATTTAGCACAAAAACTTCTCTTTGCCAGTCAAGATCTTAATTCAGCCACACAGCTTTTCTTAGCCATTCAGATGTCTCACCTTCCCAGCAACGTGAGACATGTGTGAAGCTGCGCATTTCAACCCCACACAAGCACAGCGGGCCACTCTAGGTCTTCTTTTTGAACGTTAATCTATTTTGACCTTCCTATTTTTTAATTTCTTAAGGGGAAATACTAAATAACTTTCTGGAATAATATATGGGAAAACTTCCAGGGAAAACTATTCTGGGAAAAGGAAATGGAAAACTCAGCTGAATATAAGTAAAACTGGAAACCCATTCATAGTGTGTATTATTGTTGGAAGAGACCTTAGGAATGGAGGAGGGACTGAGGAGGGGATCATGTGGGTGTAACCCCATCTTCTTAAACTCATGGTAGAGAACTTAAAAAAGCAAACCTATTCTAAAACCAGAAAATACTAGACTGAAGCTTGAAAAAGTGGTCATTTGTTATGTCAAATGTGTATGTGTATGTATTTATATTTATACATATATGTTAAAATGGGAGAAAAATATCATCTTAGCATCTTAAGATAATATTCTAACTTTTATAGATTCCCCAAGTTATCTTATCTATATGCAGATATTTTAAAGCCTAAAATAAAACATGTGTATGTATAGATTATTATATTTTGCTTTTTCTGCTTAACATGTGGAAGCATTTTCCATATAATTATGTTTAATGGCTATCTAGTATTACCCTAAGTGGTAATATATGTAATCATTTTCTTATTATTGGACATGGGGCTGATTTTAATGTGTGAACATGTTAGAGCAAGTTGGTGCCCATGAATATGAATATCTGTGTAGTTTAGATATGAAGGCCAGAGTCTCAACTTGTTAGTGCTTTTGTTTGCAAGAACTTTTCACAATGTGAAATTTCACATGTCTGGATAGAATTTTTTTTTTTTCTGTAAGTAATCCTCATTAAAAATAAAAGAAGAGGTTTTGCTTTTAAACCTGGTATCTTTCTACAAGGTATCTGGTAGGAAAGTCAACATGAGATGACTGTTGTTTTGGTACATTGATGTAAGTTTCCACTGAGAGTTTGCTGCCTGTGGGCACTTGTTAGGAAGGTTAGCCAGCGGCTGATATATGGAAACCCCCTCAGCTAAATTAGCTCCTCAAATCTATCACTGTAGTCCAGAGCTTTAGGAATCCGTTTCTGCTATTTTTTCACTGTCAAAAATTGATTACTTTGAAAGAGATGAAAAACCAAAGCACTGATATCATTGTTTGTCAAAGTAATTGTAGAAGGTACACCCTACTGTGATAGGTTCTATGAAAATTCGGGGAGAGATTAGAAGTTAAAAAAATGAGAAAGTACATGTAAGCCTTGACTTAGATTGATGCTGCAGCTCTTTTTCTTTCATGGCTTTGCTTTTTAAACACCTTTGATAAATCACAGGGCTCCTGAATCCTAGGAGGGATCACCTTGTCTATTCCCTTACCTTGAAACAGGACTACAAACCCATGCCTCAATTCTTATTTTAAAAAACTCTCTACAGAGGTAGGCTCTTTTAGATATCTGTTTCAACATTTAACGCTGACAGGAAGGTCATCTTTGGCTTCCAGGCCCGATTTGAACGTCTTTGTATTTGTTTGAACCTCAGTTACTTTAGAGGGTCACGCTAAGCTGACTCAAATGGATATTTTGCTCCCAATTAATGAAATTCGTGACTCAGGTTTCTCGTTCAGACAAAGAGATTTTGTTTTTTTTTATCATGAGAACCCAAATCGGATGGGCAACAGCCCTGCCACATCCCCGAGGCTTGAGGGGAGAGAGAAGGTGGTTTAGAAGCCAAGAGCCCCCAGGGCACAGGAAAGTGTCTTGCATATAGGAGTCTGTCACGCCCACATGGACCGCAATGTAAATCTCGAACTTGTCACTTGGTTAATGATCTACATTTTGGGGGATAAATATGAGCTAATAAAAGTTGATATGATTGGAACATGAAAGATAATCCAAACTGAGCCTTTTAAGGAAGAAAGTAATCTCAGAAGTTTTTTAATAGGAAAGATGAGGCCTAGAGGATGATGTCAGTTAGTAGTTTGCATATGAGGATACATTGGTTCTTAATTTTCACAATCTCAGAATATGTTTGAATAACTGATGTCTTAAATTCTTTGGGAGATTTTAGCTTATCATTTACAAATCTTTATTTAGCTACACCAGAACTTGCACTTAGGAAATGAATCATTTCCATTCTCAGTTCTGAAGTCAAGTATGTGTGATTTTACCTGGGAAGGAGGCATCCTGAAACACTTTCTCAGAGAACACTCGTGGGGCTGATGTACTGAGAACAGGCAAGGCAGTGGGAAGTGGCCGGTTGCCACATCAGGGCCAGGACAGAGACAGTCCCCTTCCCTCTCCCTGGTACACTGCCCACTTTTGCTTCCCATCTTTCATCCAGGCACTCAGACTAATGGCTGGGCAAGTGGCTCTAACGTTCTACTCAGGAGATCACATGGTATCTCAAGCATTATTTTCCTGTAGAAATTACACATGATGATCTGGTTTTTGCTTCCAGTTACTTATGTCCTAGCCCAGGATGCTGAATTTATCATGTGCTGAACACGATGATCTGAAAGAAAGTTTGATCCTTGCTATTGTGTACTGGGTTTCTCCATGAAATCACCCCCGATGACTTGTGCAACACTTCCTGGTAAATACTTCTCTTAGACTCAAAACAGATGGCCCTAAACAGAGGTGCTAGCCTAAACTACCCTTGTGAAAATTCGGCTATGTCTGCCTCTCTTCTGTCTTCAAATTCAGCACTGTTGCATATGGAGTGACAGTCACTGGGATAAATGACTTCCTCTCTTCCATCATGTCAACAGAGGAAGAACAAGAATTTAGACTGCACGCATGCTATTATAACAGACATCTTTCTGATCCTGATTACTTCTTCAGGAAAAACCCCAATCCACATGTTAAAAGATCACCATAGTCACATGCTACATTGTTTTCAAAAGTAAATTATGAGGGTCTCCTATAATTTTCTTGAACAGCTCCTAACAATTGCTAGGAATTTGATGTCAAGTGTCTGCTATAAAGGAATTTAAAGATAAAATAGTAATTAACATGGACTTTGGAATGAAGCAAGCCATTGATTTAAATGCCTGGTTATTACTTCCCAGTTATGTAATTTCAGACCAGTTTCTTAGCCTCTGTGCACCTCAGTTTCCTCACTTGTAAATTTGGCTTAATAGCATCTATAAAACAGCTTGCGATACTTAATTGAGCTCATGTATTTAATTATTTCAGATTTAAATAAAATTTGTAAAAAAGTCTCCTCCTGAGGGAATTGACCAATGATTAGAATTACAAAATTAGGCCATTTTTGAAGAGGGACCATAAGCAGCAGGTTGAAGGAAGGTGGCTTTGTGGGGGGCACAGTGAGAATGAAGGTCCCTGGGAGTCACCTGGTAGAGATGTTGCCAATGCAGGAGACCCGGTCTAGCACCAACTGATTGAAAGCTTTGAAAGTCCTGACAACTAAAACTGCTCATTTGATAAAGGCTGGTTATCTGCTACAATTCAGACCTGACGTAAAAAGTGTTTAAAACTTTGGCTAAGTTGTGTGTGGAATTGGCTGAAATATTCATAAAAAGGTGAAATGAAAAAATCACTAGGTGGGAACTCTACAATTTATTCAAAATATTAAATGTTTGGATTTGAAGAAAAGATAAGTTGAGGACCAGGCAATGTGCACTAGTTGTCACCTGGTTTTGTAAAATGTAGCTCAGGCCTTTTCCCCCTTTCTTTGTCTCTTTTTCTTTATTTTTTAAGTATATTTTGTTGGTTATGTTATTAAAGTTGTCCCACTTTTTTTCTCCCCTTTACTCTCCTCCTCCTTGCATCCCCTCTCACACCAGCATTTTCCTCCCTTAGTTCGTGTCCATGGGTTGTACATGTAAGTTCTTTGGCTTCTCCATTTCCCATACTATTCTTAACCTCCCCCTGTCTGTTTTGTACCTACCATTTATGCTTCTTGTTCCTTGTACCTTTCCCCCATCCTCCCCCATCCCCTTTCTTGCTGATAATTCTCTATATGATCTCCATTTCTGTGATTCTGTTCCTGTTTTGTTTGCTTAGTTTGTTTTTGTATTTTTAGGTTCAGTTGTTGATAGTTGTGAATTTGTTGTCATTTTACTCTTCATAGTTTTGATCGTTTTCTTAGATAAATCCCTTTAACATTTCATGTAATAAGGGCTTGGTGATGATGAACTCCTTTAACTTGACCTTATCTAGGAAGCACTTTATCTGCCCTTCCATTCTAAATGACAGCTTTGCTGGACAGAGCAATCTTGGATGTAGTTCTTGCCTTTCATGATTTGGAATACTTCTTTCCAGCACTTTCTTGCCTGCAAGGTTTCTTTTGAGAAATCAGCTGCTAGTCTTATGGGAACTCCTTTGTAGGAAGCTGTCTCCTTTTCTCTTGCTGCTTTTAAGATCTCTCATTTTCTTTAATCTTGGGTAATGTAATTATGATGTGCCTTGGTGTGTGCTTCCTTGGGTCCAACTTCTTTGGGACCCTCTGAGCTTCCTGGACTTCCTGGAAGTCTATTTCCTTTGCCAGATTGGGGAAGTTCTCCTACATTATTTTTTTGAAATAAGTTTTCAATTTCTTGCTCTTCTTCCTCTCCTTCTAGTACCCCTATGATTTGGATGTGGGAACGATTAAAGATGTCCTGGAGTTTCCTAAGCCTCTCCTCATTTTTTTTTTTTTTTTTAATTCTTGTTTCTTCACTCTGTTCTAGTTGAATGTTTATTTCTTCCTTCTGGTCCAAACCATTAATTTGAGTCATGGTTTCATCCCATCACTGTTGGTTCCCTGTACATTTTCCTTTATTTTACTTAGCATAGCCTTCATTTTTTCCTCTAATTTGTGACCATATTCAACCAATTCTGTGAGCATCCTGATTATCACTGTTTTGAACTGTGCATCCGATAGGTTGGCTATCTCTTCATCACTTAGTTGTATTTTTTCTGGAGCTTTGATCTATTCTTTCATTTGGGCCATTTTTTTTTTTTTTTGGTCTCAGGTATGCCTGTCTTTCTTTCTTTCTTTCTTTCTTTCTTTCTTTCTTTCTTTCTTTCTTTCTTTCTTTCTTTCTTTCTTCATTTTCTTTTGCTGAAAGACTGAGAAACTGCTTTTCAAGAAGATATTATGATGAAATAGATTGTGGGCTTCAGACCTGTATTTGAATTTCAGCGCTGGCATTGGTTATATAAACTTGGACAAATTATTTAGACTTTCCTGCACTTCAGAGCTGTTTCCCCTCATTCTGTAAAGCAGATTTAATCATGACAATTTTAAAGAATGTCATGAGAATTACTTTTGTTTGGCACTCAGTGGATTCTCAGTAAATAGTAGCTTTTATTTGTGTTTACAGCTTAGGTAGAAAATCTAAGGGAAACTTTAATGAAAATGAAGTTTGGAAATAAGGAAGCAGGGCTGGAAACAGAAGACTTTGGGTGGTCAAAGTTGTGAAGGGAAAGGTATTACAGCAGGTAAAGGTATGACAATGGGGAACAATGGAATGTTCATCAAAGGGCATTTTGAAAATGCCCAGGGTCTCTCCTTTCACTTAATTCTTAAATTAGAGTCTAAATTTATATTACTTTTTGGGGAATTTACAATAAAAAATAAGAGGATATTAAGTTTTCATTTAGAAATAGCTGTAAGAATTTATTTTAATCCATTTGTACCTGAAAAGTCTTTTTTGCCAGAAAGGCAATCAAATTACAGTCCTACACCCTAGCAGGGGTGTCCAACCTTCTGGTGTCTCTGTGCTGTATGAGAAGAAGAGTTGTCTTGGGCTACACATTAAATACACAAACACTAATGAAAACTGGTGGACAAAAAAAGGTTTTAAATAAATTTACAATTTTTTGTTGGGCTGCATTCATACCCATCCTGGGCCACATGCAGCCTGTGGGCCACAGGTTGGACACCCCTAGAAGGATATTTTAGGAATAATTTAAAATATTCCTTTTTCCTGTGATGTTCTTAGCAACCACATCATGAAGCAGACAGTACTTATTATGCATAACAATAGTTATAATTGATGATTAAAACTCCAACCAAACACTCAGAATCAGGTAAATTATAGTTATAGCCAGAAAAAAAAATCAAATGCAACTTCTGTAATAGTTGAAAGGAAAATCATTATGTTCCAGTTCCACAAAATGGATATATATCCATTTTGGATATATGCATGCTTAGTTGGATATATCCATATCCTAAGTATGCAAAAATATGTCATGGCCTTAATATTTTTTAAAACAATTTAATATTATATCTTCTATATTATAAATCTGACTAGGTATGATAAACTTAGATTTTGTTCAGATTATCTGAAATGTCCTTGTAATTGATTTCCTCTGTATTTCCCTCTGAGTACATTTCCATGATGTAAACATCATAGCTTTAACTAAATCTTAGCTTTAAATAAAAGTTAAATTAAGCTAAGTCTTAATCTCTCTGTGTATCATGGAAATAGGATGGAAGAAGGGTTACAGAGAGGAGATATTGAGTAACCCTTTATAATTAAAAAAAAAAGAAAGAAAAATTATCATCATATTCATGACTGTCAACAAAAACAATAAGGATGATTTTGCTAATCTTCTATACTGCTTCTCTTTTTTAAGAAACAGACCAAAAAAACAAAAAGGTACTAAACTATTTTCATTGTTTGGTGCTAAGATATTCTTATTCACAGGCTTTCAGAATACTTGAGACTTCATATGTGAAACAACACGATTACTATTATTAACATGAATTTTAAAAAGGACATTTTGAAACATCTCTCCCAGGGTGACAATCACCTCTCCTCATTCATTCATTCATTCAAATGTATTTTTGCCTATTGTTTGCTTGCCTCTGTGATCAAGCTTGGTCTCTCAGCGAGAAGCAATAGACACAGGTCCCTGCTGAATGGAGCCTTCCTGGAATGTTGTGGATCGAAATCAGTGTCTTTGTTGCATTTCTCTAATATGATAGATTGTGAATGACAAGGAAGGTTCTCATTTGTACCCATGTTTAATGTTCCAACAGTTAACCTTTTATAAGAGTTTCCATTCAGGATATTGATTTGTTGGATGCTCGTTCTTGGAGGGCATGAGCTACCATCCAACTGCTGAGTGTACTTAGAAATGGCATCAGTTCTTTCACAGTCTTTGGACAAAGTAATGCTATGAGGAATAATGAGTTTAACTTATTCCAAAGAAGCATCAAGTAATTGACCATTGGAAGCTAAAAAACTTTTGCCATTTGATTGAATATGTATTCTCCAAATATTTTTCTGTGTAGCAAATGTTTTTCTAATTAGGCTTAAAAATGTGAAAATTTCTTACAAAACTGATTTTCTATTAAGGCACTATAGTAGCTTCTCTTCTTTTTTGCTTGGATAATAATTAAATATGTCCCAACTGGTTTTAATTCAGCAATCAATTTTCTTTTCCATTTGCACTGGATTACAGAATCTCATTTAAAAACCAGTCTTTAATGAATTCTACACAAAGCAGAAGTGATAGACATTCTCTCATGGAGACAAAACAGTACTGGTCAAGTTATGAGATAGACTTGCTAAGATAATTTTTTTAAAAAAAGGACTCAAGTTGTGTTCTGGTAGTATCTATTCCTTATGCTGGTATTTTTTTTTTGTTTTGTTATTTACTTATTTTTTTTTTTAAATAGGAAGTAGTACTGAAAGGCATGGGGATAAAAATAGGAACAAAATACTAAAATAAAAAACTAGAACTAGGAACAAAATACTAAAAAAAGTACAAACTACTAAAACAAAAATACTAATATAAGAAGTAGTATTGGAAGGCAGGGAGATAAAGAATAGGGACAAATATTAAATGCTTTGAAGAGGTACTTGACACTAGGGTATAGGACAGAGAGAGTTTACAAATAAAGAAAATCGAGGCATAGCTATTGATTGTGACATTTGAAGTAATTAAGTGAACATATTAAATGAATGAATTATATGAGAAGTCTGAAGGTTGGTTTCAGGCTCAACTTGTGGGTAGCACAATGGAAGAACTGTATATACTGATTATAAAGAATGATTTCTGAGGTCCTAAAAGGAGAAGGACAATATAAAACAATTTTATATGTAATTGTCTCTCAGCTACCTGTAAGATCAAATTCCACATTTGTCTGTTGAGAGGTGGGGAGATAGAAGCAGAGAAAGTGGTTGGTCAAGCAACATAAAAATGGCAAGTGAACCCAAGCCGGTGGGGTGGCTTTGATGGTGTCATATACAGAAAGGTGATTAAGTCAAAATGGAAAACCTCAGCAGAGATGTTTTCAGCAGGGGCTAGACTCTGACAGCGGGAGCTGTGTGCTTGTTAGGACTCTTCCTGGCATACCTTATCTCTTCAATACCCTGTTTTACACATATGCTTAGTTACTTTCAGAAAAGGCTCCCTCCCATCTTTTTCTAAATTGCTTGCACATTTAAGTGATCATTAAAATGATACACAGTTCTTTAACCTACATAATTGCTTCATCATCTTATGACTTTCATATTTTTCAACTTTCTGGCAATAGAACCCTAACCCATTCCTTTACAATCACAGGGTTGGAGCTCAGTGCATTGGATTTAACCGGTTCAAGTCCAAGTTTCTACCTGAGTAGACTACCATAGTGGTTCATTTTCTAGATTCCGAAGCTGTTTCTTGAATTCTTGACATTAAAAATAAAATTTAGCACTGTTAGATAGAAGAAAACTAAAGTCATGAACAGAATCATATATGTAAAATGGAAAAATAATTTCTTTAAAATTGTAAGAACTAAAGTCAATCTAAGATTTTATTCACACAACTATGATTTTCTGCAGTTAATGGTAGTATGGAAAGGTAGAGCACATATTAGTGAGCATAAGTATTATTTAGCTATAAAATGTAATTGGAGCCCTCACTGGTGTGACTCCATTGTTTGGAACATCAACCCATAAACCAAGAGGTCATGGGTTTAATTCCCAGTCAAGGCACATGTCTGCGTTGTGGGTTTTGTCCCTTGTTGGGGTGCGTGTGAGAGGCAACTGATCAATATTTCCCTCTCACATTGATGTTTCTCTCCCTCTCTCTCTCCCTCTTCCCCTCTCTTTAAAATCAATAAGCATGCTCTCAGGTAAGGAACCCCTCCAAAATATAATTAGAATCTTACTTCATTTATTATGAGACAGTTTATACCTGGCCCTCGTCATCCAAAGATACTTTGTAACCTAGACATCTATTTCATGAAGTTTTCTCAATCATGATAAAAGGAAGTAGTCACTCCACTGAAAACCAAAAATTACTATTCCCAAGTAGATAGCAAAGAGGAAAAACTCCAGTATTTAAAAATATGACTGTAGAATTATTTCCCACTAAAAACTTAGACATTCAATCTCATCACAACGGTGATAAGAAAAAGAACAGAGAAGTAGATACAGATATATAAAAGGAAAATGAGAGAATGAATAGGGAGATGAAAAAATAGAAAGAGAACAGTAAGATTGGTCACAAAGAATGAGTAAGAAATCTCTTGTTAACTGAGCATTCATTACATACTAGAATGTAATACTCTAGTCCACCTAATATGTAAAATAAGGGGTAGATAATTTTAGGCTACTTTCTAGATTTAAAAAATGGAATTTTAGAGAGCTAAACTGACTTATCCAATGACTCTGAGCTAGTAAATGGATTGGTCATGATTGAAAGCCAGGGGTGTTTGTTTTTAGTTTTTAAATTTTATTATTTTTAACCTTTACCTGAGGATGTTTTTTTCATTGCTTTTAGGGAGAGAGGAAGAGAGAGAGGGAGAGAGAGAGAGAGGGAGAGAGAGAGAAAGAGAGAGAGAGAGACAGACGTTGGTTGCCTTTTCTTACACACCCCTACTGGGGATTGAACCTACAACCTGGGTATGTACCCTGACTGGGAATCAAAACTACAATGCTTTGGTCTATGGGATGATGCTACAACCAACTGACCAACACTGGCCAGGGCAGGAGTGTTCATTTTTAAAGATAGAACTTTTTCCAGAAATCAGCCTAGCTGGAAAAAAGCAAGGTGAAGACTGGAGTGAGGGAGAAAAATGAGACTACACTAAATTCCACAAAACAGAAGCAGTGTTGACCCTTTCTACTTTTTTTTTCTCCTTAAAAACACACCTAGTGCAGGTATAGGAATATAGCAGGTATAATAGATATTTACATAATGAATATTTTTGAATGAATTGGGTGACAAAGATCTTAAGGAGATAAGACATGGAGGAAAGAGGAAGAAATAGAAGAAAGAGAAAGAGGGCAACTAAAGGGATGAGGATTAGATGTGATTCTTTTGGCATTCAGCCTAAACTTCTAGGTTCTAGAATCCACCCAAACCTGTCAGCTTAGTGTCAAGCCTCAAACTCCGCCCGTATTCAGAGAATTTTTGAAAGAAGAAAACGTTTGATGGCGTACATCCCCTTTACTCAGGAGCCTGGGGAGTGTGATGTTGGAATTCCAGGCCACTTGGTAGTTACTAGGTGGAGGTCAGTAGTGTGGGCCATACTGGCTGGCCGTGTGGGCAGTGTGAAGCACAAGTAGGTCATATTTTGACATTCAAAGAAGTCAACCCAAAACTAGTCAATTAATAAATATCAATTAGTTAATAAATATTTGTTGAGGTCCCACTTTACACCAACTCCTTCTGCCCCTCCTCTCCCCTCCCCTCCCCCTCTCTGCCAAGCTGCTAGGAATTTACAGAGCCAAACATTTCAGTAAAATATAAATACTCAATGAAACAGGTCACTGCTTTATTAAACAATTAGAAACATTATGATCGAATGATTGCATGTTTTTCTTTTCATACAGATGCTTGATTTAAAGTTGATATTTGTTCACTCATAGGGAAGAACTGCTTATCAAAATCATAAAATTTAAAAACTCAATATTATCCTTGGGTTGTTCTAGAAAGTCCACAGTAGGCTAAATCTATCTCAATATCCCAGAATCTAATTTTGGCTAACTTGTTTGGTTAAGTTATACACATCCTTCACAAAAAGAAAGCAGAGCTTAACTCCACAATAATTTTGATTCCTTTTGTACAGCCAAGTAACTTTAGAGCACTAATAAAATTCAGTTTCAGTATAGCAATCACAAGTATGTTCTAAAAGCTCATGTCATTATACTGGTCACAGAAAACCTTAGGCTGGGAGGATTCCCAGGTGATGGGCTGGGCTGAGGCTCTGAATGCTTGGGCTACTCCCTCATCTCCCTGCTGGCCCTGAAGGGACCACATCTACGGAACCCTAGGAATCTTAAAAGGCTGCAAAAGGCATGGCTTTAAGATTTCAAAGGAGCTAAGAGTTGTTTGCTTTTCTGGTATTGGCCTATTGAGACATTCTCACAGAAAAATGCTAGTGCCAGGCAGGCACAGTGTAATCGAATTGAATTGATTATTATGTAGTTTAAATGCACTAAGGATATTGAACTTTCCTTTTTAAATCACAGAAAAATCCTGGGTTAAATTATTCAAACTGGGAGAAAACAATGTGAAGACTACTATAAAAATGTGAGCCACTTAAAAAATGGATTTAATATCAGCCTTCATGAGCTATATTTGATATTTCACCCATCATGCTCTGATATCTTTAGGAGAAACAGTGAACTGTGTGCTGTACGGACATAATCAAGGAAAAGGTGCTATTTTATTTCTATTTAATAACAGCATAATCTATGTAGAAATATAGAATGATTGTGGCAAAATACAAATAATAGGATGATATTTTACTGTCTATTTAAAGAAGTAGATGTGTGAATGGCATTTGGTAAGCTTTTAGAAATGTGGGTGTGTGTCTGTGTCTCTTCAGGGAGCTTTCCATAGACCTTGTACACAAAGTTTTCTCTTTTCTCTCAATTCACACCCAGAAGACCTGTATGCTTTTTAATGAGGTTATGCAGTCTCCTGACCCTATTTTGCCAGCTGTCAGCATCTGGGCACCCACATCACTCTTGGGAAAGAGCATCTCTCAATAGACTATTATGTGAGTAGAACTGGCGAGTACACTGTGTCACATTAGAAATGCTATTGTTTTTCTTACCTCTTCCTTCTCCGCACTTTGCAGATCACGCCACTCCTCGGTTACATGACCGAAATCCACTGTGTTCATGGGGACTTTAAATTCCCCAATGATGTCATGCTTGGAGAAACGATCAAAATCATACACAGCCATCACCAGGGTTTTGCCTCCCAATTCTGAGTACGGCACCTAAATGAAAAGAGGTGAGGAAAAAAGTGTGGTCACAAAAATGCTCAGAATGTGTTAATTGTTTACAGCATTTAATTTTAATATTTATGTTGGGTAAACAGATCAGAGAGATAATTATGCTTTTGATATTTTCTCAGATTGGATTATTTGACTAACTGCTTGCAGCTTAAATTACTTGGGAGAAAATGGGGACTTCCCTTAGTAATTTATCACTTGATCCCAAGGTTTTGGAAGCTGTTGGCATTATTTGTAATGGATCCTACTATTAGATATGCTACAAATACTTCAAGAGTCATATCAGAATAAACCAAACCAATTGGTTTGACAAAACAAAATAAGTTTTTCTTGTAGACTTTGTCATTGTTGCTGTTTGTTCCATTGTCAGGATGTGACTTCTTACTCAGGGGTAGATGACTTTCAAGCCACTCGGATGCCATATTTTAATGCAGCAATAACTTATTAAAAGCTATTCTAGCAGTCTGAAAGGATTTAAATTAAATTCACAGGATGCCTCACCTACTCCCTAAAATAATTTACTGATTGACAAGAGCTGACTAGAAAATTGATGTTTTGAATTTCAGGGAAGCATTATAATATAGATCTTGAAGTTCATTCTTAGGTGTGACACTCTTTAGGATGAGTGGTGGCAAAAGGCCAACAACTGATGAATTCTCCAGCTGTTCAAATGTATGGGTTGAAAGGTTTATTAGTGACATTTTTAATATTCAGGAAAAGCTGTGAAATCCAAGTGAGCTATACTTCAGTATCTAGATAGAAATGTCTAATTAAGAAATTGTTTAGACTTGTATTAAAGATTTGATCAATTTTCATACACTTTCTATTTTATCAGTGTAAATGGTTCTCTTATGCTCTAGCAAACATTTCACAACTAACTCTATATATTAAGAAGGAAAGGAGAAGGAAGATTATTTGCTCATATATGTATAAGAAATTTTAGTTTCTCCAAAGATTTTTTATTTTCTGTCATTCATTATTTGGAATCTGATTAAAATACTACAATTAAGACCTAGTTATGATGCTTTTTCCATTTTAGAAGATGAGAAAACCCTTTCAAAGAGCTGAATTTCAAAGGAAGAAATAAGAAATTTTAGAATAGGGATAAACTCTTGAAAATTTCATCTGATTTGTGAAATCTGTTTAGATTTGTGTTTGTGATTGTACTGATGTAGCAGTAGTCAAAAACCTGGGCTTAGGGTCAAAGGGGGCTGGGCCTGGGTTTCTCCACTTTTCAGCTGAAGGGGCTGAGGCAAGTAGATAGACCTTAGCATTTTCACCTATCAAATAGTGATAATAACAGTGCCTAAATCACAGGGCTGTGGAGGCTGAATGAATATGTAAGGTATTTAGCACACTGTTGGCACACAGTAGGCACCTAATATTTATTACTTGAATGATGAGTAGCTACTTCAGTTGGGAGTTTGGGGGAAAAGAAGCAGCATTTAGTTCGGGGCATGCAGAGTTTCTGTCAAGTGGATGTGAACTCACTTTTTAAAGCCTAACCTCTTCAAACTCTGTTCTTCTATTTCTGAATCATGTCACCTATTGGCATTTCAAGACACATCATCTGTAATGCCTAATGGATAAATTAACCAGTTCTTTAGACACTGTGGCATATTTCTTGAGTGTATCAAAATACATTGTACTTTGGATAGATCTTGATTTGGTCAACCTTCTTGAAATAAAATGGAACCTTATAAAATTTTATAGGCAATTGAAAAAGTTCAATAATTATACTTCTTGACATCAGAGAAATTACTAATAAAATTATTAGCAATATATATTTTTAAAGGAATAACATATAGGTCACTCAAAACAACAACAGAGCCCCCCCCCCCCAATATTTCAAATAATGTAAGAATCCACTTAGCAAATTCTGGTTAGAAATATGTAACCTAAATTAAGATTCATACATCAAATAAAATGATTTTTAATAGGATTATTTACATTAGAGACTTCTGTCTTAAAAACTCAAAAGGTTCAAAGTGATAAGACACTGCTCTTCTGTAAAATTTGGAACAAAGTTCTAAACAATGACTCATGGCCTCAGGCTCACCCATTTCTTTCACACCAGAATGTTGGCTAACAGGAGGCACAAGCTTTCTCTAAGGCTGGCTGATGGACAGGTGATTCTGAGTCAGCCTATTGGCATGGTCACATCTCATTTTTCAGAAATATATTGTTGTAAGTAATGCATTTAAAAAATTTTCACATATTAATGTACCCAGGAAAGAACTATTTTTATGCATGACTTGTAGACAAGAGCTATACAACTCAGGTATGCAGAGATGTCCCAGGCCTGAAGGGTGTGGTTTCCTGCTGAGTTACTATATAACCAGAATGCCTCTGTCATTGTTTGCCAACTGA
This sequence comes from Anoura caudifer, assembly GCA_004027475.1. Classification (NCBI taxonomy): domain Eukaryota; kingdom Metazoa; phylum Chordata; class Mammalia; order Chiroptera; family Phyllostomidae; genus Anoura; species Anoura caudifer. The sequence continues at coordinate 180,245 of PVKU01001591.1, forward strand.
GGTGTCTCAACAAGACAAAGAACACCAGGGAAGAGCCTGGAGTAAAGGAAAAATGTTGTAAATGCATAAAACAGTATGTTTCCCTTCTCTGTATTGATAGGTTAAGAAGAAGAAGGGTTTCAGAGGGCTCAGCTAGCCCCTGTGCACACAGACATTTGCAATAAGAATGACATTGCTTTGTACTGCGGAAACAATGGGTATGGCTTACCTCATTCTGTGATTGCAACAGGAACTTTTAAACTTAAAAAAAGTAATTCACTATTTCTTTGACTTTAGAGAGGGAAAAATACTCAAGCCTGTTGGCACACATTTGAAGCTGACCTCATTTTTTAGATGTGGATATGACATCTTAGTCAAATTTCAGTTTGGATTCTGTTCTGAAATGGCCAAACTGAATCCTGACTTTGGCTAAACCTGAATGCAATGTAAAATCCTCCTTGGATGGAAAATAAGAATTTTAAATATTCTGATTAGAATCATTTTGATCTCTGAACAAGCAGTCATATGTTGTCTATGTATATGTCAGGATGGTATCAGTCTTTCATCAGAAACAATGGAGGAAAAATTATTAGTAAGCATAAAACAATACCTTGAAAGTAAATTGCTCATTGAAGACAGGATTAAGGGTCTTTCGGTGAACTTTTGTTTCAAATTTCTTCTTCTTATCAGGCAGCAGGAACACTTTCACGTAGGGATCGGATGTGCCCCCCATGTCCAGGGCGGGCAGCTCGGCCGCCTGGATGATACCTACCAGCAGCTGAAATAAACAACAAAATACAGCAAACACAAACATTGGTGGACATTTTGGAAAAGATTTATTTGTTTACATTGCTGCACATTGTGATTTCTCCCTCTTCCTCTTTGCTTTTAATAAACACTATTTTTCTCTTGTGAATCTGAACACAGAAGGCAAGTGAAGTGAGCTATATAGACTTCAGAAACCCAATTATGACAGATGCAAGCTCTAGGAAGCCTGATTTTAAGTACATAAGAGGTTTTCAAAAGGTTGCTGATTACAGTTAACTATAGAATTCGTATTTGCAGAAGAGTTGCAATCAAATAACTTTCCAGTTGCTAAAAGCCCTTGCGCATTATTTTCCTTGCTAGGGCATGATTTGTAAGTGGAAATAAATTGTTGAACAATCACAAGTGTATAATTATAAAGTAGGAAATTTTTATTCTGAACCAAAGCCTCAGACCGACTAAATAGAAATTCTTAGAAATTAGGTACCATTTTGAGATAATAAGATCTTCAAGTTTTTATCATATTTGACTTTTACTTGTGTGCTGACTACTTTTGCTTTAAATTCTATATTAAATTCTGTGTTTAAATTTAACACATAGAATCAAGGAAGTACAATTTCAGCCTCATATAAAGGAGGGGAATGTTAGAGAGATGGTTTTTACTGTTAAGTGTGACTAAGTTTCTGTTTTTTTTCCAGCATAGCAGAAAGATAGGCATTTTCAAGTCTCTTTTCTTAGTGACATATTGCTCTGTCTTGCTGTGAACAAGAGCATAGGCTGGTATTTTTAATTATCTTTTCAAAGAAACAAAAGCTGTGAGTGGACTATCCTAGATGCTCTGCCACCAGACCATTGTGTCAACAGGCTGCTCTAGATCCATATGAGAAACAAAAGTAGACTTCTCTTTTTGTTGTTTGAGGTATATACACTATTCAGTAAATGCAGTCACACCATAGCTTTTTACACCAGATTCTGAAAGCTTGGGTTTGAGATGTCTTACCCAATATAGTGGAAAAGCAATTCACTGTCCCCTCCAAAAAAAAAAAAAACAAACCAAAAACATCACAGCTGCTTTCCACCAGAATGACTCACCATGTTTGTAAGTACAGTTTGGTTAGTTGACTCAATTTTTAAGCTGGATTAATACCCCGCATGATTATGCTTTCATTTTAAAGCTTCAATATCTGTGTGATATCATCATACAACAAAAGCAATGAAAATGCTGGATTGTAGGCATACAAAACACAGATGATCAAAGAATAGCTAAAATAGGCATTAGACAAGACATATTTAGTAAATCAAACAGTTTGTCTCTTGGTAGGCCAAATTGGTTTTTAGTGTCTACCTTTAGATTGCATGTGAATAAGCAAGATTTTATTTTCTCCTCACTTGCAAAAACTTTTTTCTTCTGGGGAAGGAAAGCTCTGGAAATATACCTAAACTCTTTACAACCAGATCATGTATATTTTAAAGATTTTTGGATATTTGTTGATAAGGGGTGGAATTCCTTCTTCCAAGCCCCTCTGACTTAACTGTTTGATAGAGAAGCATCACATTCCCCTCAAGAAAGCATCTCCATGTACTTTAGGGTTGTCTTTTAATTTTGGTAACAAATATGTATATTTGATTAAAGCCTTATCTAGGAAGCTCCTCAGACTTTATCTTCCATGACTCAAAGGAATCATTTTGTAAATCATATAAGTTGAGATCATTTGGAAAATCATTGATAATAATATTAAAAGTTTCATCAGGTAGACTCTTCTAGATCATCAGGATGAAACGCCTGTTTAAATTTGATGTTTACTAGAAAAGGAGCAGTAAATACACTTATATTTCAGGGAAAAAAAATCAGTGTTATTATTTTCTTAAAAACACTATTTTATAAAATGATATTTCTAGTACTCAAAGCCAACCTAGAACTTTCAAAATTATGACTAACCAGGATGAGATACCACCAGATTTCTACTGAAAAATATAAAAGTAAAATAAACTAGTAGAAAAATATAGGATACATATAAAAGGCAGGTCAAATTTCTGGAAAACATGGTATATGCCAAGATAATGTAACTTGACCTTGACCTTCCCGAGGATATTAAAAAAAAATGTTTTGCTTTCAACCAAGTCCTGATGATCAAATTTTGGGATAAGTGATAGAAATGACTTCAAATGCTCCAGTTAATTAACTATAAAAGGTATACCTATAAATCTGTATAAATCCATACCTGTAAACCTGTATCTGTAACCAACACACAGCTTTCTAAAATGTATTATGAAATAACTAGCCAGGACTGTAATGAAGGTGATCAAGTAAAATTATTTTTAATATGAAGAACATATCAACACTTTCTTCATGAGACACCCTCCGGAGACTCCGGAAAGCGGAGCCAGGGTCCGAGCTGTCAGTTTCCGAAAGAAGCCCAGAGTCCGTGCAGCAGTGCAGGCCTCTCACCGCTCTGCTGCCTTCGGATGGCAGTTATCAAAGCAGAACCTTGGGGTTTGACTTGTGTGTTCCATTCCTCATCAAACTGGAAATAATTAACGCAGGCTGCATTAGCAGTAACTGGATTCACTTCACATTTATCAGTTCTTCCTCCCCCAAAATGATGGGTGAAGCCAAACAAACTGGAGAGTTTGACAACTCCCCATTTTAGAGAAGGGCCATGTCCTAAGGGTTCCTGAGAGTCAGATCTCTAACTCAGCCAGTTCCACTGATTCTCAACTAGCTTTTTAATTTCTTGAACAATTCAGTAGATAAAGGAGTATATTCATCAATGTCATAGAATCTTTTTCTGTGGAGGGATTTCTAACAGCTATCTCTGTGTGTGTGTGCGTGCGCGCTGTCTCTACAACGGCAGTCAATAAAGGGGAGCTAAGATTACTGTTAATCTAGTTGGCATTTCATGGTTATTTGAGAAACTGGAGCAGAAATGCCTGTTTTGTTACCTCTTTTAATGTTTTGGCACTTTTTTGGCAGCAGTCATAGGCACTAGAAATGAAGTTTTCTGGTCTTTCTGCTCTTCTAGAACTGCTGTCATTAGCATCAGGAATTTGACCTAATTATGATATTCTATAAGGCATTCCTACCTTTGAAATTCATAGACTATATCTTTGATTCCTTATCAAACTGTTACAGTATGTTTCCAAACTTTAGCTTGAATGATGGCATTACTCAAAGGCCCCTCACCCTGCTTGGATCTAATCCGCGCAGTGCTAGGAGGATTATTCCAGCTCCGGCTGAGGGCCGGGTGTGGCCAGACTGTGGCTGGGAGATCTCAGAATCAGTCTGACTGCTCAAGTTAATTTGTATTCTGCCTGCCTATTGTAAGTGCTATAAGTTAGATGTAATCGGTTGAATACTGTGAATTGCAATTACCAGAAGTTAAATTAGCAAGTAGGAGACTGCCTGTACTTAGAAATTATTTCATCAATAGCTTTGATAATTGCATTTTCCCCTCGCAGCCAATGAAATGTTTTAAGAAGTATCATGCTTCAATTTCTACTTGGTAATTTCAGAAAACATAATGGAATTAGAAAACATTTTCCCCCTCAGACCTGGTTGTTCTGGAAATCATAATCCAGTGAATATTGAAGCTTTCCCAGTTTCTCCTCTTCTTTGGGTTCTTCTTTTTCTTCCCCGTCAGTCAATCCAGTTTCAGCATCATCATCCTTAAGGGCCTATGATTAGGGAAATGGATCATATGTGAATTCAAGTGCATTTGCATCAAAATCCAAATTAAACTGGGCCTGTGGTAATACTTCCAAGCTGTCAGAGCAAGCACTAAGATGCTGGAAATCTCAGTTGGTCTGACACACATTCACATTTGCTGCTTACATATTTTTTAAAATTCCATTTATGCACGGAATTTTTCCCCCCAATCAGCAAGCAACATGGAAGCAATGGAAGAAGCCTCTAGGAATATTGCAAGCAAAAAATGTAAAGTTGTTGCAGAGAAGATGTCAACTTGGCATTATATTTAACTCTGCTGAAACTGCTCATTTCAGAGGTATGATAAACATGCTATTAACCAGGCCAGGATTTACATTCACGCAGGTTAAAGCCAGTTGAGCTGCCCATCATGTAAAACACCATTGTTACATGCAGCAGGGTAATTCATGTGAAATGTGTGGCCTTTTCTTGCCTTGTTTCCTATGAAAAAATAGTTGAGTGAGTGATTCTCAGAAAGTTCTAATTTCCTATGTTTCACATCTACATTTATAATGGTCATGGAAAAAGAGAAAAAACATGCTACCAGCAAATGCATGTTTAGAGAGAAATTGACTCCATTTCCAGTTTACGTTTACTATTTTATTTTCATAACAGCTTCACAGAAAGCTAGGCTGAATTAAATTGATTTTTATGGGTCCATTTGACACCAAAAAAATAAAAGGAGTTATATTTGCAATTTTGTCAAACTGATATTGGTATAAAAATTTATTTTGCGTTAATGAGTAGAAATAATGGAGTTGAACTCACAAAGCTCAGTTTGTATCAGTTGAATATTTTTTATAACCTAAAACTTAAGTGTAATATAAATTGAAATACTAGAAAGCTCATTATTTCATAAAATACATTCAAATGCTCCTCTTAAAAAATTAAAATATAGAATATATTTTCTCCATAAGTACCAAACTTTTGCTGAGTAACCAAACATTATAAAGATTATAAAAGTTGAAAGCTTTGTTTCTGGAGATGTGCATTCTTATTGCCTTAAAGGATTTTAAAAAAGAATTAGAAATAAATGCGTAATTATTATGGTTGATTAAAAATGATAGTATTACATATCCCTAACCACTAGTGAGGTTAATGAAAATTTTAAATCTTACATTAACCATATTTATTTTTTTCTTCTGGAGATTGCCAGTATATAGCCATTGCTAATTTTTCTTTGTGTTGTTTGTTTCTTATTGGTTTGTAGAGGCTGTGTATTTTAGTGATTTCAACCTTTCTGTTGTTATATATAGGGAATATTTTCTCCTACTTTCTGGTTATAGCATTTTCATTGCTGTGTGTGCGTTACTGTAGAACCTCACAGAAATCAAGTTAAGACACATAGGTGGTAGACTGCTTTATATCTCTGACAAAGTAAGGGAATCTTAACTCTTTTCAGAAATCAAATTAAATCTGAGCATTCTTGTAGAACTTGAATGCAAGAAGCATAACCAGGCTTCAGGAAGGCCCCAGAATCGTCAGACTACCCAAGCTTTTGCACTGCCCCCACCTCCCAGACCGCATGGTATTTTTTCTTTGCTGAGAGAAGACCTTTCTGTTTACTTATCCATGAACACAGAGACCCTCAATGATGCTTCAAAATGACACCCTCAGTTCCTTAATTGACAAAGTTTTCCAATTTGACTCTACCCAGGGAACTCCAATTTGATCCCTCCAAACTGAGGGGTGGTGGCACTGTATTAACATAAATTATTTGGGTGGGAAGATCAGACAAACAGAGAGTTGCACTGTAGTCAGAGATGCTTCCCTTTTGTGGTTCTTGAAAATTCTCAGGAGCCTACAAAGAGTAGGGAAAATTAAAAATTACCATCAATATATCAGCAAAGAAACTTAAAAATCTGGTTAGCCATATACTATTTAATGTGGAAACTTTAAATTATACTTGGATGTTTCCTTGAATAGTAAAGTGTTGATATGCTGATATCCAAAGGCAAGAAACAACATAATTATTTAAAAGTTTATATTAACCTTTTAACTTGGGGGAGGGGTCACTAAAGGGAATATAGTGGTAAAGTAACGAGACAACTGAGTTTAATTATAGGGCTTGAGGCTGTGAAATCACATTGCCCTTTCAGCACCTTAGCTGTGTGCAAGTCTTTAACTGTCAAAGAAGATGTGCTGAGAAAATTTTAACCTGGGTAATTTGCCTCCCTGTAACATTTTCATTTTTTAAAAAATAATAGCAAACTAATGCATAGTTCTGTCTGAAAAATCTGCACATTACTCCACCATAATAAAAAAAATTCATGGATTAAAATACTTTTTCAAAAATGCTCAGAACTGACAATTCACATATCATGTTTCAGCCCAGTGAAATTTGAAATAGCTGAGATATTAAATCTCCTTCTCCCTAAGTGGGCTTGCCCTAATAAAAGGTGCAGGACCATCTCTGCAATTATTCTGTATGAAATAGGTCTAAATTTTTTATAATTTCTCAGTGCCACTGTTCATCATTGAAGTGATTAAGTCTATTCTTGTCCCAAAGGCTGAGTTTAACCAAGCCATTTTCTGTACTATCACATTAAATTCAGGCCTATTAAATCAGTAGCCATTATAATATCTCAAGAGCAATACTTCCCCCACAAAGGAACAAAATGCAGAGGAAAAACTTGTAAACCCAGCAGCTCTGAGAGTTTGATAAATTGCTGTAGAAAGGCTGTGTTGGGAACACTGACCTTGTTTTAAATTTAGTGCACGTGCTTCTGGTTTGCTTCCACATTCAAAAGGTGCTGAGTTCACAACCACTGAAAGGAGCACTGGTCATTCTCAGTGAAATGGTCTGGGTTTGAATTTGATAAGGCACAGTAAAAAGACAGCAACAGAGGGCTGAATTTTCTTTCTGTGCCCATCAATTAAAAACTTGAGCTTTCTAATAACATTCTATTTCACCAGTTAGTAATATTTAATGTGAGAACCCTTCATCTTTACAAAACCAATTTAGTTCAGCCTCTTGATGTGTGTCAGAACAGTGCGCTCTCGGAGGTGGAACCCCAGCAGCCAGGCCACTGAGTGTGTCTGAGCGCGGACGTAGGAGTATCTAAGTAGCAGAAGAAACGTACCGCAAGGGACAGTCCAGAACAGTCATGAGACACAACACAGATAAGGAGGACATAGAAGGAAGAAATAAAAATTAAAGTATCCATACACATTAGTAAAAATGATGGAGAAATGACCTTTCCAGACCTATGACTTTCTAAGTTGAAATTTTTCTTTTGTATTTTTAATGTTCTCAAGTTTTAAGGCACTAAAAAAAGATATATATATATATTTACTGTACAAATACAGTATCTATAGTTAATTTTTTGTTGCCATTGCAGAATATTTAAAAATTCCTCCTTGGGTATAAAATGTTACCATAGAGACATGTAGCCATGAATGCTGAAATTTAATTTCTGTGAGCTTTTTTATGGGTTGAAACAGTAAAAACTTTTTGATTTTCCCAGAACCTAGATATTTTAAGAAATATCTAAAATGCCTCTCACATCTGTTTTAAAGTGAGAGGCATATTGTCTTCCCCATGTTCATATTAATATTCTGTTTAAAAGTGTCTAAAATATAAATATTTAAAAATAATTTTACTTTGTGGTAAGGCTGTTTTGAATTTGTATGAATTAAATGATATCTGAATTTTGATGATCAAATGTAATAGAACATCTTAAAATCTTTGAATTACATTTTACTTTTTTCCTTCCTCTTCATAAAATGATAGAACCCATTATCAGCTACTTTGCCAGTCTTAAAAAGTATCATAAGCTACTGCTTTATAATTGTTCACTCGTGGGGCCTACTTTCAGTTGTCCAAACACTTAATTTAATTGTTTATAAATTATTTAACATTTAATTGCTCATAAATAAAAATCTATAAAATCCTACGTAAATTGGTCTACTTAAAATAATTAAAAATACCTTTTTGAGGGTTAAAATCCTAAATGCCATGCTGTGCCAGATTACTGTAAACTGTCACTGACGTCTTTACTATTTGCTTATTTGACTCATTTTCTCTTTCCTTCCAATTTAAAGGAATAGGTGACCAATGAAAAATTAACCACGATCAGTTCTCTGTATTTATTACTTTTGAGATCTGGGTCATTTATCCAGGTCGTACTGGGGGTAATAAACATCGCTACTACTATAAACTATAGACTTACACAATACAGAACAAATCTTACAATGAAAAATACAAATTGCTTGTCTTAGAAGGAAACACTATAGGTATTTAATATTATTTGGTCCTTTTAGTTTTTAGGTGCTTTTAGTTTAAGAACCTATGATAGGATACTGGAATTTAAGTATTATAGTTATGAAAGTGATAGTATTATATTTTCAACTTATTGTTTAACATATATAGCTAAAATTCATGTAAAATTATTCATTTCATGTCCATCTGGAAGATTATTTCTACATTTATTCCAATAAGTTGTTTAAAGAAATCTGTATCAAGTCCTGCTTGCTATGGAAATGTTGAAATAAGGCAAGACATGATTTAAAATTTCAGTTTCTATGTAACAGATTAACCAAAGAGAACAGTCCTTAATAGATGTTGAATGCTTGTGCATTGGCTTCTGTGCTGTGATTAGAAACTTACAGAAAAGTGTAACCCTTCTCACTCTGAGCTCAGGACACAGCTCTCTGAGGTGAGCGCTAACCTTCCATCCCCTCTTTAGCTCTGAAACCAAACAGAAGCTCAGCTTGTGAAAAAAAATGAGCCTTTGTGTAATTGTTTTCAGGAGACATTACTGTGTCTTTGAGAAAAAGTGTTTAAAACTCAGGCTGGGGAGTGAGGTTATTTCCTGAGTGAGTGGTTAACTAGGAAACCATGCAAATGTACTAAAATAGCTCTGTTGATTACATTGTTCCTAAGAGTCATATATTTAAGAGTTTAGCTAATAGTAATTAATATTATCAGAGGAATTTGTAGAACTGACTATATATGTCATTATTTGGGAATAAATAGAATTTTTTAATTATATGAAGGAAGGCATAATTAAAAATGTTATTTTTGGAAAAGTCTTTATTTTTAATGTAAATTAAATGTTATTTAAAAATATCCAGTATGAATATGATTCCAAAAACTGAAGAGGCATTTAATTATTATAATTAATAGTAAACTATTCTGAACCAAATCATTCAGTAAAGTTAGCAAAAATAGTATAAAGACCAACCAAACAGCTTCCTTAGGATTGGGAAAATAATCCAGCCAGAGAGAGTTTATAATCTGCATTATGGTTTTTATGTAAGGGTAAATAATTTTGCCTTCAAATTCTGCCCCCTTCTTTAGGGCATGCTCATATTTATCTCCTTTCCTTGTATAACTCATTCTGGAGAACTTATTGAGGTGGATGAATACATACCATGAGTAGTTTTCATCAAGTGTGATAAACACCTTTTAGACTCTGTTGTTTAACAGGGAATAAGAGCAGTAACAATGATAGAAAGGTGACTTGCCCAAGAAGGAAGACAGTCAGATATTCTTTAATATACTTCTCGAACTCTAAACACAATGAAGGTGAGCTAATAGATGTAATCAGAACATTCAGGCACTTTCCAGTATGCTGGACCCATCGAGATGGCCCTGGGTACCCTTTTCTGGTTTCCATGCTTAGGGAACTCTAAAACCCTACCAAAAGTTTCCACTGCACCTTGGGATATTGAATAAAGACTGAAAGGATTGCCAAGCACCTCTACAATAATAACAGGTGTCCAGTAGTTGTTTAGTGCTATACTTAACTGGCATAAAATAATAAATCCTTTGTTAATTTTCAGTAAAATCTAAGAAGAAATATGGAATGAATATATTACCTGATCTTTCATGGTCTTCCCCAAGTCTTTCACATCTTTCATGTTAATGGCATTCTTCCCTCCCTTTTCCTTCCCCTTCTTCTTATTTTTCTTTTTGAACAAACATTTCTTACAGATACAAAAGCAGCAGGTCAGGACTAAAAGGACTGCAACTATGGCTATGGCAATTAAGGCCCATGGTGGCACTGAAAGAAAAAAACATGCAGAGCACATTATTAGTGTAACACACATGCAAAACCGTTAAGGGAGTTACCATTTCATTCCTATCGACTGAGTGCCTATTAAGCTCCAGGTGCTCTGTTCTGCTTTACTTATCCAAGCTGTTTCTCCTGCCTAGAGTGTTCATATTTTTTGATTTTGCCCCTTCAGATATGTCAAATGTCATTTCCTCCCTATCGCTTTCTCTGCCCTTCCAAGCTATATTCTCCATAATCCATTCCTTTCTTCGTTCAGAGTATAGCTCTGGAGTTTGACCTTTGAGTTTAAACCCTGGCTCCACCATTTACTAGCTGTGTGACCTTGAGCAAGTTGTTTAACTTCTCTCTGCCTCAGTTTCTTCATCTTTAAAGTGGTGGTAAATTGGTAGGTATCTCGTAGTCTTTTTGAAGTTTAAAATAAGATGCAGTGCCTAGCATGTGGTAAAAGTTTAGTAAATATTCACTATTATTACTCATGAGTTAAATACTAGGACTCTGTATGTCTGGGCACAAGGGGAAGGGCTGACATGTAAAACGAATGTAATACCATGGTAGCAGTGAAGGTTAGGAAGGAGTGCTTGGTGCTCTGGGATTCAGTGCTGAGGAAATTTACCCACTCAGGACCTCTAGAGGTGGGCAGTAGTGATGTGTTCAGTGGCTGTAAACCATGGGTAAATAAAGGCTTGGACACTTATAGGCTATGGAACTCTGGCCAGATTGTAGAAGTGTTCTGAGTTTCTGAAGGCTATAGTGGTACCCATTTCATCTCTTTTGAAAATGCAAGGAGTTAAACTAGAAAGTGTAGAATGGCATTTAGCACATAGCAAGAACTCAGTGTTAGCTATTTCTTTATATTCAAGACATGGAGCTAAGTATTGTGGGTAGAGCTCAGAGTATATGTGGTGACGTGTAACACGCACACTAATAAATACATAAAAAGAAAGAGATGAGTACACCAAGAAGAGTTCAGTGGATATGCAAGTGGGGTTGAGAGCGGGAAGAGATGTTTTTAGGTGAGAGCTTCAGATTTGCAGGCTCTGTTTAAAATAGTAAAGCATGTATAAGTAAGTATACTCAAATAAACATTTTTATTACAAGTTGCCCATCTACTGAAAGTGAATCTATTTTCTTTTTTGGTACACCCTACACATGTGCTTATCAAAAATTAGTTCTTGTGGAAATATTTAGAATTTTACTTTGCCTGGAAAGAAATTATTCAACTATTGAGATTAATCAGAAGAAGTAATTAGATTTGCCTGTTGTAATCAGAAAAGACATTGTGCACTGAGATGGTAGAAAAAGCTCTATTTTCTTCTAGCTGCATAAACATTATTAGACCCAGTGACTGCAGGAGACAAGGCAGGAGTACTCTGATAAAATAGTAACAGAAATAGCTTCCCTTCCAAACCGAGAAAGCCCACTCTCTTTAGCTTCATAGAGTAGAATATGTACCATGTATATTATTCTAGTTTATGATAGACTACTAGATGTTAACCTAAAGACATTTAAAGTCACAACTTCCAAAACTGGTTTTCAGACAAATATTTATGTGAAAGTTATAGATAAGTTTACACCCAGAGATATTTTCTTATTATTTGCTAATCTCATTAAAGTCATATTTAAAAAAAAGTAAATTGAAGCTTACAAAACCAGTGATATCATTCAAAGTACCCCAGTTAAAGGCTTCTTGCCTCTTCTAATCCAGTTCAAACCCTACCAAGCATGAACAAGAGAGCCTGTGCATTCATTGCAGGTGAGACAGTATCTTTACAATGACTGCTCATTGTCGAACTTGTAAATTATTCTCCTAGTCGGAATTGTATGATAGTCTCTCAGAGAGCAATATAAAAGTCTCTTAAATTACACAGGACTAGACGAAGATCATTTGACAACTTCACAAAAAATAAAATAGGCAGCGAAAACACAGACACATTTAATCAAAAGAAGTTAAAGGAATAGAAACATAGTATTACAGCAAGAAATCTGAAAAAGCGCCACTTGAAGGTAAATCACAACCACTGAAAAACTTATTTCATAACTTTCTTAAAGTGTTGCTGTCTTCTAGATTTCCTTTCAGTTGCTCTTCTGAATAATTTTAACTTTGAATATGCTGTATTGAAAATATGAAATTAACAAAAATTTCCTCATAATTTAAAAGACAATGTCATTCTGTATACTCATGAAAATCTGACTGAATAGTTAATTATAATATAAATCACCATTTTCAATCAAATGAAGCTATTTAAATTGAATTCTCATGCTAAAAAATTAATTTTACTGTGTAAAGCAACCTAACACTTAAAATGTGATGGGTTTAAAAAGAAACATCATCTACATTATTATTCACTTGTAGTTCTTATAGAAATATATTTGAACATTAGTGGTTAAATCTCATGGAATATATTTTGGGTTTAAACTAAAATATTATTGAAGACCTACTTATTATTGGCCAGAAACTGTGCTACTGCTGTGCTACAGTTGATGTGCTACATCATCTCTTTTAACCTTCACTGCAATTTTGTCCAGCATCCCTTCAAATTTTGTGCAGAAAAAAACTATACACAGAGAGAAAACTATGAATTGAATAGTTTGAGGAATTCAAATATGTCTTTATATTATTAGGTTAAAATGTATATATTTTAAATGTATACAAAGGAAAAAATTCTTATCAATTCTTGAAGCCTCGGAATATTTTATACTAAAAAAGTGAAGCAAATAATAGCACAAGATGCTGCCAAGAGTGATTTCTATAATAGAAAATATAGTTTCAATAAAAATCTCATCAAAATATTGCTACTGGAAAAAATCTATCAGCTGATTGTCATTGCTACCAACTATTATTTAATAGAATTTAAGAATTTTAACATTTAACTTAAAAAATTTGCAGCAGAAAATAATAGACTAGTGTAAAAATCTTTGCTAAAATAGTTTTTATTTTCTAGTTAATGAATTAATTGCACATATTATGTAACCCAAAGGTAACCTGAAGCATAAAAATTAAGGCAAAGTCAAATCAAAATTGCTTCTGAGGCTTTGATTTAGACTTGGTAGCAGACACAATGACATCTCAAAAATGTCTATACTTTATTCCCTGGAGACTGTTAATGTGTTACCTTACATGGCAAAAGGACTTTGCAAATGTGATTAAGAATCCTGACATAGGGGGATTATCCAGATGGACCCAAGAAACAAAGAATAGAATGGTTACTAGGGGCTGGTACAAAGAGGTGTGAGGTGACAGATATGTGGTGTGTATGTGTATGTATGTGGTGAGAACATTTAGGGTATACTGTCTTAGTAAATTTCAAGTACATAGCTTAAGTCATCACATTATATACCTTAAGTTTACACTATGTTGTTTTTTACATCTTAATGTTTTTTAAAAAAGGGAATCAGCTCTGCTGACTATGATTTTAGCTCAGTAAAACCCATTTGGACTTTTGACTTCCAGAACTAGAAAATACTAAATTTGCTAATAAATGCCTGTAAATTTGTAGTAATTCATTATAGCAGCAATAGGAAACTCAAGAGGTGCAAAGCAGAGCTTGGGAGGTTTGTAATATATGCTGCATGTAGATGACTATACAATTTGAATATTAATGTGGGCTATTTCTGTATGTTCTATGACCTTTCTTACCTGTCCTTTCACCTATCCTTTCTGCAATCATTCTCATAATTCTAGCCTTGTACCAAAGATCAAGGGTAACCGATGGTGTTCTTTTGGAGAAACCCAAACAACATTGTCTGTGGTATGGGAAGATCTTGATTATATCTTCCTTCTTGAAATTTTCTTCTGCTTCTATTTCTATTGTCCTTATCAGCATCTCCTGCTAAGCCTCTGACTTTTTTCTCTTTTCTTCCCATTCCCAAGTCTTAAATGGAGGTATTTGAAGTTCTTAGTCCTTTGCTCATCTCGGCATTCACTTATTGTTGGGCACACCCTTTCCTGTGTCTCAATCTTTTAGGTCCATTATTCTATTTTATTCCTGCTTCCATTCACTTGAACTGTATCCCCTACTGCCTATGGAATGTTTTCTATGAATTCTTTGTCTTCTCAAACCAGTTCTGCAAAACAACTATATGCCTTTTCCTTCTGTTTCTATCATTTGCTGCCTCTTGGACACTGAAATCATGTGAAAACCTTTTGTTTCCGAATCTGACTGACTGTCACGTTGTGCCATTTCTTCTTTGATGCATTTTATGTTTCTTTTACATCTATTTCCACTTGTAAGGGGTTGGCCTAACATGACATCTTACATAATCTTCCTTCCCATCATTTACCCCTTCTCTTCATTTTACCCATCCATGATCATCGGACACAACTTTCTAATACGTAATTTTTAATTATTTTGTGCACAGCTTTTAGAGTCATTCGTTGCACCTACATGTCCATCCCTTTTTCCTCACTGCTCCCTACACCCACTTCTAGTCTCATCAGATCAAGTAGTCTGTTCTTTGCGTAATTCTACCCCCTGTTTTTTCAAGTGTCTTCCTTTTCTTTTTTCTTTTTTTGAAATGGTATTCTTCCTCCTCTTCAGTCATTTAAATGATGTTTACTTTTTAAGACTCCACACAGGTCTCACTTAGTGTGGACAGATTTTTACAAGGGGACTGACTATGGAAGTGGGGGTGGGTTGGGTGGAGGGGAAACTATAATAGTATAAACAATAAAGTATTTTAAAAATAAATAAAAATATTACATATGTTTGCTAAAATTTCCCTCTTCCACCCAATGTAAAATGTTGACTTTGCAATACAACACTCCGGGTGTAAACTGATGTACTGTTTAAAAATAAAAAGATAAACTGATACAAATGTATAATAGGCATATAAATGCACTCCTCCTACATACAAAATTCACTTCTTACTCAAAACTCAGCTTTTCTAGATTATTCATGACATGAAGCACTTATATTTAAGGAAAACACAGTAAAATAATTAGGAACCATTTAGAAAAAAAATTTGCATTATCAGGTCTTCTGTTGGGGGAGAAAAATCCCAGACAAACAACTATTCCCCTCATTAAGTAAGATCATTTTTTCATGGGAAGTAGGCATAACTTGAACAGTTAAAAAGTAATTATTTAATCAAATATGTTTGTTTAATATCTAAGTGCCAGGTGTTTTTTCAGGGCCGGAATGCAGCGCCAAGCGTGTTTGTGTATCATGAAGCTTACTGTTTACTTCCTGTGTGTCACAGTCTGGGTCTTAATTACTCTTTTTACTCTTTTAAAAGAAGTAAATTTCTTATATTTGCCAAATTCAGTGCTCAGAACACAATATAGTACATTTTTAAATGGAAACTACATGGCTTAATATGTTCTTGTGTACAAATTTAGTGCTCTAGGGGTACAGTTACTGATGAAATCAGCTACTAAATATTCTTTCTATAATAAAAATGTAAGACTCAGAAGGAAAAACATCATCATTTCTTTCTCCTAAGGAATCTTGGCACTAAGCAAATTTTTAAAACTTACTGACTTTAGGGGATCTGACATACTTGTTTTTGAAAAGTAGATACTTCATATATCCTTCTCTTTAATAGAGCATTGTGAAATCCAAGATAAAAGTGTCACAAAGAGCAAGGATATTTGTGCACTCAAAAAGTGGAAATTTTAATATTACTAAATAGCAGCCCTGTGTGTCAAGTTATGTTCTCAAATTCAAAGTGTACTCAAACCTAGCGAGCAGTTGAGGAGAGGAGTTTTTAAAAATTTACACAAAGTGCCTTTTGGCCGAGGGGAGCCCTGCTCTAGTTCTCCTGTTTCTGGGCTCTCACTTCTATTTTCTAAAATGCCTGACTGAGTACTGTCAGCTTAGCAATGCTCAGTGAATGTTAGGTGGCTCAAAAGTAACCCACAAAGCTACATTCTCAAGGTCAAGTGGAAGTAGCGTGGACAGTCTCTGAGGTACACCAGCATCTCAGTGAGTTTTCCTTAGGCCTGCTCTCAATCTCACTCCCTTAGCTCTGATTCTCTCCTGCCTCATTCCCATTCACAGTCCCCTACTGCAGTCTCCTAGCCTGGCAACATTTGGGTGGATTTATTCATTGGGTTCAAGGTTTAATCCATGGCAGAACTCACTGGCTTAGTACTCCCTGCCTTGATTTCACCTTCAAGGGCAGCTTTCTGCGTTATCTGTCTGTTCCATTACCATTCATCATATTATGAAACAACTTTAAATCCATGTCTCTTACATAAGACAAGCTGTAATATCCTTTCTGAAAAATATAAGCTGGTTCATTTACATCTGTCCTAGATATTTCAGCCAAGAACCTCAAGATGACACAGGTAATAAACCGTTGCTATGGCCACTACAAAAACTCAGCAACGATGTCAAGCATTTTCTACCTTTGACATATCTCTGGATTGTCATAGGGGTGCCTGGCCACTGCACCAATGTTTGCTATTCGTTTCGTGAATGATCTCCATATGTTACGTTCTTATATTCATGGAAGCTTTTTGCTGATTTCTAGTTTTAGCCAAAACAATCCACCAGCTTTCTAGATCACCATGCATTCACACAAGGTGCCAAATACAATATGAAAAGTATTTTTCCTGCTGTTAATTAACCAGCAGGAAAAATAACCTACATTTCAAAGTTTTGCTTTTAGACCATTTATTAATAATTTTTAAAAAACATGAGGACAATCATTTTTTAAAAGTTAGTTAAAAATTAAGCCTTGTATTTTAAAAGATTGCCTAAATTGCAGAATGCAAATAGGAAAAAATAGTTTGGAAATATGTGGATTAATATACTCATTAACCCCGTATTGGAGACAGAATATGAAAAGCAAGATTTGAAACAATACAAAGTCATACAGAATATGATTTAAGATGCACCCAACCAGTTCAAGGTCAGTTTGGAGAATTTCTCATTATAGACAGAAATGGCCTCAAAGACTGAATTTCTGGCTCCTGACTATTAAACAAACTCATCTTTTCCTCACACTTTAGAATAGTAGTTCTAAGCCTTCTCTGAATTACATGTTCCCTTTAACAAAGGACATGCTATGAGCTGTTATGGGAAATCTGTATGTTTGTGTGCAGCATGTGTTACATATGTGTTTAAATTTCCACACAATTGGGACTGTGTATTACCCTTATAGAGATTATAGTTCCCTAGGTCTAGGACACCATTGGACTCCAAATTAAAAACCCCTTTCCCAGAGCATCAAGGTAAAGTTCACCATGATTACTGAACTAGGGAAAACTTAGTACTGTATTTGGTCATTTAATCTTTCATTTATTTTTTCTTGGCAGTCTGCTGTGTGCTCATATTGTGCTGGAGGTGGTGGGGAAACAGAGTACAGAGAAGATGGGTCTTTCTTTAGAAGCTTATGAAGACTAACTCCCAGGATTAAAAACTAGGAAGACATAGGAGACATTCAGAACTAAGCACAAAATTCAGTGGAGTGGGTAAACTGTGTAGGTAGTAGGTTAGAGGAGGACGAAATGAAGGGTCCTAGAGTTCCAGGAAGGCTTTGTGGAGGAGGTGCGCTTCAAAGCTTTGCTTGTTAATACAATGAAAATAGCATTTTGGGGACTTCAGTTCTTTTCCTCCCTCCTTTACCTCCTGACTACCTCCCTCCCCTGTCTGTCTGTCTTCTTTCCTTCCTCCCTTCTCTTTCTTCCCATATTTCCTTTGGTTTATAGACTCCTTTTAATCAAACTTATCAACCAGTAACTACCTTGTTAAAGCTTTCAATAAGGCACAGACTTAAAAAAATCTATTTTAGATTTTTATTGCATTGAATGAAAAGACATTTCCTCATAGTAAACATATGTAGCCTTCTCAAAATAATCTTCAAATTACCCTCTTAAGAACACATTTAACATTTTCCTTTTACATAGTTCTGTTTAGCTTTTCAATATGTGCCTCTGACAAAAAACAACCCGGAAGACGTTTCTGTATAAATATGCTGTAAAAAGATCGAAGCAATTGACTTGAGTCAGCTACCTGTGGTTTTTTAAGGCAGATGGATTGTATAAACAACAATGTAGGGGAGAGGCTCATTCAGCCCCTTATTTTGTCATTCATTTGAGTGTCTAATATATTAATGCTCAGCACATTGGAGGAGCAGTGAACAAGTTTGAAATAATTTACTTACTTAAACAGTTTATAGTCTACCTGGGCAGATTTAATGAATATACATGAAGCAAATTGTGAACCAAACCATAAAGCATCTTAAATGCCAGATTAAATGGGGTCTTTTGCTAGATTCTGATTCTACTATATAGTCAGAATTCTTCTTTTCCTTGTCAAATGAACTTTTGTTTAGAATTATTTTTAAAAACTTTAAAATTTAATAAAATGGGAAATCTGTCCCCCATGCCCATAAAGTCTTGAACTGTTAATACACAGAAAATATCAATAAAATACATTATATCACTTTGACACACACACAAGCACAACCTATATATTGATAATTTTTTACTAGAACCTCTGTTGATCTGATTTTAATATGAATTGTTCTATTGAAGAAATCCACAGCCCCTGCTGCATAACTCATTAAAGTCATTGATGTATCTTGCTGAATGCAATGATTAGTCTTGATAATAAAATTTAGTTGACTGAAGGCCATTTTATTTGCAACGGTATTAGTCACATAATTGACTTTATAAAATATCTATAATAGCCTGCTTTCAATGATAAGGCATAGTCATCCATATCTTCACAATATTGGAATGTCTGAAATTTGACACGGGAAATGATGTTGGGTCTCCAGGCAGAGATAAGCCAGAGCACAACTTCCAGAGGATTTTGATAAGGCTCCACAGTCCGCCCAGGGGCTTGCTGTCTGCAGGCTCAGGAAAGTGCATTGGTAAACACAAAGGGATGCCAGGTAAATTGGCAGAGGTGAAAGCTATTTACAGGCTAATCACTTCTGAAGCCTTTAGAAGTTAGTAACAGTTTTCAATCATGCTGTGGACAACACAATTTTGTGGTTAAAGGCAAATCCATTTATCCTGTAAAATTTGCAGTATGCCTCTCTTAAGTTCTGATTTCAAAGTTCAAAATTAAAAAAGAGTTATACTTCAGGTTCAATGTCTGTGTTAGAAATCTTCAAAACAATCATCTCTTGGGTTCTGACACAATTAGTATTTGGTTTCATTATAATGCTTTGAATTTGCTTAGCAATTTCTTTCATCTATTTTCTATCAAAGATGTCCAAGGGAAAATAAAATCTATTCTAAGATTAAAAAAAATCACCTGTTGATGACTTTTGGGTAATTTAATATTTGAGAATCTCCTTGTTTCTTCGCTAAGCAATTTAATGCTACTATGATTAAATCAAATTATGATGAAAGAATATGAGTAAAAGGGGCAGATCTAGTCCGTGTTTCCCTATGCTATTTTACAGCCTCAGGCCAACAGCTGTAGGAAACAAACAAACAAAATGTCGCATAGCCTTATAACCTGCTTTTTGAAAGATATTTTTTCCCACATATTCTCTTCATTATTTTAGAAGTAGGCAGCACATTTTTAGAATTCCCTGTAACTTGGGGAGATTTGATTGTACTGACAGGGGAACTGGGTGGTTGCTATGCATGAGCAAAAAGAACAGGATGTCTGAGTCTTTCCAGTCATAAAAGGAAAGAGTCCGGCTCATTAATTTCATTAGTATACAAAGTGACAGGTAGACAACAGCAAAAACCAAGGCCCTTGCTTGTCTAACAATCCACAGCACATTTTTCCTTGATTATCCAATGGATTCCTGTGGCTATCGACCCAGCATTAATATTCTTCGCTAACTGTTGTTTTTTCTGTTTCTCTCAATATATTTCAATGGCACTTTTATCTGTCCAATTCCCGATTTGTAGCACCATTTCTTCTTTCTGCATCCTGGTTCTTGGATTTGTGCTTTCATTTTTGAACTTGTACAGCTCCTGTGATCCTTGATTCTTTCCTATTCCTGCTTTTCAAAGAGCTTCCCCATGCCAGTCAATCTTGAATATAGTGTTCTTTTCTTTTCTTCCCTTTTCTTTTCTTCTCTTTTCTTTTCTTTTCTTCTCTTTTCTTTTCTTTTCTTTTCTTCTCTTTTCTTTTCTTCTCTTTTCTTTTCTTTTCTTTTCTTTTCTTTTCTTTTCTTTTCTTTTCTTTTCTTTTCTTTTCTTTTCTTTTCTTTTCTTTTCTTTTCCATCTTATTCCTCTCTGTTTAGAGTCCATACTTCTAAGCACTGCAGTTGTGAACATATGACCTCAAGGTCCTGCATGAATGTTGTTTTTGTAGATTCTAATATATCTGCACTTAGAATGTAGACGTTGCTTTGTTCTCATTTGTTTGTCAAACGTAGTCATTTCTTCCTTTAAAACATTCCAGTAGACTTCCTCTAAATGTCTACCTGAAGAACAACACATGTCACCCCTTCACTTTGTCTGTCATCCACAGTTATTTATGCTTTCTCACTTGTATAATCTTACAGGGCCTTGTTTTCTAGTAGATTTGTGATTTGCCTCTTCAACATGGGGAAGCTACCTGGAGAGGAATACTGTCATCTTCTTTTCCTTTGCCTCTTTCCTGTGAAGTCTCAGTTGAGCACATAGTAAGTCTTAAGCAAATGCTTACTGAATAAATGAAATTATAAGTAGAGGCAGATAAAACCTTCTTCAAATATTGTTCACACATGATGAAGATATGACCCCATTGAACATCTCATTAAAACTGAATGATACATTTTTTGGTAATACTACCGATCAAATCAGTAGTATTACCTGATAAAACTTCAGCAATACATCAACCGTCCAGATCATTTAGAAAATCTGTGCAAGTATTCTTTACTTTTTATTCCAGGTAGACTATAGAAGAAGCAGTTGGCTCATTATTTTTTTCCTATCAATTATTTTTCCTAAGTAATTCTTGTTATATATTCTCTTGAAAAAATTCTCTTAAAATTGTATTAGTAGTGCTAACATGGTTTCCCCTTCCTTACATCCAGCATCTTCAATACAGTAGTTGCCCTTATTCCTGGGGGAACACGTTTCCAAGACCTGCAGTTGCTGTCTAAAGCTGCGAGTAGCTTGGAACCAAATATATACTATGATTTTTTCTATACATACATAACTTATAATAAATTTCAATCCATAAATTAGGCACAGTAAGAGATTAACAACAGTAATAATAGAACAATTACAACAATATATTGTAATAAAAATTATGTGAATGAGATATTTCTCTTTTTTTCCCAGTCATTTTTATTTATTTTCAGTCCAAACCTATTCCTGAGTCGCTGGAACAATTCCTTACTTGCAGTACATAGTTTGGCGCCACTTGTGTCTCAGGGATCTTTGGTGGAAGTCTGCCTATAGGCTCCATGCTTTCTGGGGTACCATGTTGCTGTTAAACTGAACATTTTTTTCTGTTTGTGTCTTCCACCCACAAGTTTAATGCCTTTTCCATATTAATTAAGCACTAATCATGCACCGTGGCCTAACTCTTGGTGTTCGAAGTATGACAGCAAAACTAGCAAGAATTTCTTTTTCCTTCTTCACAATTTTGTGGATAGAAGATATGATCTTACTGTAGATCTTAGCAACCTTAGCATGCATTTTTTCTTTTTGCTTGTGAAATTGAGAACTTTCACTTAAAGGAAGCAATTCATGGATTCTCTTTGGCATATCTGGATTTGCCAGCATCACTACTGTTGTGCCTTGGGGCCATTAGTAAGTAAAATAAGGGTGACTTAATATAAGCACTGCAATACCAAGTGACTAACAGGGTGGACATTCTGGACAGAGAGATGATTTATGTCCCTGGCAGGACAGAGTAGGATGGCATTCTCCTCAGAATGTTGCACAATTGAAAACTTATGAATTATTTATTTCTGGAATTTCCATTTAATAATTTTGAACTGCTTTTGACATAGAAAACTGAAATACAGAAAGTGAAACCACAGATAAGGGGGGACTACTGTATTTACTAATTCTATTTCTCATTTATATAGCTCTTTGACTCTGATACCGCTTCACATTCTGATTTGACCCTAAAAGCCAAATTGTAGAGTAGCAAAGGTAAATATTATAGTCTCCAATTGATAGAGTAGAACACAGAGGATTTGAATGTGCCTTCTGTAATGTGATTTCCTTTGGAGGTAGGATCAGTCTTTGGGGTTCAATTTTCATGTTCTTTGTATTAATATATTCTGGCTTTCTTTTGTGTCAACACTGAAATTTGAGCAAATATTCACTAATTATATCACTGCTAAGAAGAATTTAGTTTTGTGAACATATTTGTATATTCCTATCAGGATTCTTTTAACTGAAGTAATTTTTAATTGTTTCTGTTAAATCAATAAAAATTATCTCTTAAAAAAGATTGATAAAAAGCACAGTCACAGGGCACTATCAGATATAAGATAGATTGTGAATCTTGCCTCCAAGTTCTGCCAGCTATTGATATTTGATCAAGAGGACTTCTGGCCAAGATGGAGGTGTAGGTAGATACACTTGGACTACTACTATAACCAAAAGAATGACAACAACAAATTTTAAAACAAAAAATAAGCGGAACTGCCAGAAAAATCGAACTGTATGGAAGTCTGACAACTAAGGAGTTAAAGAAGAAACGATCATTCAGAATGTGCCACAATGCAGTGATGTGGGTTGCTCCACCCTGGTGAATACCTAAGGCTCTGCCCTTAACAGTTGCACCGAGACAAAAAAATGTCCCAAATGAAAGAACAGATCAAAGCTCCAAAAATAGAAATAAGCAATGAAGCAATAGCCAACCTATCAGATGCACCGTTCAAAGCACTGGTAATCAGGATGCTCACGGAAATGGTTGGATATGGTCACAAAATAGAGGAAGAGGTAAAATATATGCAAAGTGAAATAAAGAAAAATAGACAGGGGACCAACAGTGACAGGAGGGAAACTGAGACTCAAGCCATTGATTTGGAGGAGAAGGAAGAAATAAACATTCAACCAGAAAAGAATGAAAAAAACAAGAATTCAAAAAAATGGGGAGAGGCTTAGGAACCTCTGGGACAACTTTAAATGTTCCAACATCTGAATCACAGGGGTATCAGAAAGAAAAGAGGAAGAGCAAGAAATTGAAAACTTATTTGAACAGAAATGAAGGAAACTTCCCCAATCTGGTGAAGGAAATAGACTTCCAGGAAGTCCAGGAAGCCCAGAGGGTCCCAAAGAAGTTGGACCCAAGGAAGCACACACCAAGGCACATCATAATTACATTACCCAAGATTAAAGATAACAAGAGAATATTAAAAGCAGCAAGAGAAAAGGAGACAGTTACTTACAAAGGAGTTCCCATAAGACTTTCAGCTGATTTCTCAAAAGAAACCTTGCAGGCAAGAAGGGGCTGGAAAGAAGTATTCAAAGTCATGAAAGACAAGGATGTACATCCAAGATAACTCTATCCAGCAAAGCTGTCATTTAGAATGGAAGGGCAGTTAAAGTGCTTCCCAGATAACATCAGTTTAAAGGAGTTCATCATCACTAAGCTCTTATTAAATGAAACGTTAGAGGGATTTATCTAAGAAAAAGAAGATCAAAAACTATGAATAATAAAATGATAACAAACTCACAACTATCAAAAACTGAACCTAAAAAAAACTAGAACAAAAACGAACTAAGCAAACAACTATAGCAGGAACAGATTCACAGAAATAGAGATCACAAGGAGGGTTATCAGCAGGGAGGGGGAGGGGGAAGAATAGGGGAAAAGGTACAGGGAATAAGAAGCATAAATGGTAGATACAAAATAGGGAGAGGTTAAGAATAGTATAGGAAATATACAAGCCAAAGAAGTTACATGTAGGACCTATGGACATGTACTAAAGGAGGAGAATGCTGGTGGGAAGGGGGGTCAGGGCAGAGGGGAATAAAGGGGAGAAAATAGATGGGACAACCTTAATAGCTTAATCAATAAAATATATAAAAATAAGTAAATAAATAAAAAAAGAAAATTTGATCCAGTTATTTAAATTTTCTGAACCTCAGTTTCTTCATCTGTAACAAAGGAGGTGGGTGAAGAGAGGAGATAATGATATAAACTGTGATTTATGATATGTAAATTTGTACTAGGCAAAGTATTTAGTATGATGGATAACAAAGAAGCAGTGTTTTAAGTGCCAGTTATTACCAGAAATTCCTGTTAAATTTCATAACTTGAAAATGCTTAAAACTTGACTGAACAAACAAACTCTAAAAATCATGTAGATAAAAGATAAAAAGCATGCAATTTTGATATATAATACGCCTCCAAATATACTCAACATGTTCTGCCTTAACAATGCATCAGAATGTCAGGGTAACAGTCTAAAATAGATTGCTGTTGGAAAACTGAAAGGCAGAGCATTTTGGTGGTGCTTAAGCTATTCATGTGTAAAAAATGGAATGAATAAGTCAAAATTTGGGGGAGAATAAATAATTGTCCTTTAAGATCACAACAACCAAAAATTGTTTGTTATTCAAATAATGCAAGTAGCATTAGAATAATATTAAATTTTTCTAATAGAAATAAACATAATATGCACTACTTTTTAGTTTCAACAATTAGCCTAGCTAAAACTACCTGAGGTAAATGTTTTAACACAGCAGTAAAGATGTTAGTGCTAAGATTTTCACTGTCTTTGTATTAGCAAAATGGTAGGTTTTTCTTAACATGAACTCAGTTCTCCAGTGCTTATACATTAACAACAATATGCTCTTGGATGCTGCTTTTTTTTTTGGCCTTTCAATGTTGGTCAAGTTTTTTAAAGTGACTAAATAAGTTACCTTGAATCCAGGATTTATTATTCAATGATTATTTGCATACACATTTAAGTTATAATGGTCATCTTTTACTTAAGAACCACTTTGACTTTATTCCATATGTTCCCACTGAATAATTTATAAAATAGTTTGGTTTTGTATTTCATTTAGGTAATATTACCTTCATTCATAGATGGTAAATTTAAGGTATCAAAGGATGACTATCCAAAGATCTTAGGGAAAAATCATGGCCCAATCTCAAGCTCAGTCTTTTGAACCATCAAACTCTTTCTGTTAATCCAATCTTGATAATTCCTATTGTAAATCAAGCAATAATGATAGAATTTAAACTTACTTAGGATCACAATTTTTGGTCCTTTACTATTTAAATTATTCTCATACTATTCATTTAACATGTCGTATTCATTAATTTTCTGCTGTCTCTGCTCATAAGTTTCAAGAAAATAAAGTTAGGAGCCTGTAGTATTCTTTCAGTGGTTTTGACTAGAATTGTAATGCTAACTAAAATGTACATTTTAATGATTTAGTAAAATAGTGAAAGAGCTAAAGAATTTTCTTTTAGAATTAAAAGTTACAAAAACTTAACGGAAAAAATAGCTGTGATATTTTTTTCCTTCAGGGTTTTACTTATATGTAACTGTCAAAGTCAAGAACCTGGTCACTCTGCAAATATTGTAATGCTTATTGCATTTCTTTAGGATCACTAAGTCCAGATATTGCCTGGAACAAATATAGTTATCTTATTATACTAGTAGTCTCTTAAGACGAATTGAAAAGCTGCATTATTAAGTAATGTATCTACTAAGTATTTAAGCACATGCTTTTCAAGCATTGTAAAATTTTATATTTGAAGTTCATCTTAATGCATTTAAGTGAAAGAATAAAAAAATGGAGAATTCATTGGATTGAAGTGGGTAAATCTTTTTGACTAAGGGTCAAACTATTATCTCTGAAAAAGATGTTTACTTTAACTTTTAATGGACAGGAAGAAAGTTTAGTAGAACATTTGACAAAACAAATTACAAGAATGATCTGGAGAGAAAACAAAGAACTAAATGGAGAGTGCTCTCTCCAATTGAAAAAGTGGGGGTGGGGGCAGCCTCGAGGAGAGGATAAAAAAGCATAGTCCTGACCGCAGAAGGAAAGCTCATTGACTTGTAAGTGGTGACTGATTTCACTAAATCATTTCTTTAATCAGTGTTCTTTGAAGCCTTATGCATTTGAGACAAATGGAAGGAAACAGAGTAATGTATTCTATGGGCACTGCAAATGGGGCAGTAAGTGACTCTGTACATATGTGACCCTGGGTCAGCTCTCTCCTTGAATCCTCTGTTCCAAACTTCACTCTTGGTCCTTCCTGAAGCACACACACAGTGCTGCCTCATGCCTCGGTTCTTTCTTTTCCATTTACTCTACCTCCTCTGTGGGCTGCTCCATGGCTGGTTAATATGTGAGGGAGTCAAGAGAGGGGAGACTGGAGTATGGAGTTGAGAGAAACTATTTGGAGCTATTTTGTTCTTTGGCACTTTTTCTAGATTGTTTCTGAACAGCCATCTAGTTTGTGAAATGGGGAGGAAGGCTGGCAAATGGTGGGAGAGTTGCAGTACATTTCCTGGAGAACTTAAGAACTCACTTGCCATCAGCAGTGCTGTGGGGGTGGCGGAGAAAGCAGGTGGCACCTCCCTGTCTTTATCTTGTGAGGAGGGTGTCAGTTTTTTTTTCCCTTAAGGGTTAATGGGTGAGAATCTCTGGTACAACTTCAAAAAATACAAATGTAAAAAAGGATTTAATGAGCTTAAAGATGTACATCCTTTCAGAAAATGTCAGCAATCTGGAGAGTTGGACATGTGGCATAATTATATAATCTTTAATGTAAAAAGCTATCTTGGCTGTAGTCCTCACCTCAGTCCCCCCAGTCAAAACCAAAGATTTTACAACAGCAGATGCTAACACCTACGGTTGGGAAAATATCCGAGAAAAGTCATGAGGTTGGGATTAGATAGGAGAAGTTTCTGTTTCTTCAGAAAGTTAGAATAAATATTGTTTGATTTTGTAATTTTCTAGGCCGAGTTCCAAGTATGCTATAAAACAAAATAGGCTTCTTGGAAGAAAGCAAAGTATGAGAAGAAAAAGTCTTGTTAGACTTTTTTGTCTAGACTCAGAATCAACATGACCAGACTCAGAATCAGCATGCAGTGTGGAAAAGAGGATTCAGCCTAATCTTCGAAACTTAGTGATTATTTTGTTATTGTTATAAAGCAACACACGTGGGTTTTGCTTGTGTTGGTCAGATGAACTGGCCTCACGGAGCAGCTATTTTGTCATGATGTTAATACAATTTTTTTTTTTAGCTAGAATGAATGTTTATAAATTTTAATGAATGTGGAACTTAATGAAAACAGTAAAATCATAGGAAATCAGTTATACTATTACATACTACTTAAATTCATCATGCTATATTTGCAGGTACTAGAGGTTTGGAGTCACAGAGCCCTGGTTTTCTAACTCAGTGAATCTTTGTCTTCCTTGAGCCTTTATTTCTCTACATGAAAAGTGGGCATAATAAGAATACTATGATGATAATTAGGAAAATGACATGAGCTGGTACGTCTGAACAACTGGCAGATAGATGGAGTTTAATAAATGCTAATTCTCTTTCTCATTTTAGTACTAAGAACTATACATCAGATTCTCTTCTAAAATTTAATAGTTTTATTCTAAAAGTATTTCTTTCTAACATATTTAAAATGATTAGCCTCAAACAATAAAACGATGGGAAACCTGCTGGGTTTCCTCCAGAGACCTGATTCCATCTGTTGGCCTCTCTCAGAAATTAAAGGAAGAAAAAGTTAGTCCAATGTAATTTCTACAACTTGAAGGAATATAGACAATTTGGAGTTAATCCAGCATAAAGTTACAAAGATATTTATGTCTTAGACAATGGGATCTTCTAGATTTATAAGGGAGTTAAAGGCTATTCTGTTTTCTGAGAATGGAGAGTAAAAGGAAGTGAACATACTGTACCAGAAAAGAATGAAAGTGGGGACAGAGAAGTAAAATCTCTTAATTTTAAGAATTGACACATACTGAAGGAATTTTAAAAAGGGTAGATCTGGAATACATCATTAAGTCTCATAGGCAGTTAAAGTTGGCAAGTAGTTTTGATTTTAGTACTTGGCAATCAATCACTCAGTGTCTTACTGGGCTTTTTGCTTATGGCTCCAAAGTAAACTATTGACAACTCCTGTTTGAGAAACCTGCACCTTAGTATGACACTACTATGCACTACAAGAACAATGGCAGGTCGGGGAGAGATTGAACTGGAGATGGCTCAGTTCCCAACAGTGAGGTCACCCCTGGGTATTCACAGGGGTGACCTCACCCTTGGAAGTTCACAAGATTTAGGTATGTAGAGTTTCTATAGGCAGAGGGAATCACTATATGATCTGAAGGATGAGTCTATTCTTTGATCTTATGATATGGTCTAATATTGTAATATAATAAAATTACCCCTCTTTCCCTTTAACAGAATGGCTTGAGGCCCAGGTATCTGGAAAATATAGAAATGAAATATTTCTATAAGGACAGAATTGTAAATTTTCTCTTAGGAAAATAATCTAACACTGATATAAACTGATGGGATTCTTAATTGCAATTTTTACATAGATTGATCATTGCATGAGAACTGTGGAGTTGAGAAAAATAAAATTAGACATAGGAGCTTCTAGAAGGACCTCAGCCACATGAAAAAGTTCAAAGCTGGGAAAGATGAGATCCTCATTGCTTATCACCATCCTGGGAACAAGACACAGTCTTAGTTCAAAGTGACGGGATTACCAGGACACAACAGAATTTGATTTTACAGCTCCCTTTAACTGGCCCAGAGTTAATAAATCCTGCAGAGTGCTGTCACTTTCTGGGTATTAGGGACGATTTGAAAAATACTTATTATAGTCGTTCTGATGATATAAATCTGAATTTCTTGTGCAAGTAGCAGTACATCAAAATGAAAGTTTTATGGTATTTGTGGTTCTCTTAGGGAGCACCTTGTATTTCAGTTTCTGAAGGCATTTTGGTATGCATGTACATAAAGTAAGCCACAGAAAAAATGTCCTTCTCAGACAAAATATTTCTATAATATTATGGCTGTCTGCATTATTAAGGACCAGAGAACAAAAAGAGTCTTAAAATTTTTTTTCTTTGAAATTCAATAAAATAGATTTTTCTCTGTGTATTCACTTCACCCAATCTTGACAAGATAGTTATTCAAAGAAGTTTCAATTTCAAAGCAACCAGAAGAACTTGACTGAAATTGATCAAAGTAAAGAAAATCTAACCAAACAATTGTAGATAAATTAGAGTTTCTACTCTGAATTTTATCAAAAAAGTTCTGTATTTGAATTTATCCAAGGTCATGGAAAATAAAGAACAGTGAAATCAAATCTTTTTGCGAATTAGACTCAGTAAGTTTTGCTCCTTCTGACCATGGCTGTCTGCAGGAAACATAGGTTTTCTAAGTTTTTCTGAGGTGCATTTGCCCTTTGCCTCATACGTCTCCCCATAATCAAGTCCTTTTAGAAAAAGCTTCATTTTTTTAATGGCACAGTTATAATAGAAATGAAAAATTCTTCTTTAATCATTGTCTTTTTTCATGTCTAATTTAAGCTCTAAATTCAGAATATGAAGTAAGTAGGAAATTCAATTTTGTGCCAGTTATTTTTTGTAACATTTAAAAACTGTGAATGCACTTTTAGCTTGTTTTAAATTTAGGGCTCTAAATTATATTTGCTTGTAGGACTATGAATATTAACTCTAGATAGTCATAAAAAGGATGTGTTTTTCTGTAATTAGAAGAATATCAAATGCTTTGGTGAGTACAGAGGAGAGGAGGAAGAAAAAGCAGAGGTTCAAACTGGTTATCTACAGAATACTTAAATTGATTTATATTGAACATTTCCTTTGCTTTATGTGAAAGAAGCTTAAATTTCCCTCAGGTTATACTTTCTCTGTTTTGATCACCAAACTCCAAATCACCTCGCTCGATAATTTCTGTCCAAAGGTCTTATAGTTCTGCCACTTTAACATGTCACATCTTAACATTTTCACTTCTTGTCCTCATCTGTCCACAGAGAGAGTTGCCTTCACAGCACGTATGATTTTGCATTTAGCTTTTTTCATCATGAACTTTTCATGTTATTACATGGACAGCTTTAATTCTTTCAAACATTATTATTAAAAGGTAAGTCAAGAAAAAGGAATAAAGGGTGGTATCCATTTACTCCACATCAAACTGAAGAACTGAAAGGTTCTGGGTACTGCTGAGGCTACTTAGGATTTCATTCCACTCTCTGATTCTGGGAGGAAACCATTACATGAAGCCAAGTGTTTTCATTCCTGCACAGTTCTTTATGCTTTTACACAACTGTCTTAGCATCTTTTTAGACCTAACTTTTTATTTCTAAGAAAACTGCGGCACATATCACAGCAAAATCTTAACAGCTCTGTAAATTTTTATGTGTTGGGATGAAAATAGCCTAACTTTGAAACCACAGCACTGTAGTAAATGCACCACATGTGATTTGTCCCTCAAATTACCCAAAGACATCCCACATGCCCAGAAATCCTGCCATGTGTGCTTCATGGAGTTCAGCGGTCATACTTGGCCATGGAAAGATTGTTCAGGCAGCTTCCCACCTTCATGACTTGTCTACTTGGCATTCTCATTCCATTTGGAATGTTTGACAGTCAGACAGATGCTAAGTCAGAAAAAAAAGAAAAGGCACATAAAACCCTGACTTCTAATGTTGTCACGATCACTTTGAAGCCGAATAAATCAGAATCATTATTTTTTTGTGTTCTTAAATGTGCAATCCACAGGCATATGTAAAACAAAGATGTACTTTAAGTTAGTCATCTGAGAATGAGATATCTTGTTTATTTTCAGAGCAAAACAAACTAATCTCTTTCTACATTAACTGCCTAATTTGCTTCCCCATCTAAGAAGTTGATCTTGTTCTCCTTTTAGTACCTTGCCCTTAGGGAAATAAAATGTTAACAACAGAGGAAAAGATTGAGGCATCATTGTGATGTATCTTAAGACTTTTGAGTTAGTTTTTTTCCTACTCTTTTACTCACTAGGTACAGCAAGGGATTTTCACTTCCAAGGCCATACATAACCTAGTGCTGTATCAGAGGGGATAGGGATGCCAACATCCATTTCCAAAAGTACTTGGCAATAAGAATGAGATGCTTTTTCTTTCTTGGTTCACTTAACAATAATGTTCCAGTGGGATGATGAGGATAGATTCCTGGTCTCTGTTTGTTCTGCACCAAAAATGTTATGCCATTGTGGTAACCACGACCAAGATGACAAATAGATTTAGTTAGTATCAGCCATGAGATAAACACATCATTTAACCTCAACACATGACTGCTAATCGTCAAAACCAAGCTTCCAGCTATCAAAAATGCTTTCTACAGTTTTTAGAAGAATACGGGTTGACTCTTTTTCCACATCTTAATTAATATACCTTTGACTACAAGGTTAAAAGTGAGTTATTGTCTTATTCTAGTACATTTTCTTCAGTTTCAGATAAAATTGAATTTTGAAACATGCTGCTAAATAATCTGTTAAAGTGAAATTCAACAAAATGTCTTTGTTCTTCTAAATCTGCAGGGTCATTTATCTTGTCCGTGGACACAGAGAGACTCCCTTATCGAGTTGCTAGGGCTATTTTTGTTGGTAAAATGGTCTCCACTTTATTAGTAAGCTTTGGTTTGAGATTTCTTAGTTTAAAGAAATGTACACGGAATGTACACAGGGAAAATACAGCATCCTCATATTGTACAAATAGGTTTTGTAATATTTCTACTCAGAGATAAAATTCAAGTGTAGGATAAAAGAGAACATGGACGAATAACTGGGTGGGCATTATTTTTTTCTTCTGCATCAGCATTACATTTTTGGAATAAAAATTTAATGTAGGCACTATTAGTAAACTTTTGGAAGGATGCCTACTGCTGATGATAGTATAGATATTTTGGCTAAAAAATGGTTTGGGCTTATTGCCCAATGTTTTTTAAAGATCTTAGTACTGTATAATGAAAAAATTATATATATCTGTCACTAGACTTGATCGAAATGTTCAGTTGAAGTCTTGTAATTTTAGCCCACATAACTCAGAAATCACAAGTGTTGGTTTGAGAAGGTAATGGTTTGATAATTTAAAAGCCAATCTAAAGCAAGTACAATGGCAAAGAATTGAAAAACAACAATTCTCTGTATAATTTAAAATCAATCTGCAGCTCTAAGACTTTCAGGCTAACAAAGCCTGAGAATCCTTTTTGGGTTCCTATTTTCAATGCTGAATGGTTTGCATTCCAATATTTATAGGCAACTGAATATTCCCATGCTATTAAAAGTGGGAACTGCAAATATTAGTAAGGGAAATGTGTACCACAAAATAGAATTTGTTTTGCTGTTTCTCTCACCATTCTGCATGTTATGGGAAGACGTGGCAGCTATCTCCTTTTAGCTTTTAACGGAAATCTATGCTTTCAAACTAAAAATTGTGTCATCTTTTCCAGCCATAAGGGTGTTGCAGAGTAGATAACAATCATTCTCTGGTAAACTCTTCCCACATCTCTCACTTTGAAACAGAGTAAGCCACTGTTCATTTTGTATACTAGACAGATGTTTTAGTTCAAGAACTGCTTGAAGTTTGGATAATTATAATCTAAGCTAATTCACAAAACATATTCTTCCTATTAACGCACTTAAGTGTACACTAAATTATTAAGTGTCTGTTTGACTATGAGGCTGGCCAAATCTATTTAGAAATCTACATTACTGACTGTAAAACACCAGCAGAGAGAATTACTAGTGTATCTCAGTGTCTTGTCAGTGGACTGAAAATCTTCTCCTGGGACAACTGCATATAGTGTAATTACATAGGTACCTCATTTGTAAAAGTCCCCTTTCAATTTTACAATAACTCATGTAGAAGGCCATTATTCTCATGAAAGACCCTCTTGTTTGCTTAGACAAACAACCATTCTTCTTTCTTACTCTTTGCTAAGAGAATACTGATTTGTTCAGGTATCACACAGGGGATAGTATACTAAAAAAGTAAAAGGCCTCTTCCCCAAATCTATGAGATGAATGATGATTGAATTAAGTCTGTTTTGTAATTCCTTTCCTTTTGTCACTGATTTGTCATGGTCTGGACATAAAAGCCAAAATTGCCAATACTGTCAAGGGAAATCTGCAGGAGACAACTGGGAAATATATATATTTATTTATTTTCCCTGATGAAAGAGCACTAAGGGAAAGACCCTTTTGCCTTTTCTTCCCACCACCCCACTACCTGATGAGATACTTATATACAGGATGTTGCAAAATTATGTTTATAGTTGTGAATACACAAAACAGAGAGTTTATTCTTGTATTATTATTTATTAATTACTTTTTCCCATTCAAATAATTATAAACCTACTTTTCCCCACCCTGTATATGATATTTAGAGAGGCCAAAGCTATTGTTATCTTTCACTCATGCAGAGAAGGCCAAAAAAAAGCTCGTTTACTGGCTTGGAACTGTAAACTAGCTCTGTAACTGTATAGACAAAATTTAATTTTATGTGAAACAATTAAATGCTTTGTTCTGTAAGTTGCCTGTATCAGCCAAGATAAGTTAGATTATGCAGCAGTAACAAGTAATCCGAAGTCTCAAGAGCTTAAAACAACATAGGCTTATCTTCATTCATGCTACAGGTCTCTGTGGGTCAGCGGGCTTATTTGTTCAAATATATGTGTTGATGGAGTAGTTACAACTCCAAAATTGCTGGTTTCAGTTCTATAAAGAAGAGTGTGTTCTAGATAGTCTTCTCATCTGCAAGCAAATGCTCTAGCTCAGAAGTGACACATACGACATCTACCGACAACTTACTCCCAGAACTGGTCGCATAGCAACACCCACAAGAAGGTAAAGAAGCGCAGTTATGCCACATTCCCCTAAAAAAAAAAAGACTAGAAATACTTGAGCACTTCTAATGATCATTGTATCAGCTTATGATGTTACAGGCAGCAGAAGTATAATGATGATAATTAAAATTATTAAATCGTAATTATATATCAGCCATTTTTCTCAGTTTTGATATATATATTAATGTATTTCATATGTGCAAAAAATATTACAATGTGAGTACTATTATTCTCATTATTGGATGAAAAACTGTGTCTCAGAGAAGTCCTTGCTCAAGATCATTTAGTAGACTAATGTCAGACTCATCATGTTAACTTAGTTTATTGCCAAATCTACATTCTTAACTACCATATCATTAATCTCTAATAATTTTGTTTTTCAACTATATAAAACACACACACAAACCTATTTATTATCTATATATTGTCTGTCTTTGGTCTATCTGTTGTTTGTCTGTCTGTGTATGTGTTGGTCAGTCTATTAAAATAAGAAAAAATACACACGGGCAATAACTAGAACATGGTTGTTGGAAAAAAAAATAAGACTTCTTTAGAAAATATCCATTAGTTACTAAGCAGTAAGCTAGAGTCAGCATATTCACAAACAAATTTTGGATCAATTGTTTTTAAAGCATGAAGGGGAGTTTTTCATCTATGTCACAGAAGAGCAAAGGACATTTTATAAATTACCAGGCTGAGGCCTCAATCACTAATAGTTTGAGCTCTACTCATCTGGAGTGAGACAAAATTGAACATAACTTTCACTATCCATGGAAAGAAGGAAATGTACATAGCCTAGAGCTATTCACTTGGTTAAGTGTTAAATTTGGTACATAAATAAACCATATATTTAGACAATGACTGCAGATAGCTGTTATCCGTAGCATGACTGTACCCAACATATTCTGCATTGGAAGACTATTTTCCTACCAATGTTTATT
The DNA here is from genome assembly GCA_004027475.1 of Anoura caudifer. NCBI lineage: Eukaryota > Metazoa > Chordata > Mammalia > Chiroptera > Phyllostomidae > Anoura > Anoura caudifer. Next base: position 215,373 of record PVKU01001591.1, read on the forward strand.
GACTAAATGACGGGAGCTTAGACTTGATGATTCTGAAAGCTTATTTAACTCATATTCATTTTCTCTTACCTGAGCAAGTTCTATTTGTTTTCTGTACAGATTTCCTCATCTAAACCCTCTGAGTTTGGATTTTGGTGTTTTAACAGAAAAATTCGCCTCCTAGGTTCACATCTGTTGTTTGGTGAAAGTACCCCAATTGCTCTTTGAAAAGCTACTGTCATTCTTAATCAAGGTGATTTTGTGTTATTGATCCTGTCTTCCCTTCTTTAGGCATGGGCACAAGTCTCAGGTCTGGAGAATGAGGACATTCCCTCTCCCCAGGGCATACTGATTGGTCCATTAAGTGGGCACATGATTCAAGCCAGTGTAATAGTGGTCAGACTTGGGACTACTGTGAAAATGCTAGATCTAGAAATGGCAACAGAAGGGCGGAGATATTCTTTTTCACTGATATATCTCTCCATTTAGAGCAATGCTGTACATAGTAGGCTCTCAATGTATATTTTTTTGAGTGAGTTTGCTATGATGGTTGAATATTATCCTTGAACTTCCATGTAGCCACCAGGTGGAGAAAACCTGACAGAAGTGAACATAGCAGAAAGCTAAGCTAACAGTTGAGAAGAGAAGAAAAGACTGAGTTCTGACTACATAACTTTTGAGGTCTAGGACACAGATCTGCAGAAGCCAGAGCAGTCAGGTATTTGTTAGTTCCAAGAACTAAAAACTTCACTTAGTCACAGGAGTTGGAGTTGGAATTCACCAAAAGAATACTGATGGATATATCAGCCATTTTATGGTGTGAAGACTCTTCTAGCTCTGGGTTTTTATAACAGAATGACCAAAATTATTCTACCTTAAGTCACTGGCTTAAACATTTCATTCATAAATGTTTTATTAGAGACTATACTGCACCAATAAAAACACCTCCAGAGATATCCCACAGTTATGTGGAAGATTACACTCAAATTTAAAGTGCGTTAAATGACTCAAAAGGGTTGACATATCTGACAGTGCTTCAGCTTGTGAGTATTCCAGGGAAGCCCTTGATGGGAGTAATAGGAATATATTTACATGGTGGGACTTTTTTTAGTAATAGAAGTATTGTAAGAACAAGAGCTAAAAACTCTGTTGCATGGGAAGTTAAATCACCCTGAAAGACAGAAATACTCAGCAGTGGCCTTCTCTTTCCTGAAAGTATTGCTTGAATGAGTGTTATAAAAAGTTTGCTCTTGTCCTGAATCCTCCTTTTATCCATACAATTTGTATCTTTCCATCACACACTTAGGGATTTTGTGTCCTCATGGCTACATACTAGCCGTATAACTTCAGACAATTTAGTCTCTCTAAAATGAAAATAATGGTAACACCTATCAAATAGAATTATACCAGAATTAAATAAGATGATTCTAAAAAAGTACTTAATTACTAGGTTAATGGTAATGAGTACCTGACAGCAGAAGAAATGGGAATGCATTTGTTATGTAGCTATACAAAAATGCCCAATTGCACTTGGCTTTGGAATACCCTCCCTGAAGTCTTAATAGCATCTCTATAAAAACCATACACTGGAAATTCACAGGTGATAAAATAATCACTAAATGCAATTTTCTTTACTTTCCCTGACTCCAGTGACACGTGGAATTACAGATTTTAGATTTTTAATTAAATAAAATCTCTCCTCCTTTGAAACTCTTGCTGTTATTCTTTGACTCTGCAGCTATAGTACACTACAGTATACATTGCTAGCTGTCACTTTATCCCTGTAACACCCTCAATGAATAAATACTACATCACCCTTATACTGAACGCTTATAGTCTACCCACTAGGCTGGGAAAAAGCGATAGAAAGAAACTAAAGCATCATCTTAATCTTTAGAAACTTGGCATACATGATGTAGGAGGTGAACATAAATGGCTATGATACAAGATACAATTAAAAATTATTGCCTTAGAGGCAAAGGTAAAAAATGTGAAAATTCAGAGAAAGAACAGAATAATTGGAAATGGCCTCATGAAAGTAGTATCATAAAAGATGCACAGGATTCACACATATAGAGCTGATGGAGGAAAGACAGGCAATGTGAACAAAAGAACAAAGGCAAAAATATGTACCAGATTGGAAAAGGGAAGAATGTTTTTACATAGGTTTCCCTGCTGAGTTTCTATTTCTACTACCAAGTCAGTCTCTTAGTACCTCTTGCCTAGAATATTTGGATTACCTCTACTGATTCCCTTTTCCCAGCTTCCCCCTTCCCTAACTCATTCTGAAATACATGCCCACAGTAATTCTCATAAGCTCTGGTCAGGATGCTTCCCTGCTCACAACACTTCAGTGGTCCCCAAGGAGGCTTGGCGCTCCAGGTCATTCATGATTGGGCTTCACTCATTTTTACAGACTTATCTTTCCAGTTTTTATCATTGCTCCACCATTCTCTGAACTTTCCCTAGGCTTACCATCGTAATCATATTTGATTCCCATTTCATTTTTCATTTTCATGCTCAAAACAGTCCCCATGTCCTAAAATATCTATTGTACCCAGTACGCTTAGAGGATGCTCATCTTTAGGAACTGACTACTAACATGGTGCCTGCTCTTCAGAATCTAAGCTCTATTAAGTTTTCCTCATCATTTCTATAAAATCTTATTTTTAATGAAACTGGAGAGTGGTTCAAGGTTTTCTCCTAAATTGCTCCTCACAAAAGCATGTCTTAGTCTTGATAAGAATTAACTAAATTGCAAAAAGATTTTTATCATTTTCAGAATTATTTTCTTCTTTTGCTACAATTTTTTGAAGCTGTTTTTGTCTTCCCATAAACATTATGTCTCATAAAATTCTGCACAAAAGTAAAATGTTGTGCTTAAGAAGTCAAAGAAAGGTTAAAAGTTGTGTATTTATATTTGAGTTTTCAAGGAATGAGCAAGGCGATATTTTTTAAAGCACGGCTCCCATATAACAATTTCAGTGTCATTCCTTTGGTGCAAAAACTCATTGCTCATACCAGGTTTGCAGTCATAATAGCTGTCACTCAGTGGACACAGTTTCTAGGAATTGCATTCACTTGCTAAGACTGCCACCTACTTCATCAGACCAAGTTGTAGCATGACTTTTAAAGTGCTCTTTCCCTTTTTGTTACTGAAGAAAGTAAAAAGAAAAAGCTCAGTTTAGGAAAAAGTCTGTTTAAAGTGAAATGAGAAGCCCAGTTTCACTAGCTCAAGTACTAAAGGGACATTAGCAAGATCTTAGGGGAGAAGGTTAATACAGTACAGATCTCTTTAGTTTTATGATCAAATATTAGCATTGTTCTGCATCAGTGTATAGGAAATAAAATTTCTATGAGAGAAAGACATGCAAAAGTGTTGTGATGGAAATCATATGGCAGGTTCTTGAAGAGCAAGGTTATGAAACAGAAAAAAGGTTTTAGCAAATTGCAAAGATAATGAAGGTACGGCAATGTGCAAAGCAGGTGATAGTAGTGCAGGTATTAACAAAGGCACCTTAATTTTAGGCCAGGAAAAGAGCAGAGAACACTGGTAATTATTAGTATAAAATCCTTTATAGCATTTCTTTAAAGTACCCAGAATGGAATTTAAATGAATTGATCAATTGTTCTAACACATTTGAAAATGTGATGTAAGGGTCCACTGTGAAAATGGGTGACTATTGGGTTGGCCAAAAAGCTTAGTTTTTTTCCATAAAATAAAAGAAGTATTTTTTATTTTCACCAATAACTGTATTGATTTGGATAGTTTGAGTATGTTGACTATCTCCTGAGTGGTAGAATGTTGATTCTTGTCAATTAATGTCTCAATTTGATCACTATCAACTTCAACTGGTCTACCTGACAGTGGAGCATCATCTAGTGAGAAATCTCCAGCATGAAACTTCACAAACCACTTTTGACATGTTCGATCAGTCACAGCACCTTCTCCATACACTGCACATATCTTTTTCTTTTGCATTTCAGTTGTGTTTTTACCTTTCTGAAATAATATGTAATATGCTGAAAATGTTGCATATTTTCTTCCATCTTAATAATAAAATAGCTACACAAAAATTCACCAACTTTGATAAGTTGTTTTTAAATGCACACTGATATGACAGCTGTCACAATACAATCTAACAAAATTGTTTTGAATGAAATTAAAGACAACTAAGCACTACTAGAGCCATCTTATGGAAAAGACCAAACTAACTTTTTGGCCAACCCAATAATTCTTTTCACTTTATGGTAGAGTATGTAGCATATACTTTTGTTCATACAATTTATACCAGGTTCTTAAACTTTATTAGGTTTTACTAGGCTTTATTTTTATACTCCCCCACACCTCCACATTTTCTTCTCTACCCTCCTTCCCTCCTTCTTTTCCAGGCTAACTAAATTTGTAACGTTGTCTTGCCCCATCCTTGGCAGCCTTGTTAACTTCATTTATCATTTCCGAAGGATACCTAACACTTTGAGAAACTAGTTTTTTTTTTATAATTAACATTTCTATTAAAGTCCATCATCACAAACCACAACTCATACCACTTTGGAATGGGTTTAGCTTCAGAAACCTGGCACCAATAATGAAGATTCATGACCTTGAACTTGGAAAATGGGAAATGGATGAGATTTTTTTGCAATGCGGCCCCAACATTAGGGATCCTAGATAAGGTTCTCAAACCATTCTTGCTGAACTCATTTTGTTTCAGAATATTTTAATAAATAGAGACACAAGGATCTAATGAGTATTCTTATCTAATTTACCACAAAGTTATGTCTTTTCAGAAAAAGTCCTCTGCCTGATGTTTCACTTGATACTGAAATTTGAGAAAGCATGTGGTTATACTTGAGTAATTTAAGAAATTGTATTTAACAAGCCATAGAAAAAAAATAAGTCATGGAAAAATGAAGAGATGGAGAAATAACTTTTTAAAAAATTTTGGAGACAATTTTAGCAGAAAAGTAGCAAATACGCTGATTTAGTTCATATTGCTGTAACAAAAATTACCATAGACTGGGTGACTTATACACAATGGAAATTTATTTCTTATAGTTCTGGAAGCAAGATCAAGGCATGGACAGATTCTGTGTCTGGTGAGAGCCTCCTTCTTGGTTCATGGGCAACTGTTTTCACTGTGTCCTTACATGGCAGAGACACAAGGAGCTCTCTGGGGCCTTTTATAAGGGTACTAATCCTGCTCATGTGCACTCCACCCTCATTACCTAGTCACTTCCTAAAGGCCTCACCTCCAAATTCTGTCACATTGGGATTAGGTTTTAGCATATTTATGTGGGAAGACGCAGGCATTCAGTCTATAGCACCCTTACATACAAGGTACAAATAAGGACAACACACAGCCTGCCTGTGAATATTTTGAGAGGAGAGAGCAACTTGTGGTAGTAGAGAGCCTATATGGATTTGAGACCACCAGGCTTAGGTTTGAATCTTCAGCTGCTACTTAGCAGTTGAATGACATTGGTTACTAAATTACCCTGACTTTACTTGCTGATCTGTAAACTGGGGGTAATACCAGCATTTACTTCATAGGACTGTTCTAAGGAATGAATGAGATCACACATAGTGCTTGTGGAATACTGGGTACAACACAGGTCTGTGAGTGGTGGCTATAATGATAATTAAGCCACAGTGCATAAAGCAGTATTCCTATAAATTTAGCACATAGGGGAGGTCCCTCTGGGCAAATGAGCCTCTGGTCAGTCTTATGTTTCCTCACACACAGAAGTGCCCTGCTTATGACAGGGACACGTTCTAAGAAGTATATGTCACGGAAAAGAGTTGCGAATCATTGATGCAGCTTCCTCTACTTTTCATTATACTCTCTATATCCCAGTAGTGATAAGTTAGTTCTATGCCAGGAATGTTTAAAAACAATATTGTAAAGTAAAGTTCGATTATGAGATAAGCCATTCCTAGCTAATAAGTTGTACTTCATAAGTTGCTGGTTCACAGCCAGCAGTGTGCTGGTTAAAACACCAAAAGGACTGCTAAATGGAAGAAATGACGGTGTGTTGGTCGTATAGCTATACAAACATGCCTGATTACCCTTGACTTTGGCACACACTGAGACTAGATGACAAAACACAGGAAATCCCTGGCTTCCTTAGCCTCTCAGCACTCTCTTTATCAAGTGAGACTGTTTCCTTGAGAAAGGTGACCTTGGACAGAGATGGAAAAGTGATCTAAGGATTCATTCACAAGGACCCAGGTGATTCTCATGTGACTTGCTTACTATATTTATTTCCAAGAGATGCTGAAACAAATTACCATAGACTGGGTGGCTTCATACACTAGAAAGTTAGTCTCTCTGTTCTGGAGGCTAAAAGTCCAAAATGAAGGTGTTGGCAGGGCCATGTTCTCGCTGAAGGCTGTGGGAAAGAATCTAAGAATCTGTTGCAGCCTCCCCCCCTTTTATTTTTTATTTTTTGTTAAGCTTCTAGTGTTTCTGGGTTTATACATATGTCACTCTAATCTCTGCCTCTGTTGCCACATGATGTTTTCCCAGTGTGTCTCTGTGTCTGTGTCTCCCCTTCTTATAAAGACATCAGTCACATTGGATTAAGCACTATCCTACTCCAGCATGGCATTATGTTAACTTGATTAGATACTTGAAAACAGTATTTCCAAATAAGGTGATAGTCACAGGTACCAGGAGTTAGGACTTAAACTTATCTTTTTGAGAGATACAATTCAGTTCATAATACCTACTTTGTATTTTTGCATTTAAAACATGTATTTCTAATTCCTTAATGTAGGTACATTAGTTTTTCTTTCAGCCATGATCACTAATTTTCTATTTAGTTATTTTCTTCAGCTTTTAAAGCCATAGATTTTTTATGTTTGGAAAAGAGTTGGGGTTTTTTTTGTTTGTTTGTTTTTGCCATTGTGAAAAAAAATCTTCATTAAGCAATTTTTTTCCACCTAGAATCTTTCCTCACAAGAATTTTCATGCTAATCAGTAGTAGGAAAAACCTAAACTCCTTAGAGAAATATGAAGCATGTAGTAGACATGGCTACTGTATATCAGTTTATAAACCTTATTTGGCTGACATTAATTGTAATTTAGGATTAAATTTATCTTTAAAACAAGTAAATAATGAGTTTTACTTCTCAATTCATGGTTAAAATAAAGCTTTTATTATTGGGATTTTAAAATAATTTACTTTTTTATAGTAAGAGTCTGAGTATTTTTGAAAATTCACCTTAGCTGGAGAAATGTCAGTTTCACAAAAGATGAGAGGCTTACCTCACATATGCTTGAAACAACTTTGAAATGTGAGGTTTACCAAAAATCTAAACTGTAAGCCTTTTAGAGGTCTTGATCAATATATTCCTCCCAGCCCCCATTTTAAACTATTCTCCTTCCTATGCATACCTCTTATAAAGGCGATATCATTTAAAAAATGATGCGTCAAACTTATAATTTCTAATCATATTGAATATGGCTTATGGTAGGTCACAATTCCAACTGCTAGATGTGAGTTTACACTAAGAACAGAAACTCTACTTCTTAACCATTGTTTTTTTGAAGTTTGAAATTGGAACAGTGTCTCCAACCCAGGTTCTATGGGGTTTTCATAGACATCCTGAATCCTGTTGATTTGAATTAATTGCCATGACTAAGATATAACCTTTGAAGGATTTGGTGGACCAAGAGTTATGAATAACAAACGGCTTTAGCTTTCACACTCTCTTTGACATTGCTCAGACATCGAAAAACCTGCACTGTAATATCTCACCACTAAAACATGCTGCTAACCCTGTGAAAATATACTGTATTAGTGGTTATCATGAAGTGCCACCAAAAATAAGAACAAAATGAGAATGAGTGATGCTTTCCCATAAAAATGCTCTTAATTTTGTCAAAAATATAATTGTATGTAGTACAAATTGGTATTAGATAGAGACAAGAAAATCTCTATTGCCTTTTAGGTAGGAATTCTTTGGCTGTCTTCCACCAGCTCTCTCTCTCTTTCCATGTCTGGGGTGGGCAGAGTTCTGGATGGCTCCCAGGATTTTCCCAGCCTCCTCAGCACCCGTTGTAGATATACCCTGTCCTTGAGTGTGGACAAAACTTGTGATATAGTTACTTTATATGGCAAAGGTGAAGGGATCTTGACAATGTATGAAAGGTCCCAAAACAGTTCATTTTGAGTTAATCAAAAGGGAGATTATTCTGGGCATGTCTGACTTAATCAGGTAAAAGCCCTCCCAGGGGGACTGGGCCCTTTCTGAGGTGAGAAAAGATTCTCCCATTTGCTGTGAAGAAGCAAACTGCCATATTGTCGAAAACTCCTGTTGAAAGGAGTGCTGCTAGGAACTGAGGATCTCGGTCCTACAATTGCGAGGAACTGAATGTCTGCCAAAAATCAGAGGGAACTTGGAAGAGGGTCCTGAGTCCCTCCTCTAGTTCAGCTGACACAGTGAGTGCAGTCTTTTGAGTCCCTGACCAGGGCACTTAGTTAAACTGTGCCTGGATTCTTGACACACAGAAACTGAGATGACAAATGTGTATTGTTTTGAGCCGCTAAGTTTGTTGTAAACTTCCGTGCAGCAGTAGAAAACTAGTGTCTCTCCACAAACCAATTTTTGGCATATATTTATAATAGGGAAACATAGTCTCCAAAATTAATTTAATAAGTCATTATTTAGTGTCTGTTCTATAGGAGCACTATATATGGGAATGTTCATCTCTGTTCCCATGTAATTTAGGCTAAACTGGAAGAATGAGACAAATAGCTCTAACATAAAATGGGCCAGCACCGGGAGCATGGGGGCTTCTGGTTCCAGGCCCCTCTGGAAACAAAGTCCAAGGACAGGGAGGCTGATCATGGAAGCAGGAAAAAATAGGCCAGACGTGTTGGTGTGTGGTCTCAGCAACGGTTATAGTCAAAGTGAATGAGTCCTTTGAACATATCTGAAAGAGTTCCTAATGTTCAAGCTATCAGTAGACTGTCACCAACTTCTCTGCCCCAGGTTTACAAGTCAGTTCTCTGGTAAAATATAGGAGAGATTTGTGATAACACCAGAGGCGTGGATATGAGGGGACATTCAGAAGTAGCCAGGAAACAGTTATCTTTGCCTATGGTGATGACAACCTATTTCCCTTTCATCTCATTCTGTAACTACCTCAACACTTATCCAATTTCCCTTCATCCTGAGAAGTGCAGAACTACCTCAACATTTATCCAATTTCCCTTCATCCTGAGAAGTGCAGGAGCATCTGTTTGCATTCTCATGGGAGAGAACAGCTAACACTCCTGCTTTCACTTTCTCACGTAAGGCCTCACCTCACACCCTGTAAGCTGGCTTCTGATTCCAGCTCTCTAACGAAGCAAGGAATTCCAAGGTCAATAAAGAGCTCTAAATTCACTGGCCCTTTCTCAGGCATAAAATTCTATGATCTACTTGCAGCACTAGCCATGCCTGGATGCTTATATCTCTAATTATCTCTTCTCATGGGTCAAAAAAAGAAGAAAAAAGTAGCTGGATCACACTCTGTTTCTTAAAGGCTTATTATGTTTTGCTGAATAAAGTATGACCTGCTTAGCAAAGCATTAAATGTTCCCTCAAATGGGGTCACATGCTTTCTTCTCTTCTGACAATATCATTCCATGTAAACTACAATCCAATCACACCAACCAAATTGTTAACCATAAAACTCTGGGGTGGTATTCACAATTCATGTTGAACAACTTGTGTTACTCAGAATGGAAGAAGGCCTTCCTATTAATTTTTTGGTTAGGCAAATACTTCTTTGGTTTAAAGCATAATTCAAGGTTACTTGTTTCTTAACTCCTTCTGTAATTCATTTTTTGTCCTTTTGTGCTTCATTTACTTGTACCTCTTTTTAATACTTATTTCATTATGTCTTGTACTAAAGTATGTTTTGCTTAACATCTTTGAGACAATTTACTCCCTATAAAATTGGGATCATAAATGCATATTTAACAGGGTTGTTATGCGGAGTAATTGATCAAATCATAATTCAATATATAGTACTAATCACTCAGAAAATATTGGTAATGGTGATGATGGGGACATTATCTACCCCTCTCCCTCTTTAGACTGAAAATATCCTTAGGACAGATTGTATACTTTAAATATTTTTGTTTGCCTCAAACTTCAAACAGTACATTCAATATGTTTTTTGAATCAAATTGGCTACTGTTTCTCAGATACTTTTTTACTTAGCTTCAATGACACCACCCTTCTGCTTTACCTGCTGTTCTCTGACAGCTCATTTATCTTTTCATTCATTTCTCTACTCATTCATGAGTTATATTTAAGAATTTGTCATTGATGATCTCTCCCTCCAACCCCAAACATTCTTACTAATGACAATTATCCACTTTCACAACCTAAATTTATATGTGGTCAATTCCCAAACCTCACATTCTATAGGTGAACTTTCTTTTACATTCCTCATTCCCCACAAGGCATAACACTGAAATGGTTACCCAGCTTCTCTGGAATTATTTTTTATTTTCTTTTTCCTAAAGACCCTTAGATCCAGTTGAGTGCTTGTCAACTGTCTGTTCATGGAGTCTGTCACATCTGTGCCTTTCGGCAGAAATTTAGGCTTTCATTATCTCTAGAGTTCTTTCAATGACCTCTTTCAGGCTTCGTCCTTCACTCTTGGCTCTCCCCATGCAGTCTATCCTACCACACACTGCTGCCAGACTGATGTTCCTAAAACAAAACTATAATTATGTTACTTCCATGTTTAAATATTGTGAATGGTTCCTGGTGCCTCTTTAACTATTAAATAAGTCTAGACTCCTTAGCTTCATATTGATGACCCTCTTTAACCTAATTCCAAATTACATTTCCAGTCTCCTCTTTGATAACTCCTCTATATATCTGAGTTTCAGCATGCATCACTGTCTTATATTGTTATTGTTTCTCTGCATGTCTCATCTTTCCTATTAGATCATAAGATGATAACCTATTCTATTTTGTATTCTTCCACTCAGCCATTAATCCATGCCACACACATCTATTGACTGCCCACTCTTTGTAAGGCATGTAGCATGTATCTACAGTATGAAATAATGGGTCAAATTCCACAGCTCGCTTCTAAGACAGGGGTGTCAAACTCATTTTCACTGGGGGCCACATCAGCCTTGCAATTGTCTTCAAAGGGTTCAATATAATTTCAACTCCTTAACAGTTAAGGAGTAGTTACATTTATACAGTCCTAAAATTATCTGGGTCCTTTGAAGGCAACTACGAGGCTGATGTGGCCCCTAGTGAAAATGAGTTTGACACCCCTGCTCTATGACCTTAAAATCTAGTATGGAAAATAAGATATGGGCATATAATATGACATGGTAGAAGATAAACATAATTTCTAAAGGAGCAACGCAGATATTTGGGAGGAGTGTTATAGAAGATCTATCATTTGAATTGATCCTTAATCATTTAGGATAGGGAGGCTTGAATATGAAGAGATGAAGGAATAACATTTCAGATATAGGAAAACCACGGACTAAAGTATAAAGGGAGGAAATAGATGTCTCTGTGGAACAATGAATAGTTCACTTCAGAGAAGTGGAAGTGAGGTAAGAAAGTGAGGCTAGAATATAGATCATGTGGGGTAACAAATAAAGGAGTTTGAAAGTCAGCTAAGGCATAGTACTGAAGGTTTTTGAGCAAGGGACTTGTGTGTTCAGAGCTGGGCTCTGGGAAGAATCTTCTGGACGATTTATGTACAATGGAGGGCCAACAGAGGAAAATGGTTGTGGGAGGGTCTCTGAGAAGGGTCTGGTATTTGTGATATGGATGAGGGCTCAAATAGAGCAGTGGTGGTGGGAATGAAAAGGAGAGAGTGGACCAAGAGTGGAGTACTAGTACTTGTTAACTAGTTAGATAATGGGGACAAAAATTGGGAAGAATCAATGATTATACTAGGGTGTTGAGCTTAAGGGTAGACATGTGTATGTGTGTGTGTTTGGGGGGAAAAAGGTGAGTTTAGGTTTGGATATGTGGAATTTCAATCACAAATGACATATACAGATGAAAGGATCTTAAAGAGAACTTAATGGAATTCATTGTAGGGAAATTTGCATTTCCCTAATGACTAAAAATGTTGAACATCTTTACATGTCAGATTTATGTATATTCTTTTATTAAGTGTCTGTTAAAATAATTTGCTCATTTTTGTATCTGTTTGTAAGATTTTTTTTTATATATACATATTCTGGAAATAAATTGTTTGTCAAATACATGTATTGCATATATTCTCTCCCAGTCCGTGCACTGTATTTTTATTTTCTTGCTTTTTTTATTGTTGTTCAGTTAGAATTGTCCCCATCCCCACTCTCCCTGACCTGTCCAACTCCTGCTCCCAAAGAACAATCCCTTCTTCACTGTCCTTGTCCATGGGTCCTTTGTACATGTTCCTTGACTTGACCCTTCCCCTTCTTTCCTCCATTATCCCCTCCCCACCTGTAGCATTTTGAAAGAATAAATCTTTACTTTCAAAGAAGTCTAATATACCAACTTTTCCCATTATAGTCAATTCCTTTGGTATCCTTTTAAGAAAACCTTTGCCTATATTAAGTTAATGAAATTATCTCCTGTGTTTCCTTCTAGAAGGCTTATAGTTTTAACTTGGTAGGAACATGGAACAACTAGAAGTCTCATACATTGCTGGTGGCATGTAAATAATAGGAATCCTGTAGAAAAACAGTTTGACAGTTTTTAAATATAAAATTATAAAAAAATTACTTAGCAATTCTACACTTCGGTACTTCCCAAGAGAAATAAAAACATAAACATATATCCACTCAAAAACTTGCATAAAAACATATAGCAGCTTAATTCTTAACAGCCTCAAACTAACAACAACCTAACTGTCCAACGGATAAGCCCATAGTGAATATCCATGCAATGGAATATTATTTAGCTGTAAAAAGGAATGGGCTATTGATACACATTAGAACATGGGTGATCTCAAAAACATTATGCTGAATGAAAGAAACTAGACACAAAAGATACCACATGCATGATTCCATGTTTATGAAATGCTAGGACAGTCAAAAGTAATTTATAGTGACAGAAAACAAATCAGTCATAGCCAAGAACTGTGCAGGATTGATGGAAAGGAATGAGAGGCAATATTTTAGAGTGATGATTGCATATATTTGTCAAAATGCACAGAAGTATACATGTATAATGGGTGCATCTTATTGTATACAAACCATTTTTGATAAATTTAACAAAATGGGGAGCTTAATAGAGAAATTGAGACTAGAGATTAAGTTTTGAGTATGTTTTATATAAAGACAGCATGAGAAGTCCTGAAATTATAAAGAAATCATGGAGGTAGAAGAATGCCAAAAGCACATCCTTAGAAAATACCTACCTGTAAGTGATTGAAGAAGGCAGAGAGAAATAACACTCAGAAAGAAATGAAGATAATTAGAGTTCAAAGTATCAGAAACCAAGGGAGAAGAGAGCATTAATAAATAAGGGTATGGTACATGGCATTGGGTGCCTTGTTCATATAGGTCCAACTGTTCTTGGCTGAATGAATGGCCAAACCAAATAATTCAGAGAGAAGCAAAGGTGCGAAAGCTCCCAGTGGAATATAAAATCAGTTGAACAGACTTTGGGAAACTGTCTACAATAAGGGGTGTCCAACCTTTTGGCGTTGCTGGGCCACACTGGAAGAAGAGGAGTTATCTTGGGCCACACATTAAATACATTGTGACACGTAATCACAAAAAATATCTCATAATGTTTTAAGTAAATTTCCAATTTCATGCTGGGCCGCATTCATTCATAGCCATCCTGGGCCACATGTGTCCCATGGGCTGCAGGTTGGATACAGCTGATACATGTTTCCTATAACTGAAGTCTGGTAAAATCATGGCAATACTCAACTTTCAGAAAGATTGTTAAACTCAAGGTCTTACGAAAGTAACTGGGCTTCACATCAGCAGCATTTCTGTTCCAGCTGAAGACTACGCAATGCAAAATAGCAAAACAGATCTCTACTAATGAAGAAGTGGGAGGCAGCCAGGTAAATCCCATTAGAGCCACATTTGCATTTGTGGAAAAGAAAGATATATGGATGAGGGCAGCTGTGGACACGGTTCCATTTAGAGTGGGCAGCAGGTGGCTGGCCAGGTTATTTTGAAGCACCACTGCAAATGATAGTCACAGTTTCGGCAACAGTATTCTCTGAAGGACTAAACTGTTGTGCTTTGTGTGGCTGATAAGGTAGAAGAGAGAAATTCATATACATGTCCTATACACAGATTCTAACTAAAAAAAAAAAAAAAAACCTCACAAGAGTTCCCATTGGGGAAAAGCTGCTGTAACACCACACGTCCAGGTGTCTTTGAACTCTCTCAGTGACAGCACAGGAAACGGACTGTGTGACAGCAAATGTCATAAAAATGAGTTCATCTAGTTTCCTGGGCATTATAATACAATATATTTTTTTAAACACAAGATGAAACTGGTGCTAAGTCTAAGCTTTATTCTCTTGAATAAAATGCTTGGGGGGAGAACATTTCACCCTGAGGATGGATTTGGTGGCTGCTTGTATCTCAGTGCCAGGCCAAAAAGAATAGCACAAAGGAAATTTTTATTCAGCACAGGCAATGAGGAAAGAAAAAGAATGAAAGATGGCAAAATTAAACAAAGGTTGAGGACATGGAGAAAAAAATGAAAGGAGAAGGAGAAGGAAAAAGAGAAAAGGTTGGTTGTAAAATACTGAGTGGCTGAGGGGAGGAGAATGGGTATCGAAGGGGCCCACTTTGAGTTCAGGGTGATGCTGAACTTTGCCTTTGATTGCTACTCTCACCCATTTCCAGGAAGACTCTTCTGGGAGCCCTTTCTTTTTTTAAATTGAAATATAATTGTCATATAACTACAGGGGTGAGCAAAAGTAGGGTTACAGTTCTTACAGAAAATAATGCAATAATAAGGAATAATACAGGAATACTATGTGTTTTGTGTACTCACAACTGTAAACCTACTTTTGCTGTCTGTATATTAGCTTTAGGTATGTAACATAATGATTTGATATTTGTGTATATTGCAAAATGTTCATCACAGTAAGTCCAGTTAGCATCCATCACCTCACATAGTTAAAATATTTTTTCTTGTGATGAGAATTTTGAACATCTACTCTCTTAGCAACTTTCAAATATGCAGTACTGTCTTAATGATCATCACTGTGCTGTACATTCCATCCCCAAGACTGACTTATTTTATAACCAGAAGTTTGCACCTTATGGCCCCCTTCACCCATTCTACCTCCCCCACCCCTGCTGCCAGCAATCACAATCTGTTCTTTGGATCTACGAGTGGAAGCCTTTTCTTGCCAATATGATTATTAAGATTTTTTGAGCAACCTTATTATTATTCTGTCTACTCTAAGCTGGATTTTGTGCTGGAACTGGAGACATGGAGATGAAAGACCGTGTTCTGATCTCATGTAGTTTGGTTGGTATTAAGAGAGGAAACACAAACAGATAAGTAAAATAAAAAGTTAAACATTATAAACATGTGTCAAGCACAAACTTACTACAGAGGGAGGATTGTTGATTATTAGATTAGGAGGTTGGTAGCATGAGGACAGGAACACTGATTAAGAGGGGAGTTCTGAAGGATAACCAGAGATGGGCCAGCTAGACCAGCCATGGGAAGGGAGAAATTTCAGGCAGGGGATAGATTTTGTAGAAAGACCTAGAAGCACTTTGGATAATAAATTCAGAACTTTTAGAGTTTCTGTCCTGCTGAAGCAGACTGTGGGAGGGCCAACAGTTGCAGGTGAGGCTGAAATTTATATATAAGAACTACACTACCTCATCTCTTAATAGCCATTAGTGCCTTGCTGACCCATTTTAATTGAAAGGTTCTTCTGGCAGAAAAATTCTGAGTCTGCAATGCTATTCAGGCCCAGAAACAAGTTTAAATTGTGTGCTTTGGTTTAGTTCCTAGGCATGGCACTCACAGCCCAGCGCATAGTAGGTGCTAAATACATGTGCATTGGAAGCTTGAACTTTGAACATGACCAACATTATATTCCAGACATTGTTCTAGCCACTCTATGTGTTGTAATACTTTACTGCTTGTACCTTTCCACAGGTAGAGTGCTACTATGATCCTTGTTTTACAGAGAGATTAAGTGATTTGCCCAAGGTCATACAGTATTGATGGCAAGAGTGATTAATACAGCATTCTGGAAGAAGTACAGGGAATTATTGAAGTGTACTGAGGAATTTTGGGAACAATATTTACATCATTATAGCACTAATGTTTTTCATCCACTAGAATAGTTTACTGATTTTAAAGAATCTTATCCAAGTCCTTACGAAAAAAATTATAAGGTTTATTACCCTGAGATCTTGGATTTTTTTCTAAGTTTCTGTGAACCTGTACACACTACTTGCAGTCAATGGCATGTTTAACTGTCAAATATATTTCTATTATTTGTAGTACTATTGCCCCCTTTTTGTTTTAACTTGTATGTGTAAAAAGCTTGAAAGAGAAAAGAAAAGGAAAAGGTTCAAGTAGTTTTGAAATTCCTCCAGGAGAGCAGTTTCAAACAGTGTTGCTTGGTATGGAAACCTTTAAATGGGCCACTATCTTCTTAATCTTTATTCCAAAGTTGTCTAAGTTCACTTAAAAGGCAGACTGAGGAGGCATGTGGATTTAGAAGATACCGAGTTCAATCCCTTTGTTATAATATTCTCATAAATGAAAATCAAAACAAAGAAAAATAAAGCCAAGTGCTAAAAATGTAGTAGTACATCACATAATTTCCCTCTGGTTTCCGCTTCTGAATTCTTTATCTGATTTAATAGAAACTGGCACAAACCTGACAGGGCAGCAATGCAATAACAGATCTACAAGGTCATTAGAGCGAGGAGAAAACAGCAGTCTCGCAGCTTCTTTCATTCTGTTTTCTTTATAGATTTGCATTTGTGCTCAGTCCTCCCTTAGTGAAAATGTACCCTGCATTTTGACCTACAACTGCTATGTGGTAAGGGAGAGAGGTTTAAAACTACTTTAAAATATATTTGTATATCTGTATTGTATTTCAGCAAGGTAATTCCTCAGCTCTTTTTAAATATATGCCCCAAATATGGTTCATTCCTGTATTTTTCTCAGGTGTGCTTACTTAATATCTTTGAAATGCTAATGGAATGCAGCTAAATAAGGTTTAGAAACTTCCCTGAGATCTTAATTCACTTGGTGGTTTTATGTGTTTACCATTACTCTCTATTACCAGTGCTTTCGAAGTTTATAAAATCTCTCAACACCAGTTCATTTTACAGGCATGAATTTCTTGGGGGAATTTTCTGAATAAAAGGGTTCCAAGGGAAACAAAATTCAAGGACACATTTAAACAATCTTCTTGAAATCCAACATTAGTAGCATGTAATTTCTGTTAGGTTTTCATATTTTATATAGGATGTTAGAGTCTGTGCACGCTTGTTCTTTAACAGCAGTATTATCCACAGTGCCCCAGCTTATAACAAATATGTTATGATATTCCTTTACTCTCTGACTATAAATAACAGATAATTAAACATACCTACACATATAAGTTTTACAATAAATAAAAAGTGCTAACTGTAATATAAAAGAAATAAGGAAGTGATTTATAGTGAAACTACTTTCATTTCAGTATAAAAATCTTCAGGCACAACTCCTGGAAGACAATGAAGTAATCAAATGCTTGCAACTGCTTAAGGGGATGTTTGGATTTTAAAAAGATAATCAGAAGATTTTCAAAAAGTAAGGAGAAAAATGAAAGATCAGAGATTAGCTAAACATCAGAGTCAAAGCTAGAATTTTCAGTTTATATTAGAACCATGCAAATATACTTTTGTTTATATGACATAATTTTAGGTTCAAATAATTATCAGCAGGGTTTCTTTCTATGTGCATGTTCTATGGAGATTTTGAAATCCATGCAGAACATGGGACAATCTTTCATAGTGTGAAACTGTCTCACATGCTGCAAGATGTGTAGGTCCCTAGGCCTGTGATTTCTGCCAGTAGCTGCCCCTCATGCCATTATTTTAGCACACTAAAAATAGTCCAACAAATACTCACAACATACTGTAGGGGGCAGTGTCAACTCTGAAGAAACAAACCGAATTTCTGTAGAATTAAATTTCAATGATAACTCTTAACACAAATACATACAGTATTCACATACATAAACATATATATTTCCTATATTTCATATCAGAATGAAATTTGTAAAGAAGGTGAAATAAACTAAACTAAAATATGTTTATTGAATGTAAGCATGAATCACTACACTGTGCTGTGATGAACTGCACTCTCAGGTTTAAGTGTCCTTGTCCCAAACAGGTTCCTTCAGCATTGCTTTGATGAAGTCACTCAATGCTGCAAAGCACTTGCTCTGAAAGTAACACTTATCCTTACTGCAACTTTTCCTTAAAGATATTTCAACTTAGTAGAGGTTAACAATGAATTATGTTACTTAACATTTTAGTCAGTGCTTCTATGAAGCGAGAATTGAGTCAACAGGTGATAGCTGAAGCTGAGTCACATACAGAGCTTATGTAACAGAACAAAATGTGACTGTCAGTGCTTGAGTAGTTACGGACTGTTCCACATGCCAGTCTAACAGAGCGAGTGCAACAAAATAAGTGCCAAAGTAAACATGAAGTGGATAAATATGCACTTGTCTTTAAATCCAGATAATGCAACAGCAAACTCCAAATCAGTATTAAACTTGTGTTCTAAGTATTCAGTCACTTAAATATCAAAGATGAATATCAAATATCAACCAATGCTCTGAACAGACACATAGAACTTGAATAGTTTCAATCAGGTGTGATAAGAAATGATGGAGGTCATTTGCAGCCTCTGGGATATTCTGTCAAGATATAATAAAAAAAACCTGCAAAGTTTTTTCCTGACATCCCTTGTACCTACTACCTGCACCATCTATAACTTCCCTGGACAAGTCACTTACCTCACTAAGCCTTAGCCTTCTTATCTGCAAAATGGGAATAATAATTGTTCTCATCTAATAGGGTTTTTATAAGGCAGAATTGAGGTTGATTAACAGAATTGCACAGTGCATACTTCCATCCTAAATGCTCCACCAACATTGGCCATGATTATAATAATCATTGTTGCTTACATGCTATACCTTGTGTTCCTAAGGGTTCTCTTCATGTGGTTCCTGGCATATGATAATGACTTATGTTCATTCTGCAGCCACATGAGGAAAAACAAAGTGACTGGATTGCATTTTTCCTCATCAATGAATGTTGTTTGTGCTATATTTAACCAACTATATTACTACAGTTTGTTGAGTTTCATTGGCAGTTGCCATGAGAGAGAATAGTGATATACCTACTACTTCTTCAGGCCACTGCTTTCAAATTGTGTTGCATACAGTTGGGTGTCTTTAGAGTTGCTGATGGGAGTATCTTGGAAGAGTGGGTATGAAAGAAATCTTTAACTCACTACAGCAGCTTTATATATATAAAATGTTTTCCATTTGGACAAAGGGATCTTTGGCTAAAAAGATTTATAGTTCACTTTCTCCAAGCATGGCACAAGAAATACAGTGTTTGGTATAATGTTAATATTTGTAACATGGTGATATCAATGCAGTTATTTCTAGCATGGTGTTAGATACTTTCAAATATGAAGGATACAAATATGTATAAGAAATTGTTCTGCCTCTGGGAAATTTGTGTTTCAGTGGGAAAGACAGGCAAAACAAGACAAACCAAAACAAAACCAGATAACCAACATATTTAATGAAGAGCTTTGAAAGGTTGGGGGAAGACTCAAATAATTCTGTTTTGGGAAATGATGGAACTTCCCAACTGAATGAACATTTGAACTGTTTCTTAATTTTTTTTCTGTTTAAAATTTTATTTTATTCCTGGCTGGTGTGGCTCCGTGGATTCAGTGCTGGCCTGTGAAGCAAAGTGTCACTGGTTCAATTCCCAGTCAGGGCACATGCCTGGGTTGTGGGCCAGGTCCCCAGTAGGGGGTGAGTGAAAGGCAACCACACATTGATGTGGTTCATAAATTTTATTTATTTATTTTTAGACAGAAGGGAAGGGAGGAAGAAAGAGAGGGAGAGAAACATCAATATATGAAAGAAACATTGATCAATTGCCTTTTGCATTCCCCCGATTGGGTACCAAACCTGTAACCCAGGCATGTACCCTGACCAGGAATTGAACCAGCAACCTTTAGATTTGTAGATGATGCCCAACACACTGAGCCACACCAGTCAGGGCTGTTTCTTAAATTTGTAAAAATAGAATGTGTCAGGGTTAATGGGAAAGGGAGTCCAGGAAGAGAGAAAAGCATGAGAGAAGACATGGGAGTGTGAAAGTGCCAGCTGTTTTTGAAAGGTTTTCCAGGAGGAAAATCAACAGGACTTAAATGAATGCAGGTATAGAATTGGAGACAAAATATATGAGGGAGACCAGGATAATAGTGAGCATTCTCATTTGTATGACTGTGAATGAGAACTCCCAGGAAGAGTATGTGGAATACAAATGGAAAATAATTAAAAATGGAGCCTGGTAAACAAGGATCTCAACCACTTAAGGGAAAGAAAGACAATGAAAAAGGAAAAGGAGTACAATCTTTCATTGTACTTCTAGTCAGTGAAAGAGAAAAAGACAAAAGGAAAGAAGAGGAGGAAGGGAGAGGAGAGTCCTAGAGGTCAAGAGTTTTCAGATGATGGCAGCTGACAGTGATAATGATGCAGAAATATCTGAATGAATGAAGGTTGACAATAAGCCTCATAACTGTGCCTCAAGAAGTATCTGGTGATTTAGTTCAAACACTTTTAATAGTACTTGCAGGATGGAAATCAGAATGGAAGGAGCTGAGTTGTTAATGGGAGTTGAAGAAACATGTCAGGATCTAGGTTATGTTTTTAATCAGTTTGGTGTAGATATGAAGCAGGAAGAAGATAATGGAAGTTGACAGAGGAGGTAAGGTAAAAAGTTTAGAGAATGAAAGAGGAAAAGTGACATTGTGTAAGCACTTAGTGTGTATGAAATTTTGTTAGGCACTTTCAGATATGTGAACATTGGACATGCATGTGTATGGGCTAAAAGGAATGAGTAAGACGATGAAATTATAGGAGGATTTTTTTTTTTTAAGGGAAAATAGAGGAGATGATGGGCAGTGAAAACACTGAGCAGGAACAGGCCTTCTTGGAGTGGGTTTAAACAATGCAATGCTTATATATTTGGCAGCAAAGTTTCTGGAATTTTCTCAATTTGGGTGTCTGACCTGAATAGAGGGCTTTTATAAAATAGAAATAGACTTGTTAAAAATGA
The DNA here is from genome assembly GCA_004027475.1 of Anoura caudifer. Lineage (NCBI taxonomy): Eukaryota > Metazoa > Chordata > Mammalia > Chiroptera > Phyllostomidae > Anoura > Anoura caudifer. The sequence continues at coordinate 236,706 of PVKU01001591.1, forward strand.
CAGCTTGAGTTTAATAATAGCTAACATTTATAAAATGCTTGTTCTGTGCCAGACATTCTGCTAAGCACTCAGTGTGCATTGATGTCTTTATACAACACGTCTCACATGGAGATATTTTTGCCCCCATTTTATACAGGAAGAAACAGATACACAAAAAATTAAGTCACATTCCTGAGGTCACAGAGCTAATAGGTGGTGGAGCTAAGATTTGAACACCGGCAGCCTATGCCTAAATTTGTGATTTTAATCCCTGTGTTAAACCGTCTCTCAGGAAGTATTTCTGCATGAATTACATAACTACCTCCAGTCCACTTGTTCTTATGCTGGCCCAAGAGTCAGGTACTGGCCCCCTGGTTTTTTGTTGTGCTTAAGGAAAGGTTCACTGTACTTCAAGAAGCTCATGAATGTCAAAACCTTAATCACAGCTCTTCAGATGACATGAACTAATGCTTTACAAACCAACCATAGCCCTAGTCATATTAAAATCAAAGTTGCAAAATAAACATACATTCAGAGAAACCTTGTCTGCTTCATTTAGATAACAGTGTGCAGAATGAATTGAAAGATAAAAATGCTCAGCATTTACCATTTCCTCTTCCTTTAAAAAAACCATTTAAGCCCCATGGTGTTATGGATGATATCATCAGGCCATTTGGTTTGAATATGTTCTAGGCTGGATGGTGCAGATTACCCAACTAATGACGTGTATACTCCTGGCCATTGTGACACGGCTCTCTTCACAAGTGGGAATCTCCAGTGACAGACTAAAGCTGTTTGCTATCAATTTTGCAAAAAACACATCTGCCAGATAGCCAAGATTTAGTTTGGAGACTGAAATCGATTAATATTCTAATTTGTTCCCTGTCATTAGTGTCACACTGTATTAGGCCAAGTCAAAGCGACAACCTGTATATAACACATGGTCCTCAAGGAATTTGATTGTAGGGATATGGTTTACTTTTCTTTAGTGTTGTTCCTTCTGTATAAATCCTATTAGAAATTTCAATTATAACACCAGTAAAATTGTAATGGATTGAAATGAGAGTGTGAAATATGCAGTTACATATTTTTAATAAAAGTGCATGACTCTATTTATAATATAGATTTTCTAACATTTATTTACCACACCATGTAAAAATTTTAGGTATTTCATTTGCTTTTTCCTGTTAAATCAAGGAGAAGGCCAACTCCATCATGTCTCTGTGGTTGTCACCCCAGTCCTCCGACAGCCTGTTATTTTAGGTTGTGGTCACAGGCTCATCTCGGGGGTGGGAGGGAGACTAATTACCTGGTCTGATCTCCAGAGCCCATGAAAGGGACACAGGAATGGGGCAATGGTTTGGGAAGGAACCAAATGCGATTGGCCAAGGGAAAGGGAAGAAAGAAGGGGAAATTTCACAGATAATTATTTTCCAGCTGATTATTTTCCTACTAATGAAAAGGGAGGAAAAAATAAAGTAATACTTGACTCAAAGTGGGAAAGGCTAAAAAATGGTTGTCACTATAAAAGAAGAAATAGCTTGCTTTTCAAATGTGAATGACACAGCCAAGCATTGAAATGATGTTTTCCTTAGTACTATAAGTTAAAAAATTTTAATATTAGATTTTCAGCATCTTACAGCCTCAAAGTCTAAGAGGAGTATCAGGATATAAGTTAAATTGAAATTTCCTTCCTTCCTTCCTTCCTTCCTTCCTTCCTTCCTTCCTTCCTTCCTTCCTTCCTTCCTTCCTTCCCTCCACAAATAGATATTGAGTGCCTCATCTATGGCAGGCACCACTGGGCATATAGCTGTACATAGAACAGACCCAAATTTTGCCCTTATTGAGCTTACATTATTTTGGAGGGAGCCAAAATAATTTAAAAACAAATAATAAGATATATTACATGACAAATGGTACTAAGCAATATAGTGAGAAATAAAAAAAGCAAGGGGAAGAACAGGGAATGCTGGAAAAGACAGGGTGGGGTAAATGGGTCATAATTTTACATAACATGTTGGGGGAAGTTCTAACTAAGAAGATGATATTTGGGCAAAGGCCTAAAGGAGATGAGAGAATGAGTTATGTGGGCACAGGGGAAACACTCATCCTCATAGTTATCAACCTCTCGTATTGTTTACTCTTTCAGAGAAGGAGATAGTATTGAAGTCAAGGCAGAATATGTATTTGAGTTGGGTATTCATTGCTTTTTCTGCTGCCCTATGACATATTTCTTTCAAAACAAATGTTTTGATAAAATATTCAAGTGAGAATTTGCTTTTATGATGTATGTATTTGGCTTCTGCCACATAGTTATGTGCTCCAAGGTTTATCAAAAGTACCCAGGTCAAGTACCCAGGTCAGCCCATCAGCTCAGCAGCAGAGCAAGGGAGAGAACTGGGAGCCTGTGTTTCCCACTGCAGGCTCTACCCGTTGGACCATCTCCATCCCCACAGGGTTATGGGCCTTCTTACTAAGAATAGTAATTACTAATGATTGCGCTAAGAGTGCCTCTCAGATGAACTTGAACTTGTTAAAAGAGGACAGATCAAGTTGTTAATTACTTAAGGGATAAGAAGTTGATTCTTGTATTTTTTCCATTTAGTTTCTCAATGTCCTTATAGAATAGTGCTCTTAGAGATTTTATAAATCTCTCATCTGGATTATTGTAACAGCCTGCTTTATTTTCTGCCCTTGCCCTTTGCAATGTATTTTCAACACAATAGCAAGAGTGATTTTTAAGAAAAACCTAGGTCAGATCCCAGGACACCTTTGCTCAAAACTATCCAAAGGCATTTTATTTCACTCAGAGTAAAATCCAAGTTCCTTAGAACAATTTACAAGGCCCAACATGATATGGCCTCTGCTACAACCCAGCTTCATCTTCTGCTGCTCTCCACCTTGTACTTAAGGTGCACGGGGCTCCTTGCTGTTCCAGGCAGATTCTTGCCTATAGCCCTTTGTCTGTATTTCCCAGGTAATTATAACTTTCTCCCCTAATTCCTTCAGGTTTTCTTACAAACCTTTTCTCATCATCCTTAAACAACAACAGTCTTTTCCTCTCTATTTCCTTTCCTATCCCACTTAGTATTCTTTAGTTTTCCTTACATAATTTATTACTAAATGATGCATTATGTATTTCTTTATTGATTTATTACTTCGTTTCCCCACTAGAATATAAGCTGTGTGAGGGCCAAAACCTGTTTTCCCAGGATGTAGAAAAGTGTTTAATACATAGATAGTGTTCAAACCTGAGGAAAAAAATAAACCTGTAGTTTAAAATTTAAATTAAATGCCACTGATTGGACTTAGTGCTTTACTCATACAAATAAATGGGTACAAATTATGTATTTCCTAATGACTGTACAAAAGATTTTGAAATATTAACAAATGAATAAAATAAAATCAGACTTGCAATTGGGTAAGTACATTTTAGCTATTATTTAGAAATAATCTTTACAATGGAATAATTTCATAAATACAAATCTAAAATATAACACAACTTATAAACATTAATATTCTTGAGAAAAACATATTGAAGAAGATAAAAGAGGAATTCACTTACATTAAGTATAGATGCAGATTTTTAAAAGTACTCCTGTTCTAATAAGAAAATAAATCAAATGTATGTTTATAGAATGTTACAAGGAATTCTGCTTTCTATCCAATGAATAAGGTGATTGTTCAAATGTTTGTTTTTACGGAAGTAACAATACATAATACTCACGTGGAATTTTATGTAACTCATTCATGAACTTCTCCTTCAGCTTAGAAAAGGCATCTTCCTTTCCTTCTCCGGGACTGGCTGGCTCGGTGGCATTATTTGGTGTAACAGTCGCAACAGTGGTGACAGGCGGGGCTGCTGCCAGGGCCTCATGAAGACTCTCGCTCACCATGTTAGTTCAGGTGTGACTGTGAGGGGAAGGAAGCGAAAAAGAATAATTCAAAATGGCTTAACATCAAAGGTATACCAGAGATGAAAAACATCAGAGAGTGCACCTGCTCACTGTGTTAATGGCCTGTCATTAGCATATTACTTTATGTTGGTTCATGAAATATTTATAGAGCCACAGTGGAGAGTCTCCCCCAGAAGGTAAGACCAGACATAGTCACTGAAAGCATTCTCTCCCAACAATACTATGTAAACTCTCAATCTATTAGTTATTTATATAGGCAATTGTTTGCTGTGTAGCTTTTAACTTTGTAACCCATCTCTCACTGAAAGGTGTGTGAAACAATTGCTCCCAACATACATGCTCTATACTCAAAATATCTTGTATTTTCTAAAAGGAAAAGAGAGATCAAATATTTACATTGGAAATGTTGACAAATGATAGCATACCTTCAAAATGTTAGTGAATTTTAAAATGGTTATGAAGAATACTATCGTAACATTGATACTCTAAGATATCATGAATGTTATACAGAAATTAGTTCCTGAATCTCATTTATTCATGGTGTATTTTTCCTCCCAGTCATTTTGACATTTACTGCAAACAATGCTCTCATCAATAATTTACTTGCCTTGCTGGTTGTATATTTGAAGCCCACATGTCATGATTGACTATATATATCAAGGCACTGATGATGAAGCATGACTTGTTTATTTCAGTTTATTTAGTTTGAATGTTACTGAATTATTTTATTAAATTAATTCATTCAATTATTTTACATGCTTTTATCTCCAAAATATTAAAAAATTAATCCCTCAGGTAGCTAATGAAAAAATCTTAGTTTTGAATATGGAAGGTGTCAGTTCTAGTGCAACTCACTGGCTAAATGAATTTTAACAAGGCATTTGACCTCAATCCATCTGCTTTTTGAAATGTGAAGTAAAACCTGCCCTGCCTAGATTTTTCTTAGTACACATAATACAAATATACATTTATATTCTAAATAAGGAGGGTATACTCAAGGGGTTGAAGCAAAGACATATTTTCCAATCTAAACATGTTCTGGACTTTAATAATTTTTCTGTGACTTGAAATTTCAGGCTGTACTGGTGAGAGAGTGGACATGACTTTGGGCAGAAATAAACACAAACAGGCCTGGGCTTGAGTAGCTTCACAGGCTCGGCAGGAGAGTTTGTGGAACCACAAAACTCTTTCTTTTAATTTGCAAGGACGTGGAGATAACCAGCAAACAGATGAAGGGTTTTTATAGAATTAAAATTCTTTCTTTTGATTTGCAAGGATGTGGAGATAACCCGCAAACAGACGAAGGATTTTTATAGAATTCAAGAATTCATTTTTATAGAATTAATTCACAAAGGTGAATTAATTGTGCATACTTATGTATTTAATGAAAGTACAATGGAAAGAAGAATCATCTCAAATGTATGGAGTTATTATTAAAATCTTAAACAAAATCCAGAGATTTTAGAACTCCTGGAAGGACATGATGCCTGAAGCTAACACAGATACATAGATAATCAATTTTTAGTTTATAATAGATTAGTTCTTTCTTTTAAGCTTTTATTTTTTCCACTGGTAGCTACTAATGTAATCCTAAAGGATAGAATTAGACAGATATGGGTTCAGATCTTTTCTTCAGTTTCTTCATTTGTAAATGAGTATAATCATCCTAAATACATAAGGTTTTAATGAGTATGAAATGAGATGATCTATGCAAATAACTTAGTACAACATCTAGCATGTAAGTTTGTGGCATCTGGTGATCAATCAATCAATCGATTGATTATTCCTTTCCTCCCTTCCTAACAATACTTGGCAGCCCAGAATTTTCCAGATTGTAGAAAAATTTTAATTTTTCCAACTCAAGGTCACTTTCCAGAAACTTTTCCTAATTTTCTGATTTTGTTTAGCTTAAGCTCTTCTCTTCTGGCAAACATTTGGAGTACTGGCCACGCTGCTGGCATGACTTATGTGAAACTATTGTTATTGATGATACCTTAACTCATATATTTCATGTGAGTCAGCAAGACTACAACTATACACACAGACCGATACATATGTATGAAATATTAGTGTGTATGTATTAAAAATGAATTTGTTCCTCTGTCATAAGAATCACCAGATATGATAGGCATTATTACTTAATTCCACAGGATAGTTGAGAATATTTGAGGAATTATGGTTTAATATAGGATATAAAGGAAATGATGCCTTAGATACAAATAGTTAAATACCACAGCGCCATCATTAAATTAAAGGCATATCATCTAACTGTGTCTATTTTGGTCATATTCTCAAAGTGGAACATTGTTGCTGGTCATCCAGACTGATGTTCAGTTGCTACCTCTAAGTGACTACACACTTGTTTAGAGATTTCGTGTGTACAGATGTTTGGGTCCTTTGCCACTTGGTTGTTAAATATTTTCATATTACCTCAGCCTGTAATAAAATGTAAAACATTTCTATACATAAATTGAATGTTCTAAAAGACTATAGGAAAAATAACACTTTTGTTAAATAGAGTCAACATTTAGTAAATGCACTTGAAGTTTACTCAGTAGTTTTTTTTTAAGAGAGAAAAGAATGTTTCTATAACTTCATAGAACAATCCTTTTAGACATAATATATACTTGGAAGATATTTCATCAAAAAAGATAAAAGTTATAAACTCAATTCTTACTAGCTAAATCTTACTAGATATTATCCCTACCATTTTATTTTTTTTAATAAAGAGAAGATTGTAAGAGATATAGGTATGTTTCTTTTACTTTATACCACTGTGAAATTTTTTAAAAAGTCTTTTATAAAATAGAAAAATGTAATGGGCAACTAAGGATCTAATATACTGATAAAGAAAGTCTACTTGATTGATTACTATTTTTTATTTCTTCATATTTTGAGAGATAATATTGTTTTTCAATAGCAAAACTATGAATAGTTGCATTGCTCTTGAAAATTCATACTTGTGGATATAAGATACTTACTAAGATGCATCAATTTGTAGATGAAAAAATTTGCTAATTATTTAATCCTGACTAATGTGGTGAGTTTATATTCTCATGCACCTTAGAGCATGTGGCATTACTTGCTTATGCAGAAAATAATTATATTTTACTCAAGTCTTGGTAAAATAACAGCCAACAGTTATTGAGTACCTTCTAAGTGGCTCAGATGTATGAAATCATATAGTTCTCATACTACTCCTATGAGACAAGAATAATTATTATCCACTATACAGGTGAAACTAAGGCATACAGAGGTTATGCAACTGTTTCAAAGCCATATTGTAGTAACTAGTGCAGATGGGATTTAAATCTAGGTGTCTTAACCACAACAGTATAAGGGACTTGCATACTATGTGATCAGTATCTAATAAAATTGTATTTTTTACAGAGTTTTTGACTACAACCCATAGTAAGAAGTATATTTTACATTGTTCTCTGATATACACACTTCCTCTACCTGTGCTATATTCTGAATAAAAGCATCACATAAAAACACTTGCTTTTACAATGTGTAAAATACTGTGATATATTCAATTCTGTTCTGTTCTTTTTCACTAAAATTCTAGCTGTGCTTGAAACATTGTGTACATAAATTTCACAACCCACTAATGGTTTGATACCTACAGTTTGGAAAGCCACAATAACAGGAGACATGTTAAGATATGGTAACACTAAATGGGGCTAATAAAACCTAAAGATATCATTTATTAGGAGGCTACTATGCACCAAAATACTATCTCTGGTATTTAACTATAATATCCTCAGCTCTCATTACAATCCTGAAAAGTAGCTCAGCCTTATTTCAAAGAATAAATTGGGATATGGAGAGGTTAAGTTATTTGTCCTACACAGAACTAGCTGGTTCTTTCCATTAGTCTACTCTAATAATAACATTTAAGTATTATAAACAATTTAATCAGTGCTGGAAAGGTATTTATGATTCTCTTTAAATTGGTTTACCAGTAAATGAAAAACACAAATCATCTTACTAGTAGGAAACAGATTGCTTAATTTTAGAAGTATAGTCATTTTGTTTGTTGAAGTGGAATTTACCATCCAGGAATATGCCAAGATGATTATTATTAAACAGAAAAGTAAATTTACTTCTAAAAGAAGTTCAGTACCAGGACATGAGCAAGAAATGCTTAATGAAAGAAGTACAAAAATACAAATCCCTCCTCACCAAAAAAAGTGTTTAATTTCACAATTAGTCAAAGAACTAACTCAAAGTCAAAATAACAATGAGCTAGTATATATTAATTTGTAAATGTGGCTAAATATAAATATGAAAGTGAGGGTACAAAAACTGGGCAATTGGGAAAGACACTAGATTAGAAAAATACTTTATAGATCCCAAAGTAACAAAACAAATCAAAAGCTATAGAAGTGATCATTCTTTGTCTAGGAATTCATGATAAAAAGTTAACCTTAGGTGAATAAACCATTTAATATAAAGATGTTTGTAGTAACTTATTTATAATATTAGAAGACCAGAAACTACCTAATGGATTTCTTAAATAATGGTAATCCATAAAATAATTATTAAAGTTATATTAAAGGAGAATATTTACAAGCCAGGAAAAACAGTGGAGTGTTAGATGAATAATACAAGTTATGAAACATTATATAAAGTATGTCTAAATTGCCTAAATAAAATCTTTTGTATAGAAAGATTGGAAAGATATATTTAAAAATGTTAACTTTGTAGTAGAATATTAACTTTTGTTTCCCATATGTTTACATTGTCAATATATCCTAAACCTGAATTATTTAAAATTACACAAAGAAAAAAGTTATAACTATTTCACTCCTGAGAAAATTAGATCTTACAGAAGAATTTAATTTCCTAATGTAAGATTAAAAATACTTTAATAAAAATTAACAAACAAAATAGAAACAGACTTATAGGCACAGAGAACAGATTGACAGCTGTCGTAGGGGAAGGGATTGGAGGTCTGGGTGGAAAAGGTTAGGGGAGTAAGCAAAGAAAAAAAAAACTCATAGAAACAGACAATATGGTGATTACCAGAGGGAAAAGGAGTTGGGGAAGGTAGAAGAGGGTTAAGGGGGGATAAATGGTGATGGAAGGAGACTTGATGTGGTGGTGAACACAGAATATACACATGATGTATTACAGAATTGTATACCTGAAACCTATATAATTAACCAATATCACCCCAATAGATTCAATAATAACTAAAATGTATATAATGTATAAAAAGCTAAAGTAGAACATATGCTGCCTACAAGAGACCCACTTGAGAAGAAAAGACCGAAACAGACTAAAAGTGAAGGGCTGGAAAAAAATATTCCAAGCAAATGGACAGGAAAAAAAAGCTGGGGTAGCAATACTTATATCTGACAAAATAGACTTCAAAATAAAGACCATAAAAGGAGACACAGAAGGACACTTCATAATACTCAAGGGAGAAATCCATCAAGAAGACATAAATATTGTAAACATAAAGCACCCAACATAGCAAAACCCAAATATATAAGGAAATTCTTGGAAGACCTCTAGAAAGATATTGACAGCAACACAATTATAGTGGGGGTTTTAACACCCCACTGTCAACAGTGGATAGATCTTCCAAACAAAGTACCAATAAGGATATTGTGAAACTGAGTCATGCATTAGATCAAATGGACGTAACTGATATATATAGAACCTTTCACCCCAAAGAAGCAAAAACACACATTCTTTTCAAATACACATGGAACATTTTCAAAGATAGACCACCTGCTAAGATTCAGAACAAGCCTCAACAAATTCAAGAAAATTGAAATCATATCAAGCATTTTCTCAGACCACAAGGGACTGAAACTGGAAACCAATGTCAAGGAAAAAATTTGAAAATATTCAAACTCATGGAGACTGAATAGCAGGCTATTAAACAATGAATAGGTTAAGACTGAGACTAAGGAAGAAATAAAAAAAGATACTGGAAACAAATGAAAATGGACACACAACAGTCCAAGACTTATGGGACACACAGAAGGCAGTCTTGAGAGGGGAATTCATAGAAATACAAGCCTAACTAAAAAAAGAGAAACATTTCAAATAAACAACCTAACCCTACATCTACAAGAACTGGAGGAACTACAACAAACAAAGCCCAAAGTGAGTAGAAGGAAGGATATAATCAAGATCAGAGCAGAATTAAATGACATAGAGACTAAAAGCACAGTTCCAAGGATCAATAAATCCAGGAGCTGGTTCTTTGAAAAGATAAACAAAATCAACAAGCCTTTAACCAGATTCATCAAGAAAAAAAGAGGACCCAAATAAATAAAATCAGAAATGAAAGAGGAGAAATTATAATTGATGCCACAGAAATACAAAGGATTGTAAGGAATTACTACAAACAACTATATGCCAAGAAATTTGAAAATCTAGGTGAAATGGACAAATTTCTAGAAAACTACAATCTTCCAAAACTAAATCAAGAAGAAGCAGAAAGCCTGTTAACAGCTGGTGAAATTGAAGCAGTAATAAAAAAAACTCCCGACACACAAAAGCCCGGGTCTGGATGATTTCACATGAGAATTTTACAAAGCATTTAAAGAAGAGCTAACCGCTATCATTCTCAAACTACTTCAAAAATCCAAGAAGAGGGAAAGCTACCAAACTTTTTGTGAGGCTGGCATTATCCTAATCCCCAAACCAGACAGTGACACAATAAAGAAAGAAAACCATAGGCCAATATTGCTGATAAATATAGATGCTAAAATCCTCAACAAAATATTGGCAAACCATATCCAGCAATGCATAAAAAAGATCATACACCATGACCAAGTGGGATTCATCCCAGCTATGCAAGGGTGGTGCAATATTCACAAATCAATAAATGTAATACATCACATAAACAAAAGAAAAGACAAAAATCACATGATCATAGCAATAGATGAGGAAAAAGCATTTGATAAGGTACAGTATCCATTTATGACAAAAACACTCAGCGAAGTGGGAATAGAGGGAGCATACATCAACATATAAAGGCCATATATGAAAAACCTACAGCCAACTTTATACTCAACAGGCAAAAACTAAAATCTTTCCCACTAAGATCAGGAACAAGACAAGGATGTCCACTTTCATCACTTCTATTCAACGTAGTATTGGAAGTCTTAGCCACAGTGATTAGACAAGAAGAAAAAATAAAATGCATCTGAATTGGAAAGGAGGAAGTAAACTGTCATTGTTTGTAGATGACATGATAGTGTACAGAGAAAACCCTATAGACTCCACCAAAAAACTGCCCAACCTAATAGGTTAATTTGGTAAAACAGTGGGATAGAAAGTCAATATTCAGAGATTGAAGATATATTTGTATGCCAGCAATAAAATATCAGAAATAGAAATCAGGAAAAGACCCAATATGATATAGCAACAAGAAAAATAAAGTATCTAGGAATAACCTAACCAAGGAGGTAAAAGAACTGTACTCAGAAAATTATACAACATTGAAGAAAGAAATTAAGGAAGATACAAACAAATGGAAGCATGTACCATGTTCATGGATTGGAAAACTAACATCATCAAAATGTTCATACTACTGAAAGGAATTTCTAGATTCAACACAATCCCTATTAAGATACCAATGACATATTTCACATATAAAGAACAAATATTTCAAAAATTTATATGGAACATAAATGACCCCAAATAGCTGCAGCTATTTGAGAAAGAAGAACAAAATAGGAGGGATCACCATACCTGGCATCAAACTGTATTACAAGGCTACTATAATCAAAACAGTTTGGTACTGGCATAAAAGCAGGCACATAGATCAATGGAACAGAATAGAGAGCCCAGAAATAAACCCAAGTCTCTATGGTCAATTAATATTTGACAAAGGGGACAAAAGCATAATATGGAGTAAAAATAGCCTCTTCAAAAAATGGTGTTGAGAGATCTGGACAGCTACATGCAAAAAAAATGAAACTTGATCACCAAATTACACCATACATAAAAATAAACAAGATGGATAAAAGACTTAAATACAAGTCATGATACCATAAAAGTCCTAGAGGAGATCATAGGCAGGAAAATCTCAGATATTCCACACAGCAATATTTTCAGTGATATGTTCCCTAGAGTAAGAGACATAAAGGAAAGAATAAATAAATGGGACTTCATAAAAATAAAAAGCTTCTGTACAGCTGAAGAAAACAGCAAAATGAAAAGGGAATCAATTGTATGGGAAAATATATTTGCAAATGATACCTTGAACAAGGGTTTGAGCTCCAAAATATATAAAAAAACTCACACAACTCCACTCCGGGAAGATAAACAATCCAATTAAAAAATGGGCAAAGGACTTGAACAGACAGTTCTCAAGGAGGACATACAGAACGCCCAGAGACATATAAAAAATGCTCAACATCACTAGCCATCAGAGAGATGCAAATTAAAACCATAATGAGATACCACTTAACAATGGTCGGAATGGCCTTCATTAACAAGTCAACGAACAAGTGCTGGCCAGGATGTGGAGAAAAGGGAACCCTAGTGCATTGTTGATGGAAATGCAGACTGGTGCAGCCACTATGGGAAACAGTATGAAATTTCCTCAAAAAAAAAAAAAAATAAAAATGGAACTACCTTTTGATCCAGCAATTCCACTGCTGGGATTGCACACTAAGAATCCTGAAACACCAATTCAAAAGAACTTATTCACCCCAGTGTTCACAGCAGCACAATTTAAAATATCTTAGTGCTGGAAGCAACCTAAATGCCCATCAGTAAATGAATGGATCAAAAAACTATGGTACGTTTACACAATGGAATTCTATGCAGCAGAAAGAAAGAAGGAGCTCCTAGCTTTGGTAACAGCATAGATGGACGGAACTGGAGAGCATTATGCTAAGTGAAGTAAGCCAGGTGGTGAAAGACAAATACCATATGATCTCACCTATAAGTGAAAACAAGCAAGGAAAATATAACCAGAGACATTGAATTAAGAACTAGCAGCAACCAGAGGGGTAGGGGAGAGAGATAATGGGGGGAGGAAAGGAAAGGGTCATTAAGAAACACATCTAAAGGACCCATGGACAAAGCCAAATGCTTGTAGGATTGAGTGAGGTGGGTGGGAGGGGGGAAAGTGGTGGTGGGAAAATGGAGACAGCTGTATTTGAACAACAATAAAAAATGATAAAAGAAAAACAATATTTATGAAAATAAACCATTCAGTCCCCAAACAAAATCAAATTTTACATGAACAATTCTAGAAGTTGTTATCTACATTTAAAAAAAAAAGCTAAAGTGCAAGAAAGAATGATTTGGCTACATATTTAGTGAATATAATATGCAGAATCATGACTGATTAAAATAAAATATAGAAAAAATATTAAGTCATTTTAAAGGTTAATACTTTTGTTGTATAAAATGAGGACCATCAGAATTTTTGGTTGCCATGACAATTCCCTCTGCCCCTGATATTTATTCTACTTAGTAGGACTTTAATTATGTCTATCTGGAGGTCTACAAATTGATAAAGATTTTCCAGATTCTATAGTGAGACAGCCTACCACACTGAATAAACATAATGATTTCTGGAGAAAGCACTATTTCTATCTCTATTTAAGTATTATATTTTGTAATAATAACATGCAAAATTAATGAGCAAACAGGAGAAGGTCAAAAATGTTGATAATACTGCTACTACTAAAATAAAATACTCTAATGCAGAAATGCTCCAAACTGTAACTCTTGGAGTAATTATTAGAGAGGCTGGGAGGTATCACAGATTATGTTACAATGCTGCTGGTTTTTTTTTTTTTTTTTTTTTTTTGAGAGCTGAAGGGAGGGAGAAAGGGAGAGAAACATCAGTGTGAGAGAGAAATCTCAATTGTGTGCCTTTTGTACATGCCTGACCTGGGACAGAAGTGCAACCTAGGCATGTGTCCTGACCAGGAATTGAACTGGTGACATTTCAGTTTGTGGGACATGTCCAACCAACTGAGCCACTCTGGCCAGGGGCTAAAAAGCATTTTTGAGGTGGAAGGCAGAATGTAGTGATTTTATTCCATCAGAATTTCCCTTCATCTTCTGTATGTATAGGTGAAAACCATAAGCTCCCATGTGCATCCCTCCCTTTCAGGAATGAGGCCCTTAGTTTTATGGAGTGCTGGCATCTCATAGCAGAGAGGTCTCTCCTAAAGAATCATCTCTGGCTAAAGGGAGCTGCCTTGTTCAAGGTTAAAGCTCTGTCTCCAAGGACAGCCCACATCCAATGACGGGGAGATGCTACTATAAAGGCCAGGCCCTCTCTCTCAATTTGGTTCATTTCTGAAGGTCCTTAAATCAGCTAAGGTATGTGGTAACTGCGTCTCAGTTGAGCAACTCCCTTTGCCCAGACCTGCTTCCCTTCCACTCACTTACACGGAAAGCCCTCCTCAGTAAGCTACCTGTCACTCTGGGCAGCTTCCCAGGGAATCTGATGTATGACACCCTCCCTGAAAGACTTTTGAGAAAAAATGAGCCACCATCAGGAGTTTCATTCAAATTCTTTCCAAACCAAAGGCTGCTTATGCAATAAGTGTAGCAGCATTATCAAAATCTTCCACAACTTGGCAGATGTTTGAATGTCAGGCTTGAGGTTTATCTTTTCCTCAGTTTAGATACTTTTTTTCTTGAAAGCAGTAAGGGGAAAACCAGAGATTATATGGTAATGACAGAAAAGAGCTGGCTTTTGAGGGATGGAGCCAATAAAATGGCAAGAGATGAAATGTGCTTTTTCAGACCTTGAAGCAACTGGAAGCAAAGAATGCACCCTAGGTTCACAAAACCACACAATGCACAGCCTCCTAGTTTTCTTCTTTTTAAAAATAGATCCGGGTACCTCTAGAGTTTACCCATTTATCTAGTCACAAAAGTCTCCTAAGAGGTACAGGGAGAATGTGACTTAGGAGTATGGTTCTCACTCAGTATCTCTCATTGATGCTTGTGAAAACTGAATACAAAAGAGCCTGCTTAACTTTACTTGAGTAAAGAATCCACATTCCCCTCAATCCTACAAATACCTCACTATAAATATTGAAGAGATGTATAGATTATTATGCTGATGTGTCTTTGGAAGAATGTGTTGAGGGAGGAAATATTGGATACTCCCCAACAGTATCCAATATTTCTAAGAATCCCTTATTTATGTTTGTATGTAGGTATGATTGACATACCAAAAGCTGTACATATTTCATGTATACAAGTTGATGGATTTGGAAATAAGTGTACACTCCTGAAACCATCACCATAATCTCCAGTTCTTGGCTCTTTAGAAGGTGCTATATGTCTTTTCCTTTTAATCCTGTCTCTGGGCAAGCCTCCTATAGCCATGCTGAGTTCCCTTCTATCTTTTCCCCCTCTTTATCTTTCTCTCTGATCAAAATCCTCCTGTTCTCCTTATTGTTATCTTTTCTTTCTTCATAGATTTTTTCAAAATTTAAATTTCCTCCAAAGGAGTAGATGATACTCATTTACTTCGAGCTCTCATTTACGGTGTTCTGGGTACCTGATGCATGCCACGTGTGCTCACTGAGCCCTATGCTCTGTGTGGGGTCAGAGTCGCATCGTCAAGGCTTCCCAGGAGTTTCTCCCAGCTGCCTCTTCCTGCCAGTACGGAGACCCAAATGTGCCCCAGAATGGCATCTGTTGACATGAATGGTGGTAAATAACAACTCACAGGTATCTTCTTGACCATGGTTATGCAACTGGGAACACAACTCTGATCACTAGGAAGCAGATGGGAAAGCATGAATAAGAAGTAACAGGACCAGGATATAGGAAATTTGAGTCCAAAGGGAATCAGCAGAGCGAGGTACAGATGTGAGGTGTTTAAAATAGCAGAATAGCTTAAAAGGCAAATATTTGTGTCAAAAACCAGAGATCTAACTTTTAAATTGGCAAGCTGCTCCTACTAGAGGGAGGAAAACTTTGGGTTACCAACTTCCAGTTTTCATATTTTTAATGTGAATTACTTTTCATCTCTTTCTGATTCTCTAGTGTTCATCCCCGTCCATCCCTGTTTCCTCAAGACAAGCCAAAACAGTTTCTCAAAATTCCTCTCCTTAAAGGTAGAAGGACACTGCTTTTAATAAAAGTTTATTTTCCCATCTCACGCTAACTTTCCTTGTTATTTTTTTTTTTAAGAATAATGCCTTATGTCAAAAAGTATCATTATTACCAAGGTTTATTTCCAAGGTAGCCCAGCTTGTTCAAAATCTTTATATCTTTTTTTTTAACTCCCCCCACCCCCTTTTTTTTTTTGCTTGAGGAGAGACATATCTGACTTTGGACGCTGCAGATGTGGGTGGTAGATACACGTGAGATGTGAATCCCAGTGCTTACCCAGCCACAGCTCCTTTTCAGTGAAACTGTCCTGCTTACAGCCTCTAATGATGAGAAAGTCTGTGGATTACATGGCCACTTCCATAGCCACAGTCCCAGTGCATGTAAAAAGGCATGAACACCTGATTCAGGGACAGCTCACTTAGATGCTGGCCCAAGACCAGTGACACTGCAGGGCATGGAAAGGCGAATGAGGCCAGTAAGATTCTCTCCTTTGGGAAATTAAGCTGTGGCACACTGTGAAGAAACTGAGGCATAGAGAGGAAGCATGCTCATGTCACAGAGCTGAGGCCAGAGCTGGCAGGGCTCCCAGCACAGCGGATCTCAGGGCTCACATCTGTGACCACTGTGCAATGCCAGTCCTCTGATTGCCATATTGCCTTTGGCCTGGTTTTCAGCTCTGAGTTGCAGTATTCTGAAAGTGCTACATTGATACTAATCTGAGTGTCTGCACCTTATAATCAAGAATGTATAATGAGAAGTTAAACCTGCATAGGTTCCCTAGGCTTCCTAGTTTATGGAATATTTGAATTTATAGCCAGTGGTAGTGGATTCTGTTACTAAGTCTGCTCCGCATTCATAGCTACATGTACATGGGAGAGTGACAGAAGTGATGTTATAGGGTGACGTGGGGCTCCCACTGGGTGGGCTTAGAAAAATGTCATAGAGACTAATTGATAGTTGAGTGATCAAAACATTCAACTGGATAATTTTTTTCAAAAGTGTTACTTTCCCATATTTTTACATCTCTGAAACAGGGATTTTCCTTATAATCTATGACATCTTACTTTCCCTTCTGTCAGCCCTGTGCACGCTCAACTGGCTTGTTATTCCCATTGATGTTCCAGTGAACAAATCCCTTAAGGACCATTTGAGAAGAGGATCTAAACCCTGGTTGCGGTCTGAAGCTTTCTATTGTAAGCTTACACAATCAAAATGAGCAGAATGGGAGTCAAATAGTTTGCAAGATTCTGGAGGCAATAGTGGAGCAATATTTAAAGAAATGCTTTATCCAACAGTTTGGATGGCACAAGGGAAAATAATTGGTATTTATAAGAAAGATAGGCATCATTAACTCTGAGTTGAGAACAGATTTAGAAATCTTAGTAATTAATTAACCATTCTACTTTGCTTTTATTTTCCTCTTAACATACAAGAGTGATAAAAATGAAATCTGTTTAAATAACTTTAAATGATCTTTCAATAAACACAAAATAAAAATCCAAGTACTATTAAACCACTTTTAATAGAGTGGTATATAAAATACTGGTTCATCTTATTATAGTTAATGGTTTCTTAGAGTACATGAAACACAGATTTCCTAAAGGATGAAGAGAAAACATGAACATTTTTTTATGAATAATGAATCATAAAGTAATAAATGTTACAAAATTTTAAACAGTTTTTCATTCCCAGAAGATCAATCACAATTATATTTAACAATTGTAGTCAATATAAATTTCAGAAGAAATAACTCTAAAATAAAAATAAATCCATGAGCCAAATCAAAATTATGTTTTGCTATCTTATTTTCCCCCTCAGACCTATAATACAGAGAATAAAAGAATGGAAAGAAATAAACCATATCCAAGTAAAAACCCAGGTGATTATTTACTATAAAAATGATACAGAAAAAACAAGAGGTCTTATACAAAATTGAAAAATTTCCACCTACAATAGCGAAATGAATCTTGAAAATTATGAGAACTGTTTCTAAAAGCATTTAATAATGAATTCACAATTTTACTTTTTTCTAATTCATTTATTGTGCACTCACTTTTCTATTAATGGACTATTTTACTACTACAGCTTCAAAATTGACACTTATTTTAAAAGCACCTCTCAACAAAGAACTTCTCTGGCTTTAAAGGGCTTCCCAAGATTTTAGTAAGAACAGCAGGGTCACGATCAAGAAAAGATATAAAAATAGCCTTTCGAATTTATTATAAAGACTTCAAGTACATTTTGTAGTGTTTTAGGAACGGCACAGGAAGAGTCAGTCTTTTCTTCTTCTTTTTTGATAGAAAAGGTAGACACAGAAACCCAGAGATGGAATCAAAATCTGGTGCAGATCAATTTAACAAGTTTTCATAACAGTGCTTATTGCGTACATACTAGTTGAAGTTACTCTCTTTAACTTTTTGTGTACATACTACTTGAAGTTACTCTCTTTAACTTTTGTATACTAAGATGAAACTGGATGCTTTTGGCGGTTACTAAAGAGATACAGCTTAGCTGAATCAAGCCAGTTGGCTCTCAAAATGTTTTCTATAGAAGCAACAGACAAATACTTTAGAATTTTCATTTTCCATTATTGCAGAAACTCAGCCCTGAACTCTTGCTGTTTCTGAACTGCAGGCACTTGAGATAAAAATCTAAGCTTGTGATTTGAAGCCCCCTTTTCATCAAACTATTCAAACTGTTATTGTTTTTTCCCACAGAAGCAAAGCTTTTAAATCAATCCATACATGGTTCAGATTATGGTAAATATGATGAAAAATTCTGCAGTATACAGTTAAAAAGAGCATATTAATAAATAAAAAGTTAATATTTAATAAGCACATACTATTAGGCAGACATTTTTATAAGAACTTTAAACATGCAAGGTCATTAAATGTTCACAAAATAAACCCCACGAGTCAGGCAATACTATTATCTCTCTATTCTAGGTGAGAAAACTTACCAAAGGTTACACAGCTAGTAAGTGCTAGAATGAGGGTTTGAGCTGAAACAGGATAGCTCCAGGGACCATGGAGTTCTGCCTTGCTAAGAAATGGATAAATGTTGAATGAATAATTTGTGTACCTACAATGTATCCAACATGTTACTTGGTGCTTTGGGTAAATTTCAAGTAGTTTATTCACCATTTGCTGCATGGGAATATATGCTCTAGTGTAAATGATTATGGGAGGTTGTTCTGTGGTAATACACTGTATAGAAAACCACTGAGATAGACTTATTTATTTACTTATTTATATCCTCACTTGAGGGCATTTTCATTGCTTTTTAGAGAGAGAAGCAAGAGAGAAAAATACTGATGCGAGAGAAGCATCCATCAGTTGCCTCCCATACAAGTTCGGACTGGGATCGTACGTGCTGGGACCAGAGACTGAACTGGCAATTTAGGCATGTGCCCTGACCAGGAATTGAATCCACAGTCTTTCAGTTAAGGCATGACATTCTAACCCCTGAGCCACATGGGCCAGGCCTCGAAAACCATTCATATTTAAAATATCTGAATATATTTGGGCCTAAAGTCTAAATTATATGCTAAATATAATCAGATATGAGGTATAAAGAGTGGTGATTTGGCTTATTCTTCTTCTTGAATTCTGCCTTATATTCTGTGTTAATGAATTAATTTTGGGCCATGAGATATGAACGAACAATATCCACAATTTACAAAATAAAAAACAAAATCATGTCTTGCTTACCAAACAGCTGTTCCTTCCTTTTAAGATAAAGCCTATCTTTTCCCTCCAGGCAATATGGCTTCTTTCCCCCTGCACGTAGGTAAATTTCCTTAGTCTATATGACAGTCATGGTAGCCCCCTTCGTTTTGCCAATGGTTGGTTCAGGCAAAAGCAAGATCTAATTTGGGTCTGTTGTGATATAAGAGGAAGTCTATTTGGGTAACTTCTGGGAAAGTTTTCCTAACTCTTAAAAATGTACATACAGGAAGTCATGTCTCTGCTGCTGGTGGGAGTGGTTGCATGTGGAACTTGGAACTACTTGTGGTCATGGTGAGATAATGAGAGAAGTCAGTGAAACAGAAGGATGACAAAACCCCAAGTTTGAAGTTTCAGGACTCGCAGGGTGACATTAAGCTGCCGTATCAATCAACGCTATGAACACCACATTTTGGAACTTCTTGCAGTGGGAAAAAATAATTTTTTCTTATGATTTAATCCATCTTATGTTGCATTTGCTGTTGTTTGCAGCCTAGGCTAAACATATGCAAATACTTCACTACCTGATTTCCACAGTAACAAAAACATTTTTACTTTATCTATGGGATTATTTTCTATGCTATGCCAACCTGGCTTCTTGCTAATACCCTTTACCTGTGTTTGCCTTGGAACCGTAGTTTTTAATTCTTAGTAAGTCTAAGAGACACTCATTACATTTTTTCCTATTTAGGACAACTCTGTATCTTCCTTACATCCATGAATTGTGAAGTTCATTGCCCTGCGTCCTATCATGCTAGATAAATATGACTTGAAATAAAAGAAAATTGGTTTTTAATTGGTTTCGTCTAATTTGAAAGATCTGGAAGGTTAGGTGAGGTTCCAGTTTTGTACCTGATATTCAAATTGAATGCCCTACCTTCTGATGTGCCCATGACTGATCAAAGTGATGAATGAGGGGACAGAGTACGACTATGCCTTGATCCACTTGGAGCACATCAGAAGCAAATCCGGAGGAGTCACGTATTGGAAGGAACCTATTATTTCTATTATGTTTTATAATCTCCAAGTATTTATTTTGCTTCTTCTCTTCCTCCTTTCTTTTGTCTCTTAATAAGAAACAGTTTATTTTCTCCGTCTTCAACAAATTGATCTTTGATGAAGTTAGGGATATATCCATGAAGAATTTGTGTCTCTTTCCTCTCAACAAATCCAGTTCACACCACTTAAGAAAGTGAACTTAACAAGTTTCTTATACTGACTCACCATCTCACATTTAAGCATTATTACAAAAAATATGAGGGTTTCTTGAGTTGGGAGATGGAATAGGAGCTTGCTCTGTCCACTCCACACACTGACCCTGTATTGCAGTACTTCTGGGGACGGTGCACCAGAAAAAAAATGACTTTGATAAAAAATACTATGTATAACCTTTTAATTTATTTTTATTTTCTATTTTATTTTTGATGTAATCTTTATTGTATCTTTTTCCATTACCATTTAGTACTCCCTCCCTCCAGCAATCACTGCACTGTTTGTCCATGAGTCCTTTTCCCTTTTTTATAGTCATTTGTAAACTTTCATTTTAGTCAACAGTTGGGCTTAATACCTCTACCCTTTTGCAAAGCAGCATACACAGGGAAGATTGGCAGTGTTCCCTATTGTGTAGGTCAAGATCATTGATGATTAGAACCTCAAGTTTGTTTCATCAGTCTGGTTATAAATTGTGAAGCATTTGTTGGGATAAAATGTTTATATTTAGCTATTTTTTTCTTCCATGCCCCCTTGATAGGCAACTGCCTTTCCTTAAGACAGGTAATATCAATTAATAAATTTCGATCAATATTCAACTGGCTAAGGAGACATCTCAGAGTGAGGGTACACTATTACAAATTTGTAGCTGAATATTATAGATAAACTAACATTTTTTACTAAGGTAAAAGATACTGATAGCAGGAATAAAACATGAGTGATGATTTCAATCAACTGAAAAATCCCCCTGATTATAGAAGGTAGAATACAGAATGAAATAGGAGATATGACTTAATAGAGTCCTAGTTGTTTATTGGAGATTTTGTTTTTAGAAATCAGGGAGGGGCATTTGCAATCAAAGACTAAATCAATAGGGGGAAAAAAAGCCCAAACCAAAAGATTGTGTCAAAATTTCATGGAAAAAAGAAAGTAAGAAAAAGCAGAAATACTAACAAAGAATCATTAAATTTAATGAAGTAAAATTATAAAATCAAACTGAAGTATGAATGATTACTTAAATCACAGAATTTTTAAGGCTACCATTCTTTGAAAAGAGACAAAATATAGCTCTACTAGAGAGCTTAAAGCTGCAAAGGTGAAAATAATAACACACTTAAAGGAAGGATAAATAATAATAAAATATAGGAAGTAGGGTGTAAAAAAGATAAACCCATCAAGGGAACAGGAGACTGTCACAAGTGTGAGTGGGACAGGTAAGGGAGGCCCTTGCTGAGCACAGATGAGCTCTAGGATTTCCAGCTTGAGAGGGATCTCAGTTCTGATTCTTAGCTACAAAAAGAAGAGCACATAATTTGCATTCTGAGTCAGTCTTTTCTCATTTTTAAAAATATAATATTCAGCTTATCCATTTATCATAAAATTAGATGATGTTAATAAACACATAGCAGGCACTCAATGGTAGTTGATAATTGTCTTAATGCAATGTTAATAATAATAATAATAATAATAATAATAATAATAAACAGTCTTACTCTGTAGCAAATATATCTCTGTTACAGAGCTAGATGCAAGGAGCTCCTCTGACTCTGATTTGTGGAGGTTAATAATGTATTATTTAAAATGCAAATTTCTCTACTAAGGAAGGATGCCCAGGTGAGAGATGCTATGTCCAGTCCCTAAACAAATATTGACAATCTTGTTTACACATTAGTCTCTTGCAAGTTGGTTAGCATTAGTCATACCAAAAGATGACTTTCAAAACAATTTTTTAAAATTTAATTGTTGTTCTTGTACAGTTTTCTGTCTTCTACTCCCATCCCAGCCCACCACCCCAGCCCTCCCCAGCTCCCTCCCATTTCCACCCCTGCTAGTTTTTGTCCATGTGTTCTTTATACTTGTTGCTCCAAACCCTTCCCCTTTCCCCCTGAAATTCCCTCCCCTCTCCCCTCTGGTGGCTGTCAGTCTGTTCTCAATTTCAGTGTCTTTGGTTATATTTTGCTTCTTTGTTTGTTTTGTTGATTAGGTTCCTGTTAAAGGTGAGATCATATGGTATTTGTCTTTTACTTCCCAAGGAGGACATACAGAGGATCCAGAGACACATGAAAAGATGCTCAATATCACTAGCTATCAGAGAGATGCAAATTAAAACCACAATGAGATATCACTTCACACCAGTCAGAATGGCCATCATAAACAAAGCAATAAACAACAAGTGTTGGAGAAGATGTGGAGAAAAGGGGACCCTAGTGCATTGTTGGTGGGATTGCAGACTGGTACAACCACTATGGAAAGCAGTATGGAATTTTCTAAGAAAACTAAAAATGGATTTACCTTTTGACCCAGCAATCCCACTGCTAGGATTATATCCTAAGAACCCTGAAACACCAATCCAAAAGAACCTATGCACCCCAATGTTCATAGCAGCACAATTTACAATAGCCAAGTGTTGGAAGCAACCCAGGTGCCCATCAGTAAATGAATGGATCAAAAAACTATGGTACATTTACACAATGGAATTCTATGCAGCAGAAAGAAAGAAGGAGCTCCTACCCTTTGCAACAGCATGAATGTAATTGGAGAGCATCATGCTAAGTGAAATAAGTCAAAACAATTTTCTGAGCCTTTCACTTTGAAGGCCAGATCCTGGGATATGGCCAACTTTTTCTGTCTACCTCTCTACCTTGCCCTCTCCTGGTCTCAGAGCAATGTCAATTAGACCCAAAGAAATGAAAACAAAATTCTGCTTCTTGATGGAAGTTGTTCATCTTTCTCTATGGAATAGGATCTAAGTATATTTTCAGATTTATCAAATTTTAAATAAAATGGAAGCTGTTACCAAAGAAATTTTTCAGGATACCCTGTGAAACAGACTAGAATTTCTGAAGCTCTTTGGCTCTGGCAAGGCTTTGCAGGACACTCAGAGGTAGTCAGCCAGTTAGGAGCCCAGCTTCCAGGTAGTACCTATATGGGACTTCCCTTTCCTAGCATTAGTGGTTCCACTGAAGCTATAAGAACATTAGTCCCAAATCTGTGAGGTTTCTAGAGGCCCTGTAGCTTCAGAAAAGAACCCGTTTTGAGAATTAGAGAGCCAGTGATGGGTCTAAGGATGACTCCACGGGCTGATCCACATGGTATTGCCTTGGTTCCAAAATACATTTCCCTGATTTTTTAACTTTTCATTATTTGCCCAGGCGGATGGTTTGCCATTTGGATATTTTTTTGACTTACAAAAAGAATCTTCTTTAATAATGCAAATATGGCCCTGGCCAGTGGAGTTCAGTGGTTTGAGTGCTGGCCTGAGAACCAAACAGTCGCCTGCTAGATTCCCAGTCAGGGCACATGCCTGGGTTGTGGGCCAGGTCCCCAGTGGCGGGTATGTGAGAGGCAACCACACATTGATGTTTCTCCCCCTCTCTTTCTTCCTCCCCTCCCCTCTCTAAAAATAAATAAAATCTTTAAAGAAATAATGAAAATATGCCATAGGTTGGGAGGCTGGTTGGCTAAGTTAAGTGGACATTTAGAACATTTACATAGATGAAATAAATTTACATTTATTAGATGAAAGCAGGGGCTCTGAAGCCATGTGTGTTTGAATCTCACATTGATAGATATTAGTGACTGATGTGAATGTCCTCTAAACTGAACAGGTCTCCTTCCCCCATTAGCCTCTTTTATGAATGAAGGGCTTGACTGGGGACTTGGTGTACCTTGGTGTACCGGATGCCTGGGCAGGTAGCAGTTCCTAGCCTGGGCTAGCAGTTATCTGGATTATCAAGGTAGAGAAACATTTCTCTGGCAATGGACTGTATTTTCTTTCTGGCAGAGGGGCTATTCTTATTTTCTTTCTCCTTTAGGATCTGGAATACCATGTTTTCCTTCTCTTTTGGTCCTAAATTGCTTCCCAGGTCCTCCCCACACTACACAGAAGGCTCTCAGATTAGCTTTTAGTGCCTCAGTATAAACTGGAGCCAGTTGCCCAGCTGTGATAGGTAGTTTTCCACTAACATGTTTTTTTTTTTCAATGCAATTACTCTCCAGGCAAAATTCTGATCAATTTGTTAGAATATCTAGGTCCAGTTGGGGAAAATGCTCCCTCTTGGGAGCACATTTTTTGCCAAGAACATCTAGATTACAGTTTTCTCAGTTCTGGTTTCTTTATCAATTGTTATAAAATGCTTTCTATCCTTTGGAAGTTTCTCAAATTTCTCATTAAGATAGCTTCATCTTGCTCAGAATTTTATGTGCTGAGCATCTTTCTTTTCATATCTTTTCTACTACTTCAAATAGTTTTCGGAAGGAAGCAAAAATAATCTCTGTGGTTAATAAGCCACCAAGAACAAAAGCCCATCTATCTATATGTACTTTTAAGGAAAACGTGTCATGCCCTCTTTTCTTTAATACATAAAAAGACTCCTTTTCCTTATGTTGGAAAAGGGAAAAGATGAGGACTTTTATGAGTTTTTACTGCATTTCTAGAATTATATCATGATTACCTGCTTATATATCTATTTTGTCCACCGGCCTCTGAGCCCCTTGAGTTTTGGGATAAAGTCTTAGTCATATTTATATTTGCAATACTCAACACAATGTCTCAATACCTACCATGGCATGGTAGGAATTTGATAGTTTAAGATAATATATTCATAATTATTTGTATCAATAAATATTGCATTTCTCTGTACAATGGAATGAAACACAACAACTTAGGTGAATTTGCCCATGATTCTTCATTTTCTTTGGTGTCATGAGTAGGTTCTGCACGCATTTCCAAGTTATGCATGTTACATCAGATTAAGTTCAATTTTGGGGACAATGGATATTTGGAAAGAGCATTTCAACTGTAAAATGCAGGCTCATTTGAAATCCTGAGTGAACCTAAAGCCTGTACAGCATTGGGCACACATTGTTACTAAATCTTTTTCATCCCCAAATGCTGACAGTGAAGAGAGAGAAGGCAGCTGCTAGGGAGAGAACGAATATAGAGCACTCAGTGTTCAAAGAGGGGAACATGTAGCTGCAAAATTATGCTATTATTCAAAACAAGTAAAGGATCCAGCTCGCATTTTACAGAGGGTGTTAAAAGAAAAGTCTCTTCAAAATCAGCTCATTGAGATGGCACTTTGAAAAAGTCCGTCATCAGAGACTGAATATGGTTCTGAATGAGGAAATAGCATTTCAGATGATGTAAGAATACTGTGGCATCAAAGTGGATCAAAAGAATTTAGACAACAATCTCTGGAGTCTCTACTGCCCTTGAGCCTCTTCTTTTGGTCATGCTGGTTAGAGATTTCAAGCCCATCCTTGAGGTGCTTGAAGGAAGTCTGGAAATCAGTATCAGAATGTCAATGGATTTCAGAATGCCACTCTACAAGGTTTGTAGTTCTAAAAATTCTTGCAAGCTTCCCCCTTCTTAAAGAAGCCTGTCTTCATGATGTCTGGGCATTTACTGGGTTACATATGTAATTTAGGTCCAAGTCTTCTCTTATCAACCAGATTAAAAGAAAATGACTGTCTTTAGGTTTAAGTATTTTCTTTATGAATAGAAATGAAAGGGAGAAAAGATATAGCAATTATTTCCCTTATGATCATTCTGTTGTCTTTCACACTTACATCTTGTTTTCAAAGTTTTTATCTACATCTCTCCTCCTTGACACTTCCAAAGGTAGATATTTAGGCTATTGCTTAAGCCATAAAAATCATACAAAAAATTAATGTTCAACTGATTTAAGCATGAAATTCTAATACTGTCTAGAGAGGGATCATGCTGTTTCAAAATAATTTTAGTGTAATTCCACAAAGAAACCATTTATATAAATAAAATACTTGTTTTCTGTGTATTGCATTAAATCAATTTATATTCAAATATTTGGCTACTGCCAAGTCAATGTCTTTTAGAGTTTAGAAACAGCAGTCCTATAGAGATTAAGTGCGAGACATTTTACTAAATGAAGAACAATAAAACAGAAATTACAATATTAACAAGATAGCAAAGCAGTGCTGACAAGATCACTTTGACAGCACTTCGGGGGTCACTTCTGCATTGACAATATTACACCACTGTTCCTGCGATTGATATATCCACCGCACTCCACCCACCCCCCACCCCCGCCGGCCAGCTGCCCCAGTTCTCATTTCCTTATTCATTAACTGAAGGGATTAGTGAAATCAATTACAGCTTGAAAGTTGATATAAGTACTAAAACACCATAGACAAGAGCTGAGAACATCAATTTGCTTTTCCTCATAGTTAATTGCTAGAATTAAATTACAAAATGGAATTTTGTAACAAATTTGTACAATGTTTTTATTTAAAGGCTAGGAAAACTTGTGTGAGATAAATTCTTTCGGTTTTAGTCTAGAAGTAAATTTAATATTTAGAAATAATTTTGTTAGTATTACCTTGTTTTTCTGGGTAACAGTGATGTTTTATTTTCTTTCCTTATTCTTTAGCTGTTTCATTTGATATCCAACAGAAAAAAAATTTTTTTAGCAGGAAATTATTTATTCATCAAAGTAACAGCCCTGGTCTGATGGCTTGGTTGGTTGGAGCATAGTCCTGTGCACTGAAAAGGGTGTGGGTTTAATACATGGTCAAGGCACATATCTAGGATGTGGGTTCAAGCTCCAATCAGGGAGTGTATGGGAGGCAAACAAGGCAACCAATCAATGTTTCTCTCTCACATTGATGTTTCTCTTTCTCTCTCTCTCTCACTTTCCTCCTTCCTCTCTAAAATCAATACATGCATTTTTTTTTTTAATTTAAATTTTGTTGGGAAAAATGGCCCTGGCTGGTGTGGCTCAGTGGCTTGAGCGCTGGCCTGTGAACCAAAGGGTCGCCAGTTCAGTTCCTTGTCAGGGCACATGCCTGGGATGCAGGCCAGGTCCCCAGTAGAGGACACCTGAGAGGCAACCACACATTGATGTTTCTTTCCCTCTCTTTCTCCCACTCTTCCCCTCTCTCTAAAAATAAATAAATAAATAAATCTTAAAAAAATGTTATGTTCGGAAAAATGGACAGCCACATGCAAAAGAATGAAACTAGACCACTATCTCAAACCATATACAAAAATAAATTCAGAACAGATTAAATATTTGAATATTATACCTGAAACCATAAAGTTCCTAGAAGAAAACATAGGCAGTACGCTCTTTGATATCAGTCTTAGCAAAATTTTTTTGGATCAGCTTCCTTAGGCAAGAGTAACAAAAGCAAAGATAAATAAATGTGACTACATCAAACACTAAAAAAGTTTTTTTGCACAGTGAAGGAAATCATCGATGAGGAAAAGGCAGCAACCTATTTTGCAAATCTTACATCCAGTGAGGTACCTTCTGCCTTCCCCATTCCTGTAGCGCATCCATTGTCATCTGGCATTTGTGTACAAGCCTTACTGACTCCTCAACTGAATCGTAAGTCCCTGAGGCTATTAACCAAGATCAATACTAAATTTATACTGGATGAAGGATCTTTTTCCCGTAAGCCTCCTCCCACTCTTCTCTCAGCATAATTTCCTCCTCATTCATTTTTTCAGCCAAATTTTTATTGAGTTGTATTATTCACCAGGTATTATTTTAGGCAATAAAAATACATGTTAATATTAGTATTTTATTTCTTTACTGAAATCTAGACAAACTAGTAGATAATGTAAAACTGAGTGGGCTTTATATTCTGGGCTGAAGTAACTTTGATCATTATTAAGTAAAGATAGACTAGTCTCCAAGCTTAAAACTCCTTCTTATATTTTGCTTTAAAAGAAATAGAATTTGTATTAAAGTTTTCGAACATTTTGCTTTTTTCACTGTTTTAAATGAAATGTTCTTGACCATTTTTATTTCTCTCTGTGTTCTCACTGCCTGGATGCTGGGGACCTCAATGTCTTGCCTGCTTAGACCTCTGGATTATTCCATATGAGATGCGACTTTGAGTTCACCTAGAGCTAGGCCATTACCAGTGTGTTACCCTCATTTCCAGCCCCACCTGAGTTTTACTGTGCTATTGCAACACAAACTCTATCTAGAATTTGATGTGGCCTGAGGATCCCATCAAATTCTGTTACTTCAAAGTGACTCATTCTTATTTGGTTCTAAGTTTATCAATCTTACAAGTCTTTGAATATTCCTACATATTGCATTTTTCTAAATACAATTACAAACTAAATATGGACCCCAGGTAAATTAAGAAGATGCCAGGTAGTACTGACTATTTCTGGCCTAAGACTCACAGAATGGCATTCTCTAAATTAATTAATAATTTGAGCTTTTCAGGAACACTCAGCCACATCACGTCAAAGTCAAAATCAGCAGCCTTCTGGAACCATGAGCACAACTTGACTGGTTTTGACAGTCTATTTATTAATTGCTGCCAAACTGTAATTGTTATTGCATTAGCATTGCCTATCTGCAGAAGAGCAGTGTCAACTAAGCATCTGCCTCTAAAATTCAAATATAAATTTATTTCTTTAGGTTTCATCACTGATCTTTAATGTTCTTAATATTTTCAGGCAATTTAATCTACAAGCTCAAATAAATTGTGGAAACTGGAACTAATTGTTCCCTTAATTGATTGACTCTCTTACCTCCTGTTGTGTGTACAATGCATGTCATCCTGGCTGTATGCAGCAACGGGAGGGAAAGTATTAATCAATCACAGAACAATTAGTTCTGATCTGAAGCTTTCCCCCCTTCTGTTGAAAGGGAAAATAACCTCTTCAAAGGTTAAAGGAAAATATTTCTTCCCTGCAAGTGTTGCTAAAGGAAAAGATATTTAGATGAGACTGAGTTTTTTTACTTATAATTAAATTCTAAATCAGGGTTCCTTAAGTTTTGCAGGAGCACGACATGATTATGCCTAGGACTCTGTGGTGCATCCTTGTTATCACAGTCCCGTGGCTTCTCCTTTTTCCAATAGTCAACATGTGTCATTGCTGTGCGGTGTTTATTAATATGTTTTAACCACCAGGCTGCACAAGGGATGTATGTTCACAACTGTATTTCTTTCACCTAACACTTGGCACATAGAAGTTGCTTAAGAACTATTGTTAAATGAGTGAATAGAATTTATAGTCTTCAAATACAAACACTGCAAGCAGTTTTATATTATTCATGCCACAGGAGGCAGTTCTGTACAAGAATTCCACAGTTACAGTAATTAAAGTGAGATATGTAGTTTTAACTTTGTCTTTATAAATTTACATAATCTCATAAAAGGAGAAAAAGTATGTAATTTGATTTTTATATTTTTATATTTTATATTTATGTATTATCTACCCTAGTTCATTTTAAGTTTGACTTCAAAGAAGATTGTGTGATGAAATTGGGAATTTTAGTCTGTCATACCTATATCTTTACTTCAGCCTTTCCATCTCTTGCTTTAGGCATGCCCTTGCCTCCCCTCAGTCACTCAGAGTCTCATCATCTTCTGGGTTGGTAAGTAGTCCCCATGTCTCTGAAGTTCTACATTCTCACACTCCCCACCCCTCGCTTGTTTATATTGTTTTATTTTTTTTGGGTTATCTTTTTAATTTAGATATATAACTGTATGAGGGATGATTCTGAGTTAAAATAGTTAAAAGCTGGAATATACTAGTTAACTCAACAAAATAGAGCATTTCTTTTTAAAACCAGAAGTTAAATAAATGTAGATATGATTTTCATTTTGGTGGAGTAAAAAAGCAAGTTAAAATTTTTGGACTCCGAAAACAGGTTATACACAATATAGGAAAACATTAGATAAGAAATGACAGAAAGACTGCACTTTTAAAAATTGTTTACATTTTCTGCAAATGAAGGTAAGCTGCTGTGAAAGTCACATCAGGCATCTGCATCTCATGAAACGGTGGGAAAGGCAGTGTCACAGGCCTAGCAGTAGAGAATAGATTTCATTACACAGTCTGCCATGCCCTTACAAATTAAAAGGGATAGCAATAAATATGCAAAATGGACTTAGTTAACATTAGCAATTTCCTCACTTATTTGTATTTTAATCAGGACTCCAAGATTAATAGAATTTGTGTTATTAAAGCTTAGCAAAGTAGCTTATTGAAATGCCAATTGTATATCTACCCTTTTGGCATTAAATCCACCCAGGCAGAGTTCTATTGACAGTTTGACTTCAGCATTTAAATCTTCCAGTAGCTGAGAATTGGTTTTACCAGCTTTGCACATCAAAACAGCACTATGGGATAGAAGAGGTTATAAACACAACACCACCAACAAAAAAAACTACAAAATGACTGCATATTAAAGATGGTTGAATGATGCACATGCACACAGGTATCTCTACAAAAACACTCTTTTTAGCCAAGTATTTATTTTAAAATGTACATACTTATTTATGTGGATGTGTGTGTATATATATACATATATGTATATATTATATGTGTGCATGTGTGTATGTATATCTAGATATCTAGATATACATACACACACACAGTCATTGTTTAAGTGAGAGCCCTGCACCAGCAGCATCAGTATTATGGTGTCTTGTTGGAAAGGGACATTCTCACGCTCTACTCCAGCCTTGAGGGTAGAATTCTACGGTCTGCCCTAACAAGACTGCCAGGTGATTCTGATGAATGCTCATCTTTGAGAACCACTGCAGTTGTCTTTATTTAAACATAGGGAATATCAAATATTCCCACTCAGGAAAATAATAAAAGTAACAATGATAACATAGCTTTTCACTCAAGGGGATTATTTCATTTAGATCTCACACTAAGAATGGTTACTACTTTCAATGTTGTGCTAGATTTTCAGAGAGACAGGAAATCTCTGGACTACAGCATTATATTTCGCTTCAGCTGCTCACCCTGCATAACATACTATTATTCTTAATAAATTTAAACAAGTTTCAGTGCATAGCAGGAACTTGAAGTTTAGGGTTAAACAGAAGTTAGATGATTACTGTAATAATAGTATAAATTTTAAAGCCAATTATATTTTTACTTAATTTCTTATTTTAAAACTAATCTGAAGGATCTGATAATTCCAATATGGTTTATGATAATTATTAATTAGAACATATTGAGATTTAAAAATATATAAGATGTAGGGAAAAATAAAACAAAAATGAAATAAAACAGAAAAAGCAAAATTATAAAATTTGATGAAGAAATGAACACAAAAATTATTTAAAGTTAGCTTCATCCATTTTTCATAAGGCATATTTTGGTCATGATGTCTTGATGGATCTTAATAGTAAAAACTGAAATATGAAAATAAATAATTTAAAGTAATTTTTAAAAGTAAATACTTTAAAGAGAATTTAAAGTAAATTCTTATTGTAAATCTACCCTTGAATTTCTACTCTATTAAGTAATTCACCATATCAATAGGAGTCCAATTTCCCACAGTTCTGGCAAACTTTCTATCCAAATTCTGCCCCCACCTAATTCTTTACTATTCTAATCTTTTTAATGCTTCTAGTTCAATGCCAACTGCTTCTTCTCTGAGCCAGCCAAGTCAGAATTTATTTCCCTAGTATGCCTCTTATGTCCTACTGCCTAGCATGACATTTATTTTTTGCACATATATTTCTAGGCTAGATTGTAAACTTCTTGCGAGTCTGTTAGTGGTATCATTGCATCCCCTTAGGTCTAGAACAATCTCTGGTATAAAGAGAATGTTTAAAAAGTCATTTTTGGAACTTATTTCATTATCCTATTGTATTTATCTTGTAGTTTGTTGGAGAGTCATAGGAACTCTTTCAGGCTATTAAAAAATTGTCAACTGCCCTGGTATGGCTCAACTGGTTGGAGCCTTGTCTCATAACAGAAAGGCTGCAGGTTCGATTACCAATCAGGGCACACACCTAGGTTGGGGGTTTGATCCCTGGTCCAAGCGCGGACAGGAGATAACCAATCGGTGTTTCTCTTCCTCTCTGCCTTCTTCCCTCTCTAAAAGCAATGAAAAAATGTCCTTGACTGAGGATAAAAAAACCAAACAAACAACTGTCCACTGATTATGGCTTTGTGAAGAGAGGAACGTAAGGTCACTTTAATATATCGAACTGACCTTAGTTCAGACATGACTTGCCAGTTTGAGAGGACACAGTTTTGAAAGGAATCACTTGATCATAGAGAATCCATTTATAAGAAGCCAAGATATTGATATCAACTTTTTGGAAAGGAGAAAAATATGCTTATTTTGATTCTATTAGGGGTCAGTCTTATTATTTGAATAAGTAATAAATAGTGAATATATTCACATTAATCAATGCTTTCACACTGGGGGCTGATGTTGGGGAAATTTACATTGTGCCTCCAGGAATGGTGAAAGAAATGAATAGGCTGGCCTCTGTCAAGCCAGAATGACCTCACAAAATACTTCACTTACAGGCAAAATCTCTTAGTGTGGCTGTGGGGCAAAGATCACCTTGCCACCATCAAAATGGCTGCCTCGTACAAACTATCCACAGATGAAGCACTTCTTACTTTATCCTCATAATTCTTTCTTTTAAAAAAAATTTATTTATTTATTTTTTGAGAAAGGAGAAGGGAGGGAGAAAGAAAGAAACATCAATGTGCCTCTCGTTCTCCCTCAGCCAGAGACCTGGCTCTCAGCACAGTTGTGTGCCCTGATTGGAAAATAAAACCAGTGACCCTTTGCTTCACAGTCTGGTGCTCAGTTCACTGAGCCACACCAGCTAGGGCTCATAATTATTTCTTAAATAGTCAGCATCTGAGCCTCAAATGTCCTATCCACATGATTAGAAGACAGATTACCCCACACACTAGTTAGGTCAACTCAAGCAACAAATAAACTATACTTCCTTGATGGTCTCAATTGGTGGTTCTACCAAGGGAGTATTAGACAACAACTTTCCTACACCCCCAATCTTATTTTTTACTCATTAGGAATAAGATCTTGGTTCTTTTCATCTTTCATAATCTTTTCCACAAAAAAACCTTTATACTATCACAGTATTCTTCTTTTTCACTCATAGTCCTTGCTAGATATTTAACATTTTCTCTGTCCTTCTATCTCTTCCTATTTTTCTTGCACCCTTATCCTCATATTACATTTGCCAAGTTATCACCCTTTTCTTGTTTATTTAACTCAGGAATAACACTGGTAATATACAACTAAAGGGAAGAGGAGTCAGGGTTTGGAGTGGAATTAGAAAAACCTCCCCTCATCCAGATCTAACTCTAATGTTACTTATTATTTGAGCTTTAAAAAATTTTTTTCAAGTAGAAAAAACTTTTTTCTTTTGTATAGTTATCATATATCTCTGTACCTTGCTTATGACAGTGATCAGTTTATGTCTTACATGTGGTTATCCAGGTATATGCCCCATCTTCCATACAGGATCAGAAAGTAATCCCACAAGTTGTTGTGAGGATTAAATAAGATCTTATGTAGGTATGAAATTCCTGGGACATAGTAATACCTGGTATAAGTTTGTTGACAATAAGAAGCAAATCACTTATCACTCATTTTTTTTTCAGAAATGCTTCTCATGTTATTGTTTATACTTTTTGTTTTTATTTTTTATTCAGTTACAGTTGATGTTCATATTATTAGTTTCAGGTGTATACTCTACTGATTAGACATTTATGTAACTTAAGCAGTGATCACTCCTGTAAATCTATTACTGATCTGATACCATACATAGTTAATACAATATTCCCTATGCTGTATTTTACATCTCCTGTGACTATTCTGTAACTATGAATTTGCACTTCTTAATCCCTTCATCTTTTTCACTCATCCCCCAACCCCTCTCTCATCTGGCAACAGTCAAAATGTTTTCTGTATTTATGATTCTGTTTCTGTTCTGCTTGTTTGTTTATTTTGTTTCTTAATTCCTATTTAATTGAAATCATGTGGCATTTGTCTGTTTCTGACTGCCTTACTTCACTCAGCACAATACCCTCTAGATTCATCAATGTTGTTGTAGATGGGAAGATTTCATTCTTTTTTTTTTTGAGTCATATTCCATTGTCTATATGCACTATTTATTTATCCATTCATCTATTAATGGACATTTAGATTCTTCCATATCTTGGCTATTGCAAAAAAAATACTGCAATGACATTTTACTATTTATAATTTTAATATTTTCTTTTTCTCCTTCTTCTTAAAGAAGATCCTTTAACATTTCTTGCAGTACTGGTTTGGTGGTAATGAACACCTTTATCTTTTTCTTACCTGGAAAGCTCTTTACCTGTCCTTTGATTCTATTGTAAATGATCACTTTGCTGGGTAGTGTAATCTTGTTTGTAGGTCTTTGCTTTTTATCCTTGATTATTACTTGCCAATCTCTTCTGTCTTGCAATGTTTCTTTTGAGAAATCAGCTAATGGTCTTATGGGAGCTCCCTTGTAAATAACTAACTGCTTTTTTTCTTGCTGCTTTAAGATTCTCTGTCTTTGAACTTTGGCATTTTAATTATGATGTGCCATGGTGTGAGCCTTTTGGAGTTCATCTTGTTTGGGACTCTTGGTGATTCCTGAATTTGTATGTGTACTTCCTTTGCAAGGTTAGGGAAGTTTTCAGTCATTATTTCTTCAAATAGATTTTCAATTCCTTGCTCTCTCTCTTCTTCTTCTGGCATCCCCAAAATGTGAATGTTGATATATTTGAAGTTATCCCAGAGGCTCCGTACACTATCCTCAAGTTCTTGGATTCTTTTTTCTCTGCTGTTCTGATTGGGTGTTTTCTGCTTCCTTATCTTCTAAATTGCTGGTTTGGTCCTCTGCTTCACCTACTGTACTGTTGATTCTGTGTAATGTATTCTTCATTTCAGTTAGTGTATTCTTCATTTCTTTTCTTTTTTTTCCTAATTTTACTTTAATTGTTGTTCTTGTATAGTCTTCTGTCATTTACTCAGAAAATCCCAGCCCACAGCCCCAGCCCTCCCCACCTCCATCCCATTTCCATAGCCCCTGTATTCTTCACTTTTGACTCGTTCTTTTTTATGCTTTGTATCTCCATTTTTGTTTCCTATTTTTATGTTGAAGTTCCCACTAAGTTCATTTACTGTTCCCCTCAGTTCATTGAGCATCCTTATGACAAGTGCTTTGAACTTGACATCTGACATATTGCTTATCTCCATTTTTAAAAAAATCTTCACCTGAGGACATGCCTGCTGATTTTAGACAGAGGGGAAGGTAGGGGGAGAAACATCAATGTGAAAGAGAAACATCGACTGTCTTTCATACGAACCTGACCAGAGTCCTCATACATACCCCAACCGGGGACAAAACCCAAAACCCAGGCATGTGCCCCTGCTGGGAATTGAACCTACGACCCTTCAGTTTACAGGATGACACTCCAACTAAGTGAGCTACACTGGCCAAGGCTCCATTTTATTTAGTTCTTTTTCTGGAATTTTGTTCTGTTCTTTCATTTGGGACAGATGTTTTTCTGTTCTTTCATTTCTTTTCTTTGTCTCCTAATTTTGGCTGCCTCCCTTTGTTTCTATGCATTATGTAGAGCTGCAACATCTTCTAGTATTAGTAGAATGGCCTTATGTAGTAAGTGTCCTGTAGGGCCCAGTGGCACAGCCTCTTCAGTACCACAGCCTGTGCACTCAGGTGTGTTGCCCCACCCCTGTGGGCTGTATATAGATTCCTGTTGTAGTTGAGCCTTGATTGCTGGTGATAGTAGGGACTTTCCCCCAGGACAATAGTCTATTAGTACTGGCAGTGACCATAGCAGAGGATCTGTTGTGCAGGCACTGACCCCACAAAGCAGGGCTTTAGCAGGGCTCCTGTGCCTGCTGAGCTTGCCCCTTGAGTATATCAATCTGGAAGGTGGTTGGGTGGTGTTTCTGCACTGTCTAAAGCTGACTACCAGGTACATTGGCTCTGGGGCCTCCCAGGATGTGCAGACCAATGTCAGCTGTCTATGCCATGCATTGGGGCCACCCAGCATGAACTACAAAGCAATCTGTAGATGGCTGACCCTAGGGCCGCACTGGGGCTACTTAGCAAGAGGTATGGGGCATACTGAGGCCAGATTCTGCTTGTTTTGATTTTGTGAACCTCTGAGGAATTGATTTTGTGAACCTTTAAGAAAGTCTGTAGCATAAGCTAAGGCAGGCTGTTTATGTGGAAAAGCCACTGGAAAGGGCTGAGGTAGG
The DNA here is from genome assembly GCA_004027475.1 of Anoura caudifer. Taxonomy (NCBI): domain Eukaryota; kingdom Metazoa; phylum Chordata; class Mammalia; order Chiroptera; family Phyllostomidae; genus Anoura; species Anoura caudifer. The sequence goes on from PVKU01001591.1 coordinate 273,654, forward strand.
CCTCCAAGCTGGGTGGGGTGGTATCTCATGGAATCACCAGAGCAGGGAAAATTGTGTTAGCCAGTTTTATGCAGACTCAGATATGTTGTCGGCTAGGTTCTATGAGTCCAATAAGTCTGTGCATGGGTCCTTTAAGAGGAATGCCTAGGATTCCAGCAGCCCTCTGTCTCACTCAGCCACAGTCCCTGGTGGTTTTCACAGCCAGAAGTTAAGGGGACTTCTCTGCCTGACAGTGGAAACATGGTCTGAGGGTGCCTGATGTGAAGCTGGGACCCCTCACTCCTCAGGGAGGATCTCTACAGTCAATTAGTAGAAATCTTTAGTACAAGGAAGTCTTTATTCCCAAGACTTCTCATGTACTAGAATTTACTGGATCAAAGAATATTTCATGCAGACATTTTTCAATTTGAAGAGCAAAATAGATTTTTTATACATATTCTTGATAAATAAAATTTAATAAGAGAAAAATGTGTTACATATGTGGACTTAGAGATCAGATATATGCCTATATATCTATACCCATATCTATCATCAAGTCATTCCTTATTTTCATTGTTGGCTTTTGGGGGAAGAATAGTGATTTTACATTGATAGACCCTGTGACCAATTTGAATTTAGCAATGATAACAGTGAAAGAGTACTTGTCTGGCCAATCCCAGATTTACTGTTGTGGTTATGAAATGATGAACATGGACTAAATTTGTAAGTTATATATTTTAAAGACGCAATTCAGTTAGATAGAAGTCTTAAAGAACAAGTTGTTCTGCGTGATTCTAAGACACTCTGACCTTCGTACTGTTTGCCTGTTTTCTTTCCTTTACAAACATCTTCACTCTGTTCTGATTTCCTGTTTCTAATCTGTGGACTAGATAAGCAAATAATATTATGGGATCTCTAAAACTGTATATAGAGGGTTGAATGAGGATCCAACAAAAAATCCTGTGAGTTAAAAATTTGAGCTTTTACACCGAGCATGTTGGGTTGTTCAAAGACCTGTTTACTTCTCCCTGTTCAACCACCTTTTTAATAGGTGATATTGTCAGCTAAGTTGTAGGAAGTTCTTGACTATTAACCTAATTCAGCTAGACTGAAAACATTGCCAAGAAAAAACATGGTTCAGAAATTCCTGATTGAGGATTTTGATATAACTTTGGAATACATATGAATTCTATAAGGGGAAATACTTTTAACATTAACAAATATTTTACTATAGGACTAATAAACAGCAGGACTGCAAGGTACTAGGTATAGAGCTGTTGAAGTCATTCTCATATATAACAGAGATCATGTCACTCCCCTTTAAAAAACTTTCTGATGGTTTCCATTAGACTTAGAATAAAATTCAAACTCCTTTAAAAAACAAATAATAGGATATTTGGGAAATAAAGAGTTTACATCTATTCAGTGCAAATTAGGAGCCAAATAATATACATGTTATACAAGCAACGAGCTCCTGATCTCCTTGTTCCAAGATACAAATTCTAATGATCTCATTGGAGAACTTTCTGGGCATAATTAGCACAAGATACATGAATCCTTTGGTTTTTGTAAAAACCTGCTCTCATTAGTAGGAGCAGAGAGACATCTTATAGATACAAACATATAATAGATTATCAAAAGAATGATTGGATGCAACATCCTGGGAAAAGGAGCAACTTGAACTAAAAGGATCAAATACTATAAAAGCTTTGCAAACAGAACTAATGAAAATTCAGGCTTTTTAAGTCCATCAGTCCATGCTATTAGTGAATGATGGCTGTGAGTTCATTAACATAAATTGCTTTCCAAGTGAAGAACATATACTATTAAATAGCTGAAAATCATTTCTCTGAAAGAAGAGATTTAACCTGCAGAATGAGAATAACAGATTTCTTTACCCCAGTGCAGTGAAGCATTGCTCCTGGAGAATTGGGTGATTGAAATATATTAACTTCAAATGTTATAATTTCCACTATATGTGAAAAACAATGGTGTTAAAACTCTGACTTCTTATATTTGAATAAAGGGGTGTATGCATGTATATCATGCAGTAGTTTCTTCTATGAGGCTCTTACAGGACTTTCAACACTAATTTTATCTAGTTTTAGGTGAATTCAAGGCTAACTATAAACAAATGTCTGAGCTTCCCAGGAAACTTGACCCTTCATATGTGATTTTGAAAGGAAAGGAAAGGAAAGGAGGGAGTGAAGGACAAGTGGTGGTGTGAAAACACACTCTGATTTTATGGATTTGCATACTCAAAGAATATGCAGCTATCATGTTCCAAGCTCACTGGCAAGTTTGGAAAATAATTAATGTAATTCTGACATAATTCACAAAAATAATTTCAGATGGAAAGTCTAATTTTTGTTAGGATCTAGTGCTGCATTTAATTAGAAATTAGTCATCTAGCTCTAGCTGGTGTGGCTCAGTGGATGAGCAAGGGCCTGTGAAACAAAGGCTCCCTGGTTTGACTCCCAGCATAGGGCACATGCCTGGGCTGTGGGCCAAGTCCCTAGTAGGGGGCACATGACAGGCAACCACACATTGATGTTTATCTCCTTTTCCCCCTCCCTTCCCCTCTCTAAAAATAAATAAATAAATTTTTTTTTTTAAAAAAGAAGTTAGTCATTTAGACTGAAGGCAGAAGATTCTAGGATGGAAGGCAATATATATAGCACAGTGATTAAAAGAGCAGATTCTGGGGAAAAAACTGCTTATCACCACTTAAGCGCCTTTTTACTTGTGCGACTATGTAATTAAGCTTTAGTTTTCTCATGGGTAGGCAAAGGATAATTGTATCTTCTATACTGCGTTACTGAGAGGATTCAATGTGATTTTCAGATGAAGGATTTACACAATGTTTGGCACGTAATAGGCCTATATGAAAATACTTAAAATTATATTGTTTACATTTTTTCAATTATGCCAGTTGTTTAATGTATCTGTGATAACCTGAACATAGCTCTTGAATCAAATATATCCAAAAAATTATTAGAACCTAACTAAGCACTTACCCACTTGATATAATAATTTTTTCCAAGGTGGATACTACAATGATTCTCATTTTATAGATGAGAAAAGTAAAGTGTGGACAAATTAAATAGTTTGTGTAAGACCATACAGCTAGTGGAATGGTACAGTTCTAATTTAAAAAGAGAATATTCTCCAAAAAGGATAGTTACAGAACCATTTTTTAAAAATTGTTGTTCAATTACAGTTGTTCCTATTATCCCACCATTATTCTCCTTGAGCCTACCCACCCCTACCTCCCACATTCAACCTGACAACCCCCATCCCCCATTCTCTTTGTCCATGGGTCCTTTATACATATTCCTTGTTTAAAAATACACTTTAGCTCTCTAATTTTAGTGGAGGAAAATAACATTCAGAAAGGCACAGTTGTTTCAAAAGTCAGAAAGCTAGACAGCAGATAATCAGATTAGACTTGGAATTTTGACTCCAATCTAGTTATCTTTTTATTCCATTAGATTTTTGCTCCATTATCTATACTAAGAATTAGTGGAAGTTGATGTAACCAGTATAAAAGTCTGAGAGAGAACTACTCTCAGGATTTGAAAATCAAATTTTATAAACTGGGTTAGTGACTTAATACTCAGATGTTTGGATTTTGTAAGAATAATAAAATGGGATTCACTCTAGTCCTCTATGCATTTTTATATACTTGAAAAGATTTCATTTCTATCTTCAACACATCCCTCTCACATTCATTAGATTTTTTACTTGGAGGCCAACCATTAATGAATCATTCATTTGGGTTATTTTCTCTCTTTACTCTTTTTGAGAAAAACATTCTCTCTCTGAGTGATGACGTAAGGTAATAAGATCCTTCCTGTAAGATATACAAAAAGAGTGTTAGCTAGAAAGCACACTGAATCTGTAACAGGAGATGTGAAACTAAAAAGGCAAAATAAAACAAAGGAAAACAAAGCCTTAATTACAGATTTGACTAAGGTCAACCCTTGTGAAAGAGTCATGCTTTCCCTATTCCATGAGGTTGCAATCGGAATAAAGAAAGTCAACATAAGTGAAAAGAATATAAATCCTTAGGAAAGGGTTTAAAATCCAAATTGCACCCTTTCCTTCTCCTTAAAAATCAATTCGGCATGACCACTTTCAGGAAAGAAAAAATTGCTTTAAATCATAGATCTGAATTCTAAAATCCAATAAAAAAATCTTGCACTCAGATGTTCCAGATACATATTTTATAAGTTTCAAAACCATTTTTCATAAGGGCTAAAATGGAAAGAAGTCTGTCATTTGTAGAATGTCTCCATTCTAAAAATATTTTCTGGTATTTTGGGCTTCTCACTATGTTGCATGCTACACAATTAAAAAAAATCTCTGGATGAATAAGGAAAATGGAATACAAGATTATTTTAACAACATAATAAAATACAAAAGTTACAAGACACCAATATGGTGTGAATAAATTATTTGCAATTGAAAAAGAGTAAAATGTTGTTGTATATGTAGGGCATTTCTTTTAAAAAATATATCTCTTTTCCAATGGGGTTTTGATATCTCACTGAAAAGTGTGGAAATGATGAAATATGACATATTCTTTAAATAATGCAAAAGGGAAGAACTGGGAGGAAAGTGACAAAATGTGAAGATTAGCTGGTGCCTTGTAATAGCTGAACAGAGGCATTGTGGCAGGCTGTATTGGCGGAACCAATGAGATATTCTCACATATCAAGGCAATTCTTAGTGGTTGCAGGAAGTTTCCTTGTTGTTCCCTACCAAACATACCTTCTTTGAAGGGAATTGTCTGCCCTTTCAGGAAAAGTAAAAACAACCTACAAGAACAACGAGAAAGCTATTTGCAGAGCTCCTACCAATTTTCTATGAAACCACGTCTTATCTTTTTTGCACAGCAAAGGAAACCATCAACAAAATGAAATGACAACCTACTGAATGGGAGAACATATTTGCCAATGATACTTCTAATAAGGGGTTAATATTCCAAAATACATAAAGAACTTGTACAATTCAACATCAAAAAACAATCCAATTAAGAATGCGCAAAGGACCTGAACAGACACTTCTCCAAAGAGGACATACAGATGGCCAATAGACATATGAAAAGATGTTCAATGTCACTAATCATCAGAGAAATGCAAATTAAAACCACAGTATTACCTCATTTTTGTCAGAATGGCTATCATCAATAAATCAACAAACAAGTGTTGGCAAAGATGTGGAGAAGAGGGATGTGGAGTGCAACCCTTTGGGCACTGTTGCTGGGAATGCAGATTAATGCAGCCACTGTGTAAAGCAGTAGGGAGTTACCTTAAAAAATTAAAAATGGAACTGCCTTGTGACCCAGTGATTCTGCTTCTGGGAACTTATCTGAAGAAACCTGAAGTGCTAGTTTGAAACAATATATGCACCCCTGTGTGTGCTGCAGCATTGTTTATAATACCAAGATTTGGAAGCAGCTCAAGTGCCTATAAATAGATGAGTGGACAAAAAAGCTGTGACACATTTATACAATCAAAGACTACTCGGCCATAAAAAAGGGAAATCTTACTTTCTGCAACAGTATGAATAGATTTGGAGAGCATTATGCTATGTGAAATAAACTAGTCAGAGAAAGACAAGTACTGTATGATTTCACTTATATGTGGAAACTAATAAACAAAGTAAGCTAATGAACAAAATGGAAACAGACTCGATACAGAAAACAGACTGACAGTTGTTAGAGGGGAATGGGTTGGGGGCTGGTTGAAAAATGTGAAGGAATTAAGCAAGAAAAGAAACACTTCATAGACACAAACAACAGTATGGTAGTTATCAGAGGGAAAGGGGGGCAGGGGAGGTGGATGAGAGTGAAGGGAGGCTAAATGGTGACAGAGGAAGACTTGAATTTGGGTGGTGAACACACAATGCAACATATAAATGAGGTATTATAGACTTATACACTTGAAACCTATATCATTTTATTAACCAATTTCACCTCAATGAATTCAATACAAATAAAAAAATGAACAAGAGAAAAAAGTGAAAATAACATGGGGCTATACATGAATATGTGATGAACTAGTAAAGCTGCTCATCCAATGTTGGGAAGGTTCTCACTGTTACAATTGAGAAATTACTGAAATTAATGTGAATTTATGAAATCCAGCATGAATTGAATCCCAGGTGCTTGTGAGCTGTTGAGCTGTGATAGGCATAAAAACTAAGGGAGGAAGTGGAGGTGCTAAGAGCGATGTTTCCTGGACTCTACCTGCAGCATGATGATGGGAGAATTATTCCAGCACTCCCCAAGCAGCAGCTGCTGCGACCTCCTCATTATTCCCACTGTTATGCTCAATGGCTTTTAAAAAGCTATTTTGGGTGCAGCTCCTGAGATTCATCCAACATATACTTTTTTTATTCTTCACAGGTATATTGTCAATTGACTGGGCTTAGAGAGTTATGTAAAACAAGACAGATGCAGTGGCTTGGGGTTTGAGATATCTTGTGCTATAAGGGGCTGTAGAAAAAAGGAAACAATGAAAATTCTAAAGCCAAGAGTACATAAAATAATGTTTAGAAGTGGTGACTATATTTCTTGTATCTAATTAGAAAAACACTCCTAAAATTTTATATGAAGAGGACAAATGTTAAACTTTTAAATAGGACCAGATTAGGTGATCTTTTAAGGAAAAAAAAAAAACAATAATGATATTTAAGTTTGTCATCTCCAAAAATTGGTGTATGATCACAGGTAAAGAGCCTGGTAAGAATTTACCATGACTATTTTTATCTTTTGCATGGACTGAGAGGATATGGAATTAGCATCCACTAATTTCATTTACAATCAAAATGAATCTCCGAGCATAATCACTCACTACTTAGAGAGTGACAAATTTTGATTTCAGGAGCAATCTGGTAGGAGGAAGTGTATCCCACAGATAGTGTGCAGTGTGGGGACATCTGGAGGCTGGGAGTCTGCTTCTGACTTCACCACTTATTGAGCATTTAATCTTGGGGGAGTCAGTCTCTAGGGAAGTTTTGCTATCTGAAATAGACTTTGTGAATAAAATTACTTCTTTTCTCCCAAAGATAAAATTCTAAAATTTCAATTTCTTTTATAGGCCCAGGAAGAGTAAGAAAATCAAAGGCACATTAAAAAACATACACATCATAATAAGTTATGGGAAAAGGAATGCAATTAATTCCAATATTCCCATTCTGCACTTGGGAAAAGAAAGTGCCAAGATCTGCTGGTCTAAAACCAAAGTTTACTACAGTCTCCCCACTATATTATAAGGATAGTTTTTACAAAGCAATAGACTATGTACAACAAATATAAAAAAAATGCAAAATATAGGTATCATGCATGGAACATAGAATCAGTAACAGGAAGTTTGAATGTGCATAATTGATAAAGTGAGTAAGTATGTTTTTTGTCAGTTACAATTAGTTTATATTTAATGTGTAAAAATCAGGGGATACTAGAAAATTATAGGCAAAGGAAGAAATGAAAAGTTTTAGAAGATGTATGTGTGAATCCTAAGTCCCAAGAAAATTCTGTTGTTTTCAAGGAAAAGGAGATGGAAGGAGCTTATGATACAAAGATAATACACAAAATGGTGTAATAGCAAAGTGAGCTCTTTTTGAGGACTAGAATGTTAGATATAACACTTCAATTACTGACAGACTGTAGGGTGTCAACCAAAAATTTTGAAGATTAAAAAAATAACATCTTTTTGATTTTCTAATGGAAATTAATGAAAACATAAGATGTGTTCTGTAGAAAACACATGAATAGCTAACCTATTTACAATATCACTAATTAGTAAATAGTAAATTACTTGATGAAGTAGAACTGGATTTTCATACCATTTCTTCTATATACAAATTAAAAAAAACCTTTAGTCTATATTGTTTGAAAGTAGCTAGTACTATGATGATTCCTGTAAATCATCATAGTTTTAATTTTTTGGATGAGTTATTTTTTTAATGTTTTTGTGTTTTAGTTCCAATAAAGGTGTTGCGGCCTTGCAAACCTGTATCACAAGAGGTAGTGTGCCCACTTATCTGGTTACTCTGAAGAAATTTAGCACAGAAGGGATATTTGAAAGGTGGGGTGGTCCTTCTGTAAGATATCATACTATAATCACTTCAATGTGCACCCAATTTTAAAAGTGCCTGATGGAGGTGGAGACTTTGCCATGCCCTACAAGATAGCTTAGAAAAATGGTTGGGATAAATTGAAATGGAGGTGGATAGGTAAATTGTAAATGAAATGGCATTTAATTTTATTTTAATAGTCCCTCAGCACCTAGTTATTTCTCGTTCTAATAGGTGACTCTTTTAAGTATTGGTGATTGACACTTGGGAGCACAGGTAATTAGATATTCACAGAATCTGGCAATGATGTCTGAGTTTCCACTGCTGAGTGTAACTAGTGTTTTTGAATATCAGTAGCTACTGACCAAAATGTCAGTTCATAGCGAAGAGGACCTGACTCTTGATACCTCTGTTTTGCTGGGTGACATTTTGATTTGTTAGTGAAGATGTTCTTGCTGTAAGAACTCATGCAGTTTTATGTCAGGAAGAAGAGAAATTCTGAGATAGGAGAATTTTCAGAGAAAATGTTCAACCTTTAATAGTCTAATGAGAAGTATTCAACTTCTAAATTAGTAGTAGTTTCCTTATAGTAGTTTATTAGTAGTAGTTAATTTTTAGCAATGGATTAATTATTAGTCATAGATTATTAGTCATCGACTTTTGGGAACATTGGAGTGCATGCTAAATTTCTACTCCTATACTTTTATTCCTAGATATAGAGTATAATTATTTTACTGGGGAAAGATCGAGTTTAAAAGTCTAGCTAGTTTCAGCCAGTTTAAATATCCTGAATACTGAATATCATCTCTTAGATACAGTTTAGGTAATGAGTTGTATCTGTAGAACTAGAAAGAATCATCTGGTGGTGACAACAGCAATGTAGTGCTCAGATTAATCTCGTCTCATTGTAATCTCTGGATAGTGGGGTGACTTGCTGATGGTCACACAGCCAGCAACCAGTGATGTAGAATTCAAACCCAGAACTCTTCTGCCAGATCCTAACCCATTTACATAAGGCATTACTGAATTCAGCTCTTGAAAGGTTCAATGAGCTAACTCATGTCACATAAGTAGTAAAGGTATAAATTCTACCTGAGCTTGACTGTCTTTAAGCGACTTAGTTCATATCCCACCATAGAGTAAGTTATAGAGGTAAATGGTGATATTATAGCCTAAAAAGCTTAGATAGTTTTTAAAAGAAAGGGAAAATACAAGTGAGTTTTGGACTAACAATTAAGACCTTTGTGAGTTTTCTACCACTTGAATATAATAATACTAATAATGGTTAACATGGCTAACTTCCTCCTTCTATTAATGAATTAAATAATAATTTATTGACTATTTTGTAGCAATATGACTACTGTGTGGGAAAAATACTGGTCTAAGCAGGCAAAACTGCAGAAGGTCTCTTCACCCTGGGAGGTTTGTTGCTTCCGATATTTTAGGAAGGTGGCTAGAAAAATGGTGGCTGGAGGAGACTGCCGTTGGGCCTGCTGTGAGCTGCTGAGAGCACAAACACACTTGAATGGAACTGTAATTTGTGGATTGTGCTTGTGCTTCTTGTTATGAGATTTTAAAAATGAAGTTGTTTCCTATAATTATGCCCAGCAGGCACAGAACTCACTACTTTAGTGCTTGCCCAAAAACTTCAGTAAGCATTGATTGACCCTTGAGAACAGTCCAGAAAACAAATAGAAGGCACAGATCTCAGCTGAACATTTTATACTTACACATGGAACAAAAAAGATTAGAGAAATGAACTTGAAGGGAGATGAATATGGTCAGAAGAGAAGAGAGGCTGTGGGAGAACATGGTATATGTTCTTCTGAAAGAGAACACAACCCACATGGGCCCATTAGCCTATAGCAGGGTTTCTTAGCCTTGGCACTGTTGACACTTTAGATCAAATAATCCTTCGTTTGGGGGGCTGTTTTGTGCATTGTAGGACGTGTAGCAGCATTGCTAGATGACAGACAGTAGAACCACTTCCTGAAAGCTGTGGCCACCAAAAATGTTCCCACGGGTTCTTGAAAACTCCCTGGGACAGGATCACTCCTAGTTTTTAACCACTGGCCAAGATAGTGGGGTTTTTTTGGTCAACACTTTTTATTATTATCATTATTACTTATAATAACCATCCTAACAAGTGTGATGTGATTTGTCATCATTGTTTTGATTTGTATTTCCCTTTACTAATGTTGAGCACCTGTGTATGTATCTGTTGACCCTTTATACTTCTTCTCATGTTTGCTCATTTTTATTTTTATATATTTTTATTTTTTCACTTAGAGTTGACATTCAATATTATTTTATATTAGTTTCAGGTGTACAGCATAGTGGTCAGACAATCCCATGATTTATAAAGTGGCCCCCCCATGATAATTCTAGTACCCACCTGGCACCATGCATAGTTAATACAATATTATTGACTGATTTGCTATGCTGCACTATATTCCCTTGACTATTTTGTAACTATCAGCTTATACTTCTTAATTCCTTCACCTTTTTCATTCACACTTCCAACCCCACTCTCACCTACCAAGCTTCAGTTTGTCCTCTGTGTCTATGAGTTGAACAGGTCCTCTTTATAGAAGACAAATACATTCCTACCTGTCTAATTCAGTGTGTTCACTAATAGCTGGGATACCCTATACAGCACCATTCACTGAGGTAAGGGACAGATACAGGCTACATATGCCATTTTATGTAAGCCAGTCTAATTTATTTGGATGAAAAGTGTATGCTCTGCACACAAAGATTTTGTCTAGCTTGAATCCCTAAAGCCCAGAATAGTGACTTGCATATAACTGTTGCAAAAGAACTACTTGCTATAATTTAGGCAAAGGATATGTGATTAACTATTGACTAAATTCCTGACTGAAAAAACATAATACACTTGGTTCTTATTCTGAATGATTACTATAAAGACCAGATCACATCAGAAATTGACCTACATCAATTGAAGCTATAACAATATTATCATAAAAAATTAAATATTTAAAATAGGGTATTACAAATGGACAAATAAAGCTGGTTTCTAATACAAATAATGGGTGATTATTAATGCCATAACTAAGTTAAAATTTTGTAATATGTAATTTTCTTTTGGGTATTAGATTAAAAGAAAATCTTGGCAGAAATGCTAAAAAATAATTAACATTTATCTTAATTTTAGTTCAGACCTCTGATTTCAGTCACTTAAAAACTGCTGCTATAATATATATATTGGCCCAAGAAATGCTGGTCTATAAATATTGTGGTATGAATTGACCTAAGAAATGAATGCCTAGAACAACATGGCATATAAGGTAAACCTATCTATATGTGTTACTTATCTACTGTCACCATGTAATCCAAACATATGTATGCACCTGTTATTCTTAGGCATTATGTAATAAGCTCCCCAATATGCATTATGCTATTTTCACAATCCAGGACGAATGTGCTCATATTAGGTCTTCCAACTTGTTCACCTGGTGAACTACTCAAATAGGGCTTATGGATGAACTTTCAGGAAATGTGGGTTGGAACAGACTAGCGATCAAGAGAGAAGGAATGTTCAGGAGAAAAATTGTGACAACAAAGTCAATCACAGAAAGGGAGTTTAAAGAAGAAACCAATCAACCGTGTCAAACACCACTGCGAGCTTAAGGAGAAAGGAGACCAGTAAGAGACTAGTGGTATTGGAGTTTAGAGGTTACTGGGAACTTTAATGACAGCAGGTTTTATGGTGGAAGGCAGATTACAAGGACTTATGAGAGTAAAGAGAAGCTGTGATTTTAAAATAATGACTTTCAGAATTTTACAGGAAAAATGTAGTAAGATTAGAAGATGAAAGAAGCTGTCTTTAGGATGTGAGGGAATGAGCATGTGTGTAGACAGACAATAGTATGGTGATTACAAGAGGGAAGAGGGGATGAGGAAGGTAGGAAAGAATAAAGGAGGGGTTAATGGGGATGGAAGGATGCTTGACTTGGGGTGGTGAACATACGATATGCAGGTGATGTATTTAGCATTGCACACCTGAAACCTATATAATTTTATTAACTAATGTCACCCAAAAAAATCTTATCTTGATTTATCCTACTTTGTCAGCAGCCAAATTAAAGTCTCCCAGCTAAATTTACCCACGTGACTTTACAAACTGACACTAAATACAAGTCAAGTCAAAGTATGTGCGACATTACTGCCCTGACAAGCACACCATGAAGGGTAAAGTACACGGCACCAGTAAAATCACAGCAGAACTATCCATTACTTTGCTATAATCAACCAGGCCTATGTCGCAGATGTTATTTTCCATTGTGTTTCTATTAGGACTAAAATTGAATACAGTGTAAGGCCCATTATTTCATGGTTCCTTATCGTATTAATTTCAATAGAAGACAGGCTAACTCATGTTTCCTAGAGCATAACACACATAGAAAACAAGCTGGATGTAATAACTCCATTAGCTCAGAAGTGAATAGCAAATCAAATCCCTTCTATGGGGTTTTTAAATATACAGTAAAATGGTTCTCATAGAAGCTGGCTGAAACTCAAATGAATATATATTATAAAATAAAATATATTCTTAAAGAGCAATAGAAGATTCCTGTAAAAGCAACCAAAAATAACCACTGGATGGTGTGGTGACTGCATTAGAATGTGTTAGCAAGATTAGTATTTGTCTCAGAAAACTCTGCATCATTAGCAGCAGGAAGCTCCGTTAGGATGACACCAATTCCTGTTCACAATTATAAAGTGTTGAAAGAATACAATTTTTCAACATCCCAAAGTGACTTGGGAAACCATTCCGAAGAACTGAAAAAGATTAAATTATGCCACCTTCTGTATTGTCAACAGTCCCTTGGAGCTTCTCTCTTTTTTTTTTTTTTTTTTT
>PVKU01001592.1:0-286506 GCA_004027475.1 Anoura caudifer
TTTATCGCTAATATTGTTATAGTTAATGTTTCATTTATTTGATGTATATAAGAAGAGATTTAAGAATCTTTTATTTAAATGTGTCTCCTTCAGCGCTGGCTGGTGTGGGTCAATGGATTGAGCTCTGGCCTGCAAACCAAAGGGTTGCTGGTTCCATTCCCAGCCAGAAAACATGACTGGGTTACAGCCAGGTTCCCCAGTAGAAGGTGCTCAAAAGGCAGCCACACATTGATGTTTCTCTCCCTCTTTCTCCCTCTGTTCCCCTTTCTAAGACTAAATAAATAAAATCTTAAAAAATAAAAAAATAAAAAAATAAAAAGATTCCACCAAAAATCTACTGGAACTGATAAAAGATTTCAGTAAAGTAGCATAATACAAAATTAATATTCATAAATTGGTTGCATTTTATGCATATAGTAAACTATCAGAAATATAAATTTTAAAAAATTCACTTTATAATTGCATAAAAAAACCCTAGGAATAAATTTAACCAAGGAGGTAAAAGGCCTATACTCAGGAAATTATAAGACATTGAAGAAAGAAACTGGAAAAGGTACAAATAAATGGAAGCATATGTTGTGTTCATGGATAGGAAGAATTAGCATTGTTAAAATGGCCATACTACCCAAAGAAATCTATAGATTCAATGCAATCCCTGTCATCGAAATATCAATGCCATTTTTCACATAACCTATATTTCTGGCTTTCATGTGTAAATAGGACTGAAAACATATCATGGTATATGTGTGTATACATATAAATATACATATACACTGTATTAATCAGGGTTCTCCAGAAAAGCAGAACCAAGAGGAGATGATAGATAGATAGATAGATAGACAATAGATAGATGATAGGTAGACAGACAGATGGATATCATAAGACATTGGCTCACATTATTATGGAGGCTGAGAAATCACACAATCTTTGGTCTGCAAACTAGAGACCCATGAAACTCAGTGGTATAGTTCTAGTCTAAGTCCAAAGTCCTAAGAACCAAGAGGACCAGCAGTGTAAGTCCCACTCCAAGGGCAAAAGAAGATCAATGTTCTAGTCCCAGCAGTCGGGCAGAGAGCAAATTATCCCCTACCTCACCTTTTGTTTTTTTCAGGACCTCAACAGATTAGATAATGCCTACCCAAACAGGGGAGGTCAGTAGGCTTTACTCAATCTAAGGGTTCAAATGCTAGTCTCTTCTGCAAACAACTCCACAGACACACCCAGAAATAATATTCGGGCAAATATCTAAGTACCCCATGGCACAGTCAAGTTGACACAGAAAATTAACTATCTCATACACACACATGCGCGCACACACACTTATTTTTTTATAAATAGCCCTTATTTTTGATTATTTGTTTTAATTTTAGACTCATGGAATCCTCCCTCAATCTCATTTCTAAAGACTCAATGAGCAAGAAATTTCAGGATTCAAACAGCTGAATCAAGCTAGACTACTTATTGTCTCTCTTCCAATACCACGTGAATTAAAGCACACATTTCAAAAATAACAAAATAAGTTCACCAGTAGTACTCGAAAAAAGGGCAAGGACTAAAAATATCAACTCTAAAAAAAGTTACCAAAAAAAGGACTCAAAGCAGAAGTGGGCAGCATGGCATGTAAGTCCTAACCCTACCCCCTCACATACTGATCATAGGCCAGTCAGTCATCAAAATCATAACATTTCTAATACCTCCATGTGTTAGTTTTCTATTGCTGCCATAACAAATAACTGTAAATTTAGCAGATTGAAACAATGCACATTTATTATCTCAATACCATTTATTGAATAGATTACCTTTACGCCATTGTATGTGTTTGCCTCCTTTGCCATAGATTAGTTGACCATATAAGCATGGGTTTATTTCTGGGCTCTCTATTCCATTCCATTGGGTCAGTTCTGTGGGTCAGGAATCCATTGAGCTCAGCTGGTCCCTCTGACCCCATTTTCACAGTCTGAGATCAAGCTGCTGGTGAGCTGGACTCTTCTCTGAAGGCTCCTTGGGAGCATCTCTTTCCAAGGTCATTCAGACTGTTGACAGAATTCAGTTATTTGGGCTGTAGGACTGACATCCCTATTTCCTTGCTGGCTGTCAACCAGGAGCCTCTCTCTCCTCTCCTTAAAGCCACCTAAACTCTTTTTGTTGCCCTCTCCATATTCAAACCAGCAGCTTCCCCTTGAGTCCTCCTCATACTTTGAATGTCTTTGACTTTTGATTTTAACACAACTCTTCTTCCTCCAGCTACAGAAAGTTCCCTGGATAAGATGATCAGACTTCCAGTCAAGATGGAGGCATAGGTAAACAAGACTTGCCTCCTTGCACAACCACATCAAAAGTACAACTAAACTACAGAACAACCATCACTCAGAACCAGCAGAAATTGAACTGAATGAAAATCTTACTGAAGAATTAGAGAAACCATATCCATACAGACTGATAAGAGGGGCAGATATGCAGAACAAGCTGGTCATTCCCACATGTGGTGGATAAAAATTCAGGAGGGATAGCATAGGAGCAAGGAGTCCTAGCCCCATATTATGTTCACCAGCCCAGAATTCCAATGCCAGGAAGATAAATCCCCATATCTGGCTGCAGAAACCAGTAGGGATTGAGTCAGTGAAAGAAATTTCTGGAATCCCAAGCAGTTCCTCTTAAAGAACCAACACAAGAACTCACTCCCTCCCTCTGAGCTCCAGCACTGGAGGAGCAGCTTGAAAGGCACCAGTGGCAAACAGGGAGGAACTGAAGTGTCTGGCATCAAGGTGAGAGCTGTGGAACGGCTTTCTCCCAGACAGAAAGGTGGCCGGTGGGTACCACATCTGGGACTCCATCGACCTGGCTAACACTGTTTGTCCCACCCTGGAGATCCCCTGAAATTCTGTCCCACCCAACTTACAGCTGTTTACAGTAGCTTATCCATATGATTGGCTGGTCTTGACCCATGCTTCACAACTTCATAAATCCTTTCAAACAAGCAACAGCTGACCTGAGTGAGCTCCCAGCCCCCCACTTCTTGCGAAGTGGCCCTAGGCACAGCACTAGCAGCAGCCTAGATTCACAGCTTGGCCTTGCCTGGGAATCTCTAAGCCTAGCACAAGTAGCAGCAATCTCACCCTGCTCTATAGTTCAGGCAGGGTGGTCCTGGGCAAAACACAGGTCAGGGCTGACATTGGCCTGCACCACCCAGGAAATCCCAGGGCCTGTGCACCCACTGGGTGGCTACAGACCACATCAGAGCACCACCATCCTGCCCCTGTACAGCTGATCCTCTGTGGAGGGCAGAGGTTGGTGGTCAGTGGTCACACCCAATCCTTCCAACTGACTGGCTGGGTAAATCCCTCTCATTGACCTGCCAACAGCAACCAAGTTTCAACTACAAGAGGAAACTGTACTCAGCCTACACAAAGGGAATACCTCTAACACCCAGCTTGGATGATAAAAGAGGCTGTGCCACTGTACCCTACAGGACACCTACTGCATTAGGGCATGCTACCAAGACATGAAGTCAAAGCAGCTCTATCTAATACAGAGGGAAAAAAAACACAGGGAAGCTGCCAAAACAAGGAAACAAAGAAACATAGCCCAAATGAAAAAACAGATCAAAACTCCAGAAAAAGAGCTAAATGAAATGGAGATAAGCAATCTCTCAGATGCAGAGTTAAAAACACTGGTTTTAATGATGCTCAAGGAACTTAGTGAGGACCTCAACAATATATGAAAGATCCAGTCAGAAACGAAGGATACACTATTTGAAATAAAGAACAATTTACAGGGAAACAGCAGTAGAGTGAATAAAGCCAAAACTCACATCAATGATTTGGAACATAAGTAAGCAAAAACAACCAATCAGAACAACAAGAAGAAAAAAGAATTAAAAAAATGAGAATAGTGTAAGACACCTCAGGAACAACTTCAAGAGGTCTGACATTCACATCATAGGAGTGCCAGAAGGAGAAGAGAAAGAGCAAGAAATTGGAAATCTCTTTGAAAACATAATGAAAGAAAACTTCCCTAATTTGGGGAAGGAAATAAACATACAAGTCCAGAAAGCACAGAGAGTGCCAATCAAAATAGATGCAAAGAGGCCCACTCCATTCACATCATAATTAAAATACCAAAGGTTAAAGATAAAGAGAGAATCTTAAAAGCAGCAAGAGAAAAACAGTTAGTTACCTACAGGGTAATTCCCATAAGCCTG
Source organism: Anoura caudifer (assembly GCA_004027475.1). Classification (NCBI taxonomy): domain Eukaryota; kingdom Metazoa; phylum Chordata; class Mammalia; order Chiroptera; family Phyllostomidae; genus Anoura; species Anoura caudifer. Next base: position 4,202 of record PVKU01001592.1, read on the forward strand.
TCAGCTGATTTCTCAAAACAAATTTTGAAGGCTAGAAAGGACTAGCAAGAAATATTCAATGTCTTGAAAAGCAGGGACCTACAGCCAAGATTGCTCTACCTAGCAAAAATATCATTTAGAATCAAAGGGCAGATAAAGAGCTTCCTGGACCAGAAAAAACTAAAGGAGTTCATCATCACCAAACCATCAGTATAGGAAATGTTAAAGGGACTTATACAAGAAAAAGAAGAAAATCAATACTATAAACAATAAAATGGCAATAAATACATACCTATCAACAATTTAATCTAAAAAACAAACTAAGCAAACAAGAACAGAGACAGAATCATGGATACAGAGAGCATTTTGATGGTTGCCAGATGGGAGCAGGGTATAGGGGAATAGGTGAAGAGGTGAGGGTATTAAGAACTACAAATAGTAGTTACAGAGTATGGTATAGGAAACGGAGTGGTCAAAGAACATATACACATGACCCACAGACTGGAACAATGGTGACGGGACTGCCTGAGTGAGGAGGGGTGGTGGGGGGAGGGAGGCAAAGTGGGAAATATTGGGACAACTGTAATAGCATAATCAATAAAATATAAATAAAAAAGAAAGTTTTCTGCTTTTAACAGTTTATGTGATTAGATTGGGCACTCTTGAATAATCCAAAATAATCTCCTGATTTTATGGCCAGGAACTTTCATTATATCTGCAAAGTCCCCTTTGTCATGTAACATAACGTATTCACATATTCAAAGGTTTGGGGGGTTAGAGCACAGATATCTCTAGGGGAGGGAGGGGACATCCTATGGACCGCACCCTATATCTAATAGGAGCTAAATGCACAGTGGTGAGGGTATCATCCTTCCCCTCTTCTGACTCAGGAATACCACAAATGATTTCTAGAGAGATATTGGTGAAAAAATATCAGGAAACAAAATCCAGAGCTACACACATCAAACCGCAGATCCCACCTGAAATACCAAGTCTTTGTCCCCTAGGGATGAAATACAACCCCTAATCTAGGTGAGTGGATCTTGGCATGTCTCCAGTGGTTTATACAATCTTGGACATCATAACAGAGCTCAGGTCCTCCAACAATAGTTCCACACCCCCCTAGCTGAGCTGTTTCTCCAGGCTGCCACTGTGCTTCGGCACTTCCAAAAGTAGATGGCCCTGACTGGTGTGGCTCAGTGGGTTGGGCATCGTTCCGCAGACCGAAAGGTCACCAGTTTGATTCCCAGTCAAGACACATGCCTGCGATGCAGGCCAGGTTCCTGGCTAGGTGTGTGAGAGAGGCAACTAATCAAGGTTTCTCTCTCACATAGATGTTCCTCTCCCTATTTCCTTCCCTTCCCCTCGCTCTAAAAATAAATAAAATCTTTCTTTTTTAAAAAGTAGATAGATCACACACAAAAAATCCAGTACCCAATCTGCCGAGCAGTGGAGGAAGTAAATAAGTCAAAGGTACGGTAGAAAGGGATGTAAGAATCCTCCCACATTCTGTCAGATCAAATAAAATTTCCGAGCACAGCCACCCAACCACGAGTAAGCTAGAACAAGGAATGGCACTGCAAGCATGCAAGCCACACAAAGAAAGGAAGAAAGATCAAGGAAGGCAGGGAGGGAGAGATGGAAGGGTTGGGGGGGACAGGGGAGAACTGGCAGGTAGAAAACAAGAAAAAAATATATCATATATATGTCACGAAAGAGAAAATTCTCCAAAGTGCTTCAAATTATTTACAACATTAACAAAAATGCTCATAGATTTTTTTAATGACATGAGAAGATTGCAGGTTTAATAAAACAATTTGAGGACCTAATATTGCTAACAATATTATCAAAGGCCTAATGAATACATGTTTAAAAGCAGGAAACATACTACACGTGGCTGCAGATTGAATAATTGGCATGGAGGAAGGTTGGAGATAGTCACAGTGAAGACAGATAAAAAAGACAAAGATTGGAACAATCAGAGGAAAACTAAAAATAATGAAATCCAGGTAAAGATAGTTTGGCATAATTGATGTCTGAAGTAGGAAACCACAACTCCTCCCCAAATAATGTTGAGATGATCATATGAAAAAATATTCAATTACACTTGTAAACATGGTAAGGCAGACTTCACTCAGGACCGCTGCATCAGGCGTAGGGACCACCACAATGGGACTCTGCAGTGGGGGAGGGATATTAGGGTCAACTCCGAACGCAGCACAAGCACATGGGAATTTATTGTCAAGGAGCAGGGGAGGGGTCGGGGAATGGAAAATTACTAAAAGGAAAAGTCAGGGTACAGAGGATTCCGACTAACCTGACCTGACAGGATTCTTTGCTGAAGGCAGGCCCAGGTAATTAGATGTCCTCTGGAGGATGGTGAAGGGCGAGGAATCTGAAGGGTGAGGATATACCAAGGGTCAGGCTGGTTCTGGTGAAACTGACTTAGCAAGATTCTTTCTAAAATTGGATTTTACAAGGAAGGGCATAGATGGGCTTAAAAGAAGGTTCAGGAGCCTGACTAAAATCTGGTCAAGCAAAGGGTCTTTGTCAACCTCCTATTCCCCTTGCCTTGTCCTTTTATTGACAAGAGAGAAGCTCTACTCAATTCTCTTATAGGAAAAAATATGGAACAAAAATTTCATCTTTACCCTGTCCTTTCAATTTGTTCTCTCCAGCGACAGAGTGATTTATCTGATGGGTGAATTTGGAATCAGGGACTGGAAATGGTGGACGGGTACATTTTGGCCCTTGCTTCTGGTCTGCCGGTTTGTGGAGAGGCACAGTCTGCTCCCCATCGAGGAGCAAGTGAGAGAGCTGTCTGAGAGGCGTGAGACAAGGAGAGTAAATCTGCCTAATGCAGGAGGGATGCCATCAATCCATGCGGCTCAGTCCACTGGTCATTGTTTGCAGCCTACAAATAACAAAGATAACATTAAACTTTAGTAAGTCTGCCTGCTGGGTCTTATTTCTTTCTTGCTTTCAAGTTTGGGAGGGAAAGAAATGGGCAATATTTATCGGTCTTCCTAAATCCACCAAAATCATTTTTATTAAAAACATTTGAAGATATAACACAGAAAATCTTTCTAAAATGAAGAAAGAACTTGAATACGCCAAGTGAAAGAGCCTATGTGTTTCAGACTGCAGCTCACTCACAGCTATCCTTTCTCACTGATTGAACTTCAAGGATAAATGAGAAAAATAGTCATATCTCCCCACGGAAAAAGCAAATCTCTTTGAAGAGGACCAAGATTTCCTGAAGGGAGCTACCCACAAAATCCTAGAGGAAGGATTTTATTTAACAGAAAAGGCAAGTATCAAGTCTTTTTGTTTACTTCTTTGACATTACACTGAGACAGCCTTTCACATTCTTCTTGATTATATAGCTATTTGCTCATTTTGTTTTTAATATTTCTGTTTCCCTTTCCTCTTTAGACAGCTCATCCTATTGGAATCTATTTCAGTTATCATGGAATAAAGGAGAAAATTTAATCTTTTTCTGAGTTTTTAGCAACTGTCCCAATATAATTTTTAAATGATTTATTCTATCTTACATTGATTTGAAATGTCAGGTTAATGAAGATAATAAAAATATCCATTGAGAACTAGGCAGTCCAGGGGCACTATGCTAAATTCTCTTCATTACGTTATTGACTGTAATGCACACAAATACCCACACATTTATTTCTGGACTTCCAACTCTGTTTCCTTAGGTCGACTGTGTATTCCTGGACAAGAAGTACACTATTCTTATTACTGTAGCTTTATGGTACATTTTAATACCAAGAAATGTAAGTGCTATTCCTAAATGCCCCCTCTCCCTCCACATACACACACATCATTGTTGTACAAAATTTTCTTTGGCTATTTTCTCTCAGTAAATTTTCACAATGAGCTTTAGGTGCAGGAAATTGGGTTAATCATAATTCTTGGTCAATCAGAGTTATTGCAATAGACCTACCTTACTTTATGTATGTGAGTATTTAGCATTTATTCTATTATTGTTTAATAATGAAATGGATACTCATCACTCAGCCCACAAACAAGAACATTAACTGATATCTACCAATGTCCCCCCATCCTATTTTTCTGTCTTCCACACATGCACCTGAAAGTAACCACTTCCCACAATTTTTATGATTTTCTTACATATTAGCATGTTTAATCAAATACTTTATTTTACTGGGTTTTCATCTTTCCTTATTTTTTTATTTTTTAAAACTTTGTTATTCTGTTTCAGTTATCCCAATTTTTCCCCCTTTGCCCTCCTCCACCCAGCCACCCCCCACTCCCACAATCTATCTCCACACCCGCCCCACTCCTCTCTGGTCGCTGCTAGTCTGTTCCATGTTTCCATGCCTCCGGTTCTGTTTTGCTCATTAGTTTATTTTGTTCATTAGATCCCTCTTATAGGTGAGATCGTATGGTATTTGTCTTTCATCAAACAACTGGCTTATTTCACTTACCATAATATTCTCCAGATCCATCTATGCTGTCGCAAAAGGAAGGAGTTCCTCCTTTCTTGCTGCTGCATAGGATTTCATTGTGTAAATGTACCAGTTTTTTGATCCACTCATTTACTGATCAGCACTTAGGCTGTTTCCAGCACTTGGCTATTGTAAATAGTGCTGCTACGTATGTAGGGGTTCTTAAGTTCTTTGAAATTTGTGATTTGGGCTTCTTAGGGTATATTCCCAGCAGTGGAATAGCTGAGTCAAAAAGCAGTTCATATTTAATATTTTGAGGAAATCCCATACTATTTTCCACAGTGGCTGCACCAGTCTGCATTCCCACCAACAGTGCACTTGGGTTCCCTTTCTCTACTTTCTTGCCAGCGCTTACTCTTTGTTGATCTATTAATGATCACCATTTTCACAGGTGTGAGGTGATATCTCATTGCGCTTTTAATTTGCATCCTTCTGATGGCTAGTGATGTTGAACATCTTTTCATATGGCCATCTGTAAGTCCTCCTTGGAGAAATGTCTGTTCAGGTCCTTTGCCCATTGTTTAATTGGATTGTATGTGTATCCAATGTATCATTGGCAAATATGTTCTCCCACATGGTTGCTTCCCATTTCACTTTGCTGATGGTTTCTTTAGCCATGCAGAAGCTTTTTAATGATGTAGTCCCATTTGTTTATTTTTTTCCTTTATGTCCCTTGTCCTAGGAACTACATCAGCAAAAATGTTTTTCAAATTTTAAAATATTAGTTTTATAGATGACTTTATAATCATTTGTCAAATCTCTCCCTGTAAAAGCTTCACAACTTTAATTGAAATATATTATATTTATAAATAATTATGGAGAGAATTATTACATCTCTAATAATGAAACTTCATACATTAGTGGTTATAACCATTTTCATTGATAAATTTATAATGTCTCTCACACTCTCCCTCCCTTCCTCTCTCCCTCCTTCCCTTCTTCCCTCCCTCCCTGCATTGCTGTTATTGTCTATGTTGTTTTGATTGAAATTTGTCTGGTAATTGATTCCTTGTGTTTTGAAGGTATATACTAGAATTTGTTTTTAAATTCATAACTTTCTGCTTTAATCTTCCTGTTCTGTCCTACTGATGTTCTTAACTTCCTTATAGTGGACCCTCTTACAACTTCTTATACTAACACAGCTGTTTAATCTTCATTTTCCTTGTTTATTAAATAATACATGTAAAATTCTTTGGTACAGTCTTACTTTTCTGGTTGTCACTCTATCCTAGATAACCTATAATTGTACTTTTGCTTTCCTCTAGACATTGAAGTTACTTAGGATAATTTTTTTCCAAGTGATTGAGTCTTTAAATCAAACTTATATTGTTAACTTCTGTTTTCCTACATGTGTTCAGGGACTGTGTCCTGTAAACTTTCTGCTTTTTTTAATAACAGATTGTATGTGTTCTAATACATAGTCATGTTCTAATGTCCTATGAATATAGTTTCTGTTTATGGGATACAAAAGTTGATAATATCTAGTGTACATTATTTAAGTGGTTATTAGTGAAAGAATAGGATGTCTGCAATATGCTTTAAAATACAATAGCAATAACTCACTAACTAAATACACACATACATGAAGGAGTAAAGATAAATGGGAAAAGGATGGCAAAATGTGAATTTTACCTTTTACCAGTACAATTTAGTAACTGTTCTGCTTTGGATGCCCGCTTTCATTTTGCTTGCATTGGTCTTCGCTCATTCTTTTAACTTCTTAGGTAATTTTTGCTTGAATGGTATCTTTTTCTAAAGATCATCCTGTTGACTTTTTAAAATTGTACATGAAAGTATTGTTCTTTTAATAAAGGAATTTGTAAGTATCTTATAATTTATATATTTCATATTAATCTATCCTTTACTGCTGTTTTGGTAATTATTTCTTGTGTACTATTCACCATATGATTCAGCTATCTATACTAGTCCCTAATAGATAGAAAAAAATGTCCTATTTTAAAAAAAATTCTATTTATAATTATTATTATACTCATTTTTTAAATCTATAAATCCAAATCAAGATCAAGAGTGAAGCTGATATATTCAGCCAACAAATATACGTTGAGCCCTTAGTCTGTACACACCACTGTGATGAGATTTAAAATCAAATGGCAAAAAAGATAAACCTCGTCCCTCATCCAAACATTCCTTAAAATCTGGGTGAAATACAAGCAAGTGAACAGATATTTACAACTCAGTATGTTAAGGGCGATTATGGAAAAGCAAAAGATGCTATGGAAGTGCACGGAAGAGACCCCACCTTGACTAAGATCTTCAAGAACATTTTATGGAGGAAGTGACATCTTAGTGTGGGAGCTAATTAGATCTTTTCAGCTACCTTGCCTAACTTAGAACATATTTAATCCTCATCCCAGCCATCACTACTTCTCAGCTGTTACTAATATTACCTTATGTATTATATTAAGATATTTTCTAGTAGTTTAACATTTTTGCATTCCATATTTCCACTCTCAGGGAAAAATGTTGACATTTTTTCTTGGATTTTAACAAAATAAGTGAAATGTATCTTTTTCTCAATGACTTCAGTATTCATATCTAGGCCTTTTAAGCTGTCATCTCCCTATTTCTCAGTTATAATGTTCCCTGGAAAATTCTGGTTATGTATTTTTCCCTGAGCTCTATATCTAATTCTTCCTTCATGTCTTTAGGGATATTGTTATATTAATTACCCTTTGTTGACTATACCTCTTGCTCTCCCTGTCCTTCTAGCTCTTTTCATTCAGCATATAAATATTAACATGTTTTCTCTTTGAAAAGTCTTGTTCCTTGACCCTCTTGGTTCTTGCAGCTACAACCCTGCATCATTCACTTCATGGCTAAACTACTTACTAATTGAAAAAGTTGTCTACACTCTGAAGTCCCCACTTTGTAAGTGCCTGCCTGCTCTTCCTGCTCTTCCAGCCACTGCCAGAAGCCCATTTCTATCCTCACCCCTCTCTCATCAACATCATCAAAGGCCTTCTTGTTGCCAGATTCAAAGATTTTTTACATTTTTATGTTATTTGACTTCCCTGCCATACCTAGCTCTCAAGAACGTCTCCCTCTGTCACAACATTTTCTCCTCAGTTGGCTTTCAAGAACCTTTCATGGGTTTTCCTCCTTTCTTGGCCCTCTACTTTTTCCCTTCCTTTGATCATCTTTTAAGTATTGAGATTCTCGGGACTTTGAACAGGCCTCTCTTCCCAGCTCTTCTGTTGTCACACTCACACTTTTCCTAAATCATATTATATAATCTCCAAGGAACCTATATGCTAGGGGCCCCAAACTATATATATATATGAAACCAAAATCAATGCTCTATGCTCCAGAATACTATATCTCATTGTGTGTTCATATCTCCACTTGGATGTCCAATAAACATCTAAATTCAGTGTGACTTTCTCCTATACACTCTTCATATTTTTTGTGTCCATTTTTCTCTTCTCCCAAACCAGAAACCTAAGAACCATCCTTGACTCATCCTTCTTGACCCACATGGTCAGACATCGAGCACTACTACTCCTGCCTTCCAAGTGTATATCTTCTCTGACTCCCTGCTACTGACTTAATTCAGGTTCCCATAATTTACCAAGTGGATCACTATCAAGGTCTTCTGCTGTCTTCATTCTTGCTTCACTCCAATTCATTAATTAGATCCATCACAGAATTTTCCCTAAAACACAAATATGGTCATGCCACTTACACATTCACATTTTTTAATAATTCTTCACTGCCCTGAACACAAAATTCAAATACCTTAACCTGGTACCCAAGATAGTTCCTAACGTAGCTCCTTCCATTAATTGCAGTCTTATCATGACCCCATTCATACACACAGTGTCACATAACCATTTTCCCTAACAAGGAAAAGCTCTCTCTAACTTAAAAACACAAAATCTACCTTTCCTTCTTCACCTGGCCAAGTCTACTTATCCGTTTGGATGTCTCACACATTATTGCCTATCCTCTCCGCCAGGAGACTGTGCCTGACAACTGTATCCCTAATATCAGTTACATATTTTGTCAAGTGCTTATATAGCTCTTAAAATGAATTTTATTATAACAGTTATAATATTTAAAAGCCTTTGCTAGTCAACTAGGAATCCAATGAAGCTAGGAACCATGTCTTAATAATATTTCTGCTCTGAGTGCCTATAAATAGTACCTTGTGATCAAGATGTAGATGCATAGCTTTCCATGAATGAAGAGTAAGTAGTTCAGCACAGATGAGGATTTACAGAAAAGTGGATGGATCATGAGAAATCTTATATGTCACATAAGGTCTTTCAAAGTCATCAAAGTCTTTTCAGCATGAAATGATACGATCAAATGTACATGTTTAAAACTTCATCCTCATGGCCATGTGGTCAACTAATGACAGAAGGATAGGACTGGATGAACAAGAGGCCTTGAAATGGTACCAGTGAACAATTATGAAAACCAAGTTCATGACAGTGGGGATGCAGAGTGGAAGACAAATATAAAAGATATTTGAGAAGAAATGGACTAAATGACCAATTCAGTAGAGGGGTTAAAGAGGCATTAAGAACCATCTCCAAGATTTCTGGCTTGAGTGACTAGAAAGATGGATTATTCACTTGTGAACCATCAAATCATATTAAGTATAGGCTCCAAATGGGCAATATACCTACCAGGTGATAAAACCACAAGATAAATAAATAAAACATAGTCCCTGCCCTCCACAGCATATAGTAAAAGACAAACATGTAATGGAATGCAATAATTGTTATTCTAGATCTGCGGGCATGGCTCATTATATCCTCTATCTGCCACCAGAAGGCTAGAACCTGGCCCCCCAGATCACATCAGAAAAATGGCAACTGCTCCCCAAATCATGCCACTTACAGCCTCACAGACCTGGAGTCAATGTCACTCCCACAGAATACATCTGCTCTCAGGTCACTGCGACCAGCCTCAAGTGTGAACAGCACCAAAAAAACTTTTCCATCTGCTACTTCCCACATGCCCATGAACTTCCCCCAATGACCACTAATCTGGTAGGTTTGGTGTTATTAAATCATTGATGCCACAGAAACCAACTACAGCCCAGTGCTTAAAGCAGTCAACTGTGGTCAACCAAATGCTTGGACCTTGCTCCATTAGGTAATTTTGATAAAAGGAAATGAAGGCACTTAACACTCTGACAAATTAAAGCAAAAGTTTTGTTACAGAAGACAGTAATGTAGTAATGGGAAGAGAATAGGAACAATGACAGAAAATTCCACAGTGCATCCAGAACCCTTATTCACACAGCCTAGAGATACAGGAGCAGTAAAACTGAAGGGCTAATCAGCTGTAGCAAGAAGGGGCGCACGTACCTTCCATCACTGGCATGACACACACAAAAAATGATCTTACTACTTTCATGGTACTAGGCTTCTTATACCCCCAGAAGTGTCATATTTACACAGGTAGTTATTCCTAGAATAAAATTTACCTGTTGCCTAACAATGTTTTTTAATTTAAGAATATGCAACATGCACAAAAATTAACTCAAAATGGGTCATAGACCTAAATGTAAAATGCAAAATTATAAAATGCCTAGAAGGTAACAAAGAAAACACCTTAGGTGATCTTGAGTATGGTAGTGACTTTTTAGATACACACCAAAGGCACAACCCATGAATGAAATCATTGGCAAGCTGAACTTCATTTAAAGTAAAAACTTCTACTATATAAAATGTCAAGGGAATGAGAAGACAAGCCACGGACTGGGATAAAATATTTGTGAAATACATATCTGGTGAAAGACTGTTATATAAAATACACAAAGAACTATTAAAATTCAACAATGAGAAAATAAGCAATCTGATTCAAAAATGGGGCAAAAACTTTAACAGACACGTCACCAGAAATGATATGCAAGTGGCTAGTGAGTATATGAAAAGATGTTCCATATCATATATCATTAGGGAAATGCAAATTAAAACAAGATATTACTTCACATGTAATAGAATGCCCAAAATCCAGAACACCGACAACTCGAGGTGCTGGCAAGGATATGGAGTGACAGGAACTCTTATTTACTGCTGGTGGGGATGCAAAAAGGAAAAGCCTCTTTGGCAGTTTCTTAGAAAATATACTTTTACCATACAATCCAGCCATCACGCTCCTTGGTATTTACCCCAAAGAATTAAAAATATATGTCCCCACAAAAAGCTACACACAGATGTTTATAGCAGCTTTATTCATAATTTCCAAACTTGGAAGCAACCAAGAGGTCCTTCAGTACTTGAATGGAGAACCGTAGCATATCCAGACAATGGAACATTTAGGGTTTAAAAGAAATGACCATCAAGCCATGAAAAGACATTGAGTAATTTTAAATGCATATTACTAAGTGAAAATAGCCAATCTGAAAAGGCGAAGTACCATATAATTCTAAATATAAGACGTTCTGGAAAAGCGAAAACTATGGGGATATGCAAAGATCAGTGGTAGCCAGGGGTTGGAGTCGGGGACAGGGCAGAATAGGAAGCGTACAGAGGATTTTTATGGCATGAAAATACTCTGAGTGATACTAGAATGGCAGAAACATGCCATGTATCGGACTAACCCCACAGCATGTACAACACTAAGAGTGAACTAAGGTTAACTATGGATTTGGAACGACTGTGATGTGTCAGTGTTGGTCCATCAATCACAACACATGTACCACCCTGGTGGGGGATATGGATAAGGTGGGGGAGTACCACGCATGTGAAGAGATAGCAGTTATTTGTGAAAGCTCTGTGCCTTCTTCTCAATTTTGCTGTGACCCTAAAACTGCTCTAAAATACAAAGTCTTAAAAAAAACAGACTACGTAGCCTGTCCTGGGTACTGTTGTTCATGCTTGATTGAACACTCGCCCAGGAAATGCATTGCTCCAAGATGTTTAACTCCCTGAAAGATTATATTAGTGTTTGTACACAATTTATTCCTCCCAGGAGGCAAATGGTGTTTATAGATGGATGTACTCACACCTTTTCTCTACATAATATAAATATCCCACAGAGATGTGTAGTCCAATTATTTTGTTAAAAAACGCCTGTAATAATTTCTCTTTGTTTGCTACTAACTTAGTACATAATTAAGTTCATTTGTTTAATTTGCTTTCAATTTTTTATTATTGCATTTCTTAATTGAGTTATTTTTGTTTTATGTATTTTCATAAGTCATTTGCATGGTTTCAAACCCAAATACGCAAAACAAAGTACATCATATGGATCTTCTGTTTTCTGCAAATTGACCCAATGGGAGTAGAACTTTTTGAATTCTTTTATATCATTTTCTCAAGTAGGGTAATTTGTGAATATAATTTCCAAGGACAGTGGTAAAGACATCATGTAAATGCAGCAAGAGTGAACATTTAGAAAAACAAGAAGAAAGCAACAAAGGACTTTAAGATTTAAGACTGTCAAATCTAGATTACCAAGAAGAGCGGCTAAAACTTAAAAAGTAGTCAGGCAGATTTTTCTAACAGCTTAGTTTATCCATGTTAATAATTGTCCTTCCAGTGGTCACAGGTTGGTAGTCTACTCCCCGAAGTCATCTGCTTCTTCTGTTGATCTTGGGTTAGCAGCCTCCTGACTACCAGGAAGGCATTTGTTTATGGACTGAAATACTCCCGTCAAGTCTGCGTCTCAGAGTCTTGGTGCAGCCCCTTCTTCTATGGTCCTACGGGGGCTTTTCTTGGGTGTCTCTTTCAAAATACACAATTATTAGCCTGTAGCTTATGGGAGAGGCCTTCTAGCAGCACGAAGGGGAAGTAGGAGCCACGTCACTAAAGGCTTGAATTGACAGATTACAGTAATGGAACAATACAGAATGGAGAAGAGAGAATATATATGTGTGTTCTTTCTTGGGGTAACGTAAATGTTATTATTATTTTTTAGGAACTCGGATAATGATAAAGCATCATTATACATTTGAAAATATTTTGCAGACTGTAAACACACTGACAAATCTTTAGGACTTTTCAATTTCATTCCTAAAGTATAAGCCACAAAAGACACTAACGGACAAGTATATTTTAATCTAGAAATGAAATTTCATATAACTCTGTTGAATCCTTGTGTCAGTTCTTGAACACAAGTATGAGTATATTTCTACCCATCCTAAAGCAAAAGATATGTATCAACTGAAACACATTTTTATATATACTTTCTATGTACCTTAAAATTCACGGACTTCCAATGTTTGTGTCTAAACTATAGACTAGCGCTTATAGTATAATTGAGTGAATATAAAAATATGAATTTACCAAATAGATTTCAATGTTTACAGCATCCTCCCTATGTAAGGTGCAGGATGAAACCATTAGCACTCCCTACAAACCATCTGGGAAGAATCAAGGATGAACTGGGTGTCTAAGACACCTGACATTGCTGTCTCTCTGAACTTAGCATCTGTTCTGAAGAAGGCATTATCAAAAATTCTTGTTAGAGAAGATTGGTCCTACTAACAAACGATAAATGCAGCCAGAGATATTTTATGAACAAAAGTGACAATGCAGTGTTTTTAAAGTGAAAAAAAAAGCCAACAATAAATTATAAGCAGTAAGAATTTTAGTACTTCCCAAAGTAAGGAGTCCTTGTTGTTTCACTTAAACCAAGAGCATGACAAGCAGCAGCAGAAAAGCACAACGTTAATAGGTGCTCAAGAATTAAAAGAATTAATAAGGTGAAACTTTTTCACTCTGAGCAGAATATACAAAAGTTAAAGAATAATTATTTTTTACATTGAGGGCAGACTATCTAAAAGTCATTTTATAGTTATTAGTCCTTTTCTGTTATATGTAAGCTTCTTTTGCTTATTACCATCATTGCATTTCTCTGTGTGTATGTATATTATACATAATGAGAGAGAAGAGTACGATGTTAAATAACAACTTTTAAAGGAATAAACTTTTGCTTTAAAAAAAGAAACTATGACAACTACGTACTAACCATGGGAATGGGAGGGGGCGGACCTCTGTGGGGCACCTCATGGACAGAGAGCTACCTGAGTCCTCAGAGGTACCTGATGGGGATAGAGGTCTTACCATTGAAATCTCACAGCGTAATGTGACATCTGGAGGTGAGCAGCTTATAGAAAGCAGTGCCTCTCTGGCTTGCCACTCGCTGAGGATTTGACTCAGTTTAGATGTCTTTGTGATATTCCCTTCTAAAGACATTCTAGCAGTGTGTCGTTGGTGTGTATGGTGTGAGGAACTTCAAAGACCTTCCCTACCATAATCTGTAATCCTCCTTGTGAGCACAAACACACAGGGATTTCCCATGACCAACTTGGGAACCTGTGTTTGAATTGGGAAGTAAGAACAAATTTGTATGGCCTAAATTCAAGCCACTTGTGATGACTAATTTTATGTTTCCAGTTGGCTAGGCCACAGGACCCTGATATTTGGTCAAAAACTATTCTAGATATTTATGTGAAGGTATTTTTTGATGAAATTAGCATTTAAATCAGTAGCTGTTGAGTAAAGCAGATCATTGTCCATAATGTGACTAGACTTCATCTAATCCGTAGAAGGTCCTACTGACCTCCCCCAGAAGAACAGGAATTCAGCCAACATACCACCTACAGACTCAACCCGCAACATCAGCGGGTCTTCTCTAGCTCTCCAGCCTGCTGGTCTACCCCACAAACTTTAGACATGTCAACCTCTGCCATCACATGAGCAAATTCCTTAAAATAAATCTCTCTCACACATACACATTTACTTATACATGTACATACATACAAATACCCTGTGGGTTCTGTTTTTCTTGAGAACCCTGATTAACACACTGTTTAAATTTGCCTTGAGGGAGTGCTAGCATTGGATCTCGCCAATACCTAGGAGATAAAAATGGTCACTTGGTGAAAACCAGTTTGGCCTAAAGGAAAGACAGTCTCTGTCTCTGAGCACCAAGGTTTCCTGCGGGGCTTCAGATAGATTCCTGAGGTGTGTTGTAAAATGTGCTAATTCTTGGCGTGGAGGGCCAGTGCTGGGAAGAGCAGTGACCCGGGGCCTCAGAACTGACGCGCCAGCACCATGGATACTTGCTCGCTCTGCTTTGACGCTTTGACATAGTTTGCCTATGTGGTAGGACAAGATTCTGATCTGTATCTAGCTGTATTCCTCCGACCTCTCTCATTACTCAGCCTTGACCTCCTTTGGGTCACCATTCCTCACAAAGAATCCAATTGATTTGTAAAGATACAGTAAAGTGTTACCCTTGAGAGAAGTCATGTGGGTTTCTTGCCTGGCTTAATCACTAGAGGGGCACTTCTATTTTACTGGCAACAGTGAAGTTTATTCCCCTAAAACACCAGGGTTAGCAAGTGTCCACCTGAAAGTTCTGTTTGCTTATCTTCTCGGTAAGTTCCCTCTTACTGTTTAGAGAACATAAACAGAAGGGGGAGAGTGGTCAAAGTAGTACAAATTCTTAAGATACAGGCAGGCTCAATGAATTCCAGAAATAAAAATAAGGCCATTATGGCTGAAATATAGTTAAGTATGGGCAATTTATGGGAGTAAAAGGCAGAAAACTGTACTTGAACAACAATTAAATTTTTTTTAAAAATGGGCAATTTATGCAAGGTGAGGTCCAAAAGGGAAGCAGGACCCAGCTACAGCACTTGGCAGACCAAGCTGGAAGACTGGAACTTCTTCTGAGTGCCATAACAAATTATTGAAGAGTTTTGGGTAAGAATGTAACATTTCAGTTAGGTCTCTAAGAGATCACCCTGGCTATGTGTGCACTACGGGAGGGAAAAGAGGGGACCAAGATGGTTGACTAAGCCGAAGAGGAGGGCTGCTTGGATAGGGTGGTAGCACTAGAGACAAACAGAAGTAGGTAGGGTTAGGTATGGTTTGGAGGTAGAGTCTATAGAATTTTTAATAAATATGTGGGGCAAGAGAAAGCAAGAAATCAGGGGTGCTTGAGAAATAAAGTGGATGGTGGCACCAATTACTAAGATGGGCAAGACTAGAGAGGAATAAATTTGGCCACGTAAATCAAAAGCTCTGAACTTTGGAACTTGAAAATTAATTTCTGCTATTCTTTAAATAAAGGCATTCATGAGTCAATGGATTTTTATGAATGTGCATACATATATGATAGTAATCTACAAAATACTTTAGTATATTCTAAATGCTTTATTAGCATCCATAGACCCTCAATTGGGTGACTCAAAATTGCATCCTTCTTTAGGTTACCTTCAAATATATATACTTGCTACCCTTCTGTTGGCCCTGGTCTCTTAGAAAGTTAGTTTAATTGAGGCCTTATTAATAATTTGTGCTTAACACTAAGTCTCAGGCTAAGTATCATGAAGAATAGTAACGCTATAACTAAAACATGAGTTGAGCCCTAACTGGTGTGGCTCAATGGGTTGAGCATCCTCCCACAAACCAAAAGGTCGTGGTTTTGATTCCTGATCAGGGCACATGCCTGGGTTGTGGGTCCAGTCCCCAGCTGGGAGCATGCAAGAGGCAACCAATCCACGTTTCTCTTCATATCAATGTTTCTTTCCCTCTCTTTCTCCCTTCTTTCCTCCCTCTCAAGAAATAAATAAAAAGTCTTTTTAAAAAATAAACATGAATTGAATTCTGGAAGATGTTACATTTTTCATTAGCAAGACCAAAATAAACAATGATAATGCAGCTAAATAATGAAATGGAGTGGTAAGTACAATATTAAATACAAAAGTTAATAACAGAGTTCGGACAAAAAGTTTAGACTCTGAAGGCTGGAGAAGACAGGGAAGATTTTGTGGAAGAATAAGTATGTGGAACTCCAACAAAAAGCTGTGTTCAAAAGACAAGGTAGAAATCAGCACGCCTAAAGCTCTGTTCACTAATATCGAATATATTGGACACTTCTACAAAAGTCTTCCTGGACATTTTAGGAAGAAAAAAAAAAAAGACAGTGGAGAGTGATTTACTATGAGTGACTCATCAGCTCACCAACTGAAGTTGAGAACAGTAGGCCAGGCCAGTAGAGATAAGAACAGGGCTGAGGTCAGATACTGAATTAAGTGAGTGCCATGGGGCGGGGCGGGGTGGGGGGTGAATTTTCTCTCTATGTGATGATAGTAGTCAGAATGGTTCCCTGCCATCATTGTTCATAAACCAAAATATTGTCAGAATCTAAGTTCAGTCCTGAGACCTTAATTTTTCCTCCATTGTATGAAATTTTCCAACAGACTGACAACAAGGCTTCCCAAAACATAAAAAAAAAAAAAAAAGAAGAAGAAGAAGAAATGGGCCTAGAACAAAAACAACAACAACAAAGTCATTACCAAAAAGTTTAACCATTAAGGTTATGAAAGAAGTTATCTACAGAAGGCAGTTTCTCATGAGACAATTGGTACACACAAGTGATTAGAATTAGGATGCAGCCAATCAGAGCCTGTAACTCACCACAATAAACACTACTCTTGCATTCAGAGGGGTGACTTCATCCTCCTGGGCTTTGGGAGTGGCTGAATCAGAAAGAAACAGATGCAAGGTTAATTCTCTGTAGTCTGTAAACTGCATTCCTTTGATGAAAAAAAAAATTTTAAAAAAACAACAGCCCCTTCTTTAGTCCCTGAAGGGAAAGGCATCCCAGCATTTGAGAGTATCACACCCAGACCAGTACCCCATTCACAGAAACATGGCTGAGAAAAACACAGACTCCAGGTTTGTGCTTCCAAAATGTTATAGACAGTGAAAGGAATAAAATTAAATTAGCATAGGAAAAAACAACAACAACTTCTGGTGCTTTGTGATTGAAAAATAAAACAAACACTATTTATTAAGTTTGAACATCTATGAGGCAACATTTTTAGCCTCAGGCATTAATTGTGGTTGTGCCAGTGGTGGGTCTAGAGGAAGCCAACCCAGCCTGAGTTATCCCCAGGGACAGAGAGGATCCACAAGTTCACAGGGTAATGAATTAGCTCCATTTTACTGTCCAACAGAGTGAAGAGTGTGCTATATTAAATAAGCTGGTCCATCCTCAAATGTTGGTCTGTTTCTTCAACCACCATCTAAAAAGTATTATCCACTATTATCCACTCCGAGAAATGTGTCTCTCATATTCTTCCAAAAGGCTGAGCTTCAAGATGAGTTTAGCACCAACCCTCCGGGGAATTTTTTTAATATTATTTTTCCATGATTAATTTTTTAAGGAGAGAAATTGCAGGCTGGTTCCTAACCATTCCCTGTGATTATTGTGGTATCTGCAGAATTTCATGAATTTATGGTGTTTTTAGCAAGGCTTCTTCATTGATAGATAGTTGTGCCAGCTGCCACAATCTATTCATCATTATCTATAATAACAAAAGAGCATAGGTGGGTGACTTAAACACCAAGCACTCATTTTCTCAGTTCTGGTGGCTGGGAAATCCAAGATCAAGGTCAAGCAGGATTCAGTATTTGGTGAGAGCTCTCTTCCTTGCTTGGAGGCAGCCACCATCCCATTATGTTCTCACATGACCTCTTGTTTGTGCGACTGTGCAAAGCGAGGGAGCTCTGGGGTCTCTACCTCCCTTTAATAAGAGATTAGAACCCCCTCTTATGAACTCATTTAACCTTTATCACCTCCTCACAGGCCCTACACCCCAATACAATCAAATTAGGGGTTAGGGCTTCAATATACAAATTGGGGGCAGGGCCATAATTCACTCCATAGAAATCCCCAGTGGAAGACGTTATAGTCCTCATTCTACAAATGAGGAAAGTGAGACACAGAGAGGTTAAGCCCAGGCCCCACAGCTAGAACTAGTTAGTATAAAATGCAAGTTGGATGGACTCCAAAAAACCATGCATCTGTCCACTGCACTAGGTGTCCCAAACTAGGACCTAATATGAGAAAAGGGAAATTTGGAAAGGCTTTGCTGGTGCCTTTAACCAGCAGAGAGATATGGCTCTCCCTGGTGGGGATCATGACTCCTTCCCGCACAGCCCACTGCCCTTCTCCAGCTCCTGGATGCGGCATCTCTCCGCGGGCAGTGAGACTGTGCTATGGAGCTGTACGTCCCGGGCTGAGCTGGGTCTGAATATCAGCCCCACTACCAACAACGACCTAAAGCAAAGTGTTTAATCTCTCTGTGCCTCCGTGTCCCTCCCTCCTATGATCATAGCGAGGACCAAAAGAGTCAACAGATACAAGGAGTTGTAGAACAGGGCCTAGCACATGGTGGCTGCTTTATAAATGTTACCTCTCATCACTCTTTTTTTCAATGGCAGTGATGAGGGAAAATACAAGCCTGAAGAACAGAGAGTTTTTAAATGCCCCCAAGTGCCTTAACCAACCTGGGTCATCTCTAAGTTAAGGTCTATGTGTTCTGATATGCATTTAGAGGTTCTGGAAACTCATTTTTCGACATCAGCTTAAATACAAACGATTCTGAAATATATTTTGCCTTTGGACTGGAGATCCAGTTTCAGAGACCTGTGCTGGAATCCAGCTGTGGCCCCATCTTATCGACCAAAAAGCATGAGTCACAATGGTGAGGATACTAAGTCCATTCTTGACGTTCCCTCCTCTTTTCCACCTCTTCCTCCTGTTTTCCCCCGACCCATAGTTTTTTGTCTTCACGTCTAAAAGTTTATTGAACTGAGGCTCAACAATGAGTTACTGAACTAGGCAGGCAATCTAAACGTGCCATGGTTTTACATCTATTGTATCCATTTTTATCCAATGTGTCAAATGACTTGTTCCAGGAAAACGCCCCCCCTTCCTTGAGAGAATGGGGGAGGGTAAAGAAGGAAATAATGAAGCCCAAATTAAAAATGAATGAGGTCATATATGCTCCAGGAATATGTCCTAGGGATAAGAAGGAATGTTGGTGTAGCCAAACTTAAAGAAGATTGGAGTGCTATATTCTAGCACCCCCAAATACAAGTGTGGGTAATAGGCAAGGCACGAATGTGCTCAAGCCCCGCGCACACACACACCAAATCAAACGCCGACTCTTGAAGATAAAGATGGGAGGGGTCACGTGGTGGAGTCCCTTGGCCTTTTCTTCCACCGATCGGGAGTTTGTCTCAGCTGATTCCGTGGGGGAGGCTCCCTCTTTCTCATCTGCAAGGATTGTGTAAAGACACCCCCGCCACCCAGTTGCAAAAAGTGCTACTTCCCCTCCACCAGTCTTGGAGGCGCATTTGAATGCGTTTCCTTTTCATCAAGAACAAAGGTTGGAGTCCAAGCCTTGCAGCACGGGGACAGGAAAGTACACCACACGTGTAGATTTAAAAAAACAGACAGAATGACCCACGAGAAAGAAAAAGGGGAAAACCACCAATCCTCCGGGCACTGGGCTTTTTCGACTTTTCCTTTAAAAAGAAAAAAGTTTTTCAAGCTGTAGGTTCCAAGAACAGGCAGGAGGGGGGCGAGGGGTGGGGGTTTACAGAAAAGGCGCCTGGTCGGTTATGAGTCACAAGTCACAAGCGGGTTATAAAAGGGTCGCACGTTCGCAGGCGCGGGCTTCCTGTGAGCAGCCAGCCAGGGCGCAGTGCGACTCGCCACGTCGGGCGGGCGCCTCCAGCCGGGGACAGGAGTGGACACGGAGCAGAGTCCCCAGCACACAAGCGTGGGGAAGAAAGGAAGACGCTCCGGTCCGGCAGGTACGGGGATTTGCCCTGGCCCTCCGCCTGCCCTCTGCTTCTTTCACCAGCCGAGAAGCAGCAGGCAGGCAGCCGGCCAGCGTCTGGGGCGGGGGATGGGGTGGAGCGCACGTGGCTGCCAAGTGCCCAGCCCGGCCCCAGACTGAGGGGCACTGTCCGTGGGACCTCACCCAGGACAGGACGTCGCTCGGGAAGGGTTCCTCGGGAAACGGAGGGCGCTGAAGACCTTGCACTCAGCTTCTCCGCTGTTTCCTTAGTTGGGAGAGGGGTACCTACAACCTGGCGCGAGACCAGTTTAGCTACTGGCGCGACCAGACGAGTGTGCACGCAGAACACACTTGGGGCAGGGTGGATCGAATGGGATTGCCTTGAAAACGTGTGTTTTTTTTTCTATTTTCTTTTGAAAAGTCACTAATACTATACTCGAATTTTATAAAAGTTAGAATCATAACATATTAGATGTCGTATCTTCTATTAATATACATGAAGACTTAGCAAAAGTTCAGTGAGCTCCTGTATTTATTGGCTTTCATTATGCCAGGGTGCAATGTTAGAGCACACTGATTATCTTTCTTTATTCTCTCAAAACCCTGGTGGGTGTCAATCTTCCACATTTTACAGCTAAGCAGGAATGTCAGGATGAATATGAACAAAATGTAACCCGAAATTGCTGAAACTGACACCTGACAAGGATATAAGTGAGGATCCAATCCTTAAAAATGAGTAACTGAGGCCCAAAGAAGTAAAGTTACTTCTTCAACATTGTACAGCAGATCCAGGATCCCATGTGATTTGAGGAGGCCAAGGGATTTTAACATAGTTTATATTTTGTGTCAAATGAGGTTAAGTGGAGATATACTTTCTGCATGAAATTAATTATGTAGCTATTTCAAGCCTAAGTTATTCCTTAGTATCTCCATTCATTACTCTGAAGTAGTGTCTCTTACACACCTTTAATATAATATGTAATCTAAATGAATGAGGGTGGCTGAGCTTTTAATAATCACGGGACTGATCATTTAAATAAATATGTATAAAGCATTTAATTGCTTATCTATGTGACAAGCAATTAATATAAGCTAAAAGCTGCCACGGCAATTTCCTGCCTATTGTCTAAATTGATAGCCACAATAATAGGAAATGGGCAGGTAGGTGGTGTTATCCCCATTTTGCCCCTGAGGACTTGTGGCTCAGAGAATTTGTGTTTTCTCTAGCGAGGTCACTAGGTCCTCAGTGTAAAGCCTGCTTTTAGGTACAGATGTGGGATGTGGAATATGAGGGGCAGAGGGGGCAGACCACAGGCCTTTGGTCTCTCCGTGCAGGCTCATTTCAATTACTTGGCTACCTCCCTGGTTTCTTTCAGAGGAACAAAGCACATTTAGTAATTACTTCTGCTGCAAGGACTACTCCATATAGACTAATAAGAACCAAGTTCCCTCATATGGTGGGGTCAGCTCCCCCTGGACACAGGACGGAGCTGCCTAACCACACCCACTGGGAGACAGAACCATGAGCACTGGCTGAGACCTACACTGCCTCAAGGCAGCTCAGTAACACTAGCACAAACTTCTACTCTTGATTTTACCTGCGTGATCAGGTGTAAAAAGCATAACTTATTGGTCTTTTAAAAAAGTAAAATCCCCAAGAGCCACGTTCCCTTTATGGGATGGCCATCATCTGTGTGCCTGGGCCAGACGCTGTCCTGGACGCAGGAGAGGAGATGGACGTGAGCGAGCCCTATGCTCGTGAACGTGAGAGGGAAGACTAGCAGGGCATGGCTCTGCGATTTTACATAATTTCTAATGCAGTGACAGAAAGACCAGTTAGAATGTGCTGTGAATTTCGCCATTCTTCACTTTCCAAGGGCAAACATGGAAAATTAATAACTTCCATCTTTCTTCACAGCTCATCAAATCAGTCTTCTGTGAATAAAAAAAAAAAAAAAAATCCACCCCAAAAGGCCCTAGGTTTTAACTTTTGAAAAGTTTTTCATCAGCTATTTTATGTCATGACTAAGATCTACCATTCAATTTAAAGGAGGTTTTTCGTTTTAGAGTAACAGTTCTTCATTCCATTTTTCCTACCTCCAATCTAATGGAGAATATCAATGCTTTTCCCAAAAAAGTGTTAAGTGCATCCTCACACACAATTTTGCACTCTTGCCAGTGGGCTGCAGGCTTCCTGAAGTTTTGGCCATGACCCTCCTGGGGCTGCAGTTCCATCATCCCTTGGTAAGCCTAAGAGGACCAAGATATTGAATAGCTTGAACGGTAGAGTGGTGTGGGGAGCTTCTACCTTGCACCTAGATGAAGCACCTCTGTCTTTGACTCATGGGTATCTCCACATGTCTGTGAGTTATTGGCTATTGCTTCGCTGAAACTACTGATTTTAATAACTTCACTGCATTGATGTTAGGCTTCCAGCCCACAGTGCAGAAGAGCACTGGCCTAAGAACCATGGCAGGTTTCTAGTCCTGACTCCGTGTAAATTCCTGTGCCTCGGTTTTCACATCTCTGAAATGGGTGGCTGGGACTGAGTCATTTCTAAAGTCCCTTGAACTGACGAAATTCTATAATTCCAGTATGACTGACACTTCACCTCACTTTCTCATATATATATCTCCTAAGACACAGCTGGACTCAGTGATCTCATATTCTCTATGTTAGATGATCAGAGTAAGTAAGGACCAGCATAACATACTACAGAATGCATGTTTGTCTCCCACTAATCTTACTGGCCTCAAAACTATCACATGTTTGCTGAAATTGGGTGCAACAAGAAAACTGTGAGACCTTTTTTCTCACAGAAAAATATTAAATTTTAAAAGTCTCTCTTTATCCCACCTTTTCATTGACTACATCTTTCTTATACATATTCCTTTTACCTCGGACTCCTAAGGAAATGCAACACTTTTAATCTTATCACTACCATGTAATTCTCACCCACCATGAAACACTTAATCTTGTCTTTGGGCTTACAATATTCCAGGCCTTGAGCAAAACCACCCCAAAAGCAGGTTTATCCTCACATCCACATATCACATGTCTGAGCAGGTCGGCATGCTCACTCACAACTCCAAAGACCCCTTTGAACTAAAAGGCACAACTCCTACCTTTACACACAATGGCATCCTCACCAGGGAATGAGGCTTAACATTGGTCAGGTGGCATGGTTGTTGGAAGATTATCTTCCAAAAGTATCTGAGTATCTGAGCCCATTCTGAAAGACAATACCCACATGTGGGTACATGGGGTTACGGCAATGGCAGAAGAAACGACTGGAGAACATCAAGCAGCTGACATAATGGCATCGCGACGCTGTGTTTGGATAAGGTGAATGGTGCACCGTGACATCTGTGCCATTTCTCCTTAAGTGAGAGTGGCCC
The DNA here is from genome assembly GCA_004027475.1 of Anoura caudifer. NCBI lineage: Eukaryota > Metazoa > Chordata > Mammalia > Chiroptera > Phyllostomidae > Anoura > Anoura caudifer. The sequence goes on from PVKU01001592.1 coordinate 27,655, forward strand.
ATGCACAGCAGAGCGTCCTGGCGATCTTAACAAAGTGCTGTGCTCCTCGGTGCTGCTCGGCCACCACCAGGCCAGCACGCGGCTCAGGTCTGTGTCCCAGCCTTGCCTTGCCTTGCCCACCGGTGTCTAACCTGTTACTTCACTTGTCCGAGGCTCATTGTCCCAGGTGTAGACAGAGAGGATTATAACACTCATTCTTAGGACTGGTACGAGGAATAAGCAAGTGTGTGTGTATCAAGAGACAAACTAGTGCCTGACCCAGGAGGTGCCCGGCATAAGTGTTTGCAATTATTGGGTGTGCATTTCTGATCTTGTATATTTCGTGAAAGCAGCCTGGAAAGTGAGATGCAAAAGCAGCTGGGAAAGTAAAGTGCATATGTACAAAGTGGTCTCTAAAAGTTCCTGACAAGGTAGGAAATTGTCTGGTTTTAAAGAGTTATTAACAGTTTCAGAATGGATTTTTCTCCTTAACCCAAAGAAAAGGTAATGATTTCCAATGAAACATTTTGGTATACTTTTTAGCAGTTACTTATTCCTATTTGGAGATTAGGATACCAAAGAACCACTTTGGTTTGGCACGAGTTTTTCAATAACCTCTAATTTATATGATGATTGAATTACACAGCAGTAAATGCACCTTGACTTGTACTTTTAAAACAAGTGCAACTTGTGGTAGGTGTGCAGATACTTACAGGCACGCAGCAGGTGTTTGAGATCGATGGCATCAGTACCATGGCCGGCAGCCACTGGACCCTGAAAATGGGCCCAGCTTCTGTAGTCACCGTGTCAGTTCATCTTCCCAGCGACCTTTTGGGTAGGTTCTATATGATCTCCATTTGCAGAGAAGCAACTAAGATTTAAAGAGGTTAAAAGGAGACTTAAACGATCAAACACCCCACAGCCAGCAGCACTGCCACGGTCCGGGATGGAACCCGGGCAACTTGAAAAGAGCAGAGTAACACCGCCAGGCCTTTCACTGGATCCGCTCACTGTTACATTCGCCACATTGTTTGATCTGTCTCTCTGTGCAGACCTGGCATCTCAGCTCTGCATGCTTTCCCACACGTCTCCTAAGAGTAAGGACGTTCCCCTACACAATGAAAACGCAGGATCATGGCATCCAAGTGCGTTTTTAAAAACAGGAACGGAAGCTAATCTGCACCTACAGCCTCCAAGGGTTATTTCTGGTGGTACGTTCTGTTTTCATCCTGTAACGACCACACCTGGAGGACTGAGACCCACGCCTAGAACTCTCTAAATGTAAACAGTCCATCACTAACTGAGAATACCCACAAACCTCATTAGTCTACTTCCACATTTGTAAGCTTCTACCACACTAGTTCCCCAAGAATCCACTGTTAGTTACAACCTTACTCAGACGCTGCAGTGCAGTGAGGAGTGCTCTGAGGGAGGATGGAGAGAGGACTAACCAACTACCTCGGGGAGGGGCACACCAGGAGCCGAAGGGAACTTGCCTCCAGGAGTTGGCTGTCTGCAAGAGAAAGAGAAACAAGGCAAGGTGGGCGAGTCCCTAGGTGAGGAGCAATCTGAAGCAGGCACACTGGTGGCCGAGAGTGTGCACGCAGTTCTGTCTGGACAGCAGATGCGGCTGAGGAGCACCACGCTTGACCCTCGGGGGCAGTACGGCACCGAGCAAAACGCTGCGGGGGTGTAGCTAGTAAACAGTGCGCGTCCGCCTGGGGACACAGGGCCAGCGTCCCAAGTCAACTAATTTTTAAACAGGCAAAACCAACTTTTGTTCCCAGGACTTGTTCAGTTTGTCTCACATCACTCTCAACACACAAATTGTTCCTTGCTTGGGGCCATTTCGGTATACAGAAATAGAAAAGACATGAACTGTGACTTACAGAAATAGAAAAGAGGATTTTTTTCCTATGATGCCAGACATACCTGTACGTGTAACTAACACACAGGTTACATGTACTAAGTTCCTAAGGAGGCGTGTCACTGAAATTCAGTATCAAGAATAAACGCTGTAGAATCGAGTGCACAGAGGTGGTGAGTCCTAGAAAAGCTGAATTTTAAAGGGTGGCATGCACTTCAGAGTTTATGACTGCCATCCAGCTTCTGTTTTCCAAGGGGTGGGGGCAGGGGAGAAAGGGTATTGAATATAAATTATAAATGAAAAAGAGAAAATTATAAAAATTCTCCCATGGAAGTGTGATTTTAAAAATGTTAAGTTGCTAGGCACATGGACAACCTTTTGTGTAGCTGTAAAATATAAATGAATAGCCACGGTTTACAGCAATAGGCCACATCTGCCCACCCCACCTCCCAGCTCTCCCCTTCCTGCCCCTTGCTTTTCATCCATGTTTGATAACATTTTCCCAAAATTTCAGGCCTGAAGCTGAGCCAGTGTGAGATCAGGCTGTTGGGGAAGTCCTTCCACCCCGCCCTGCCCCCACACTGGTCCAGATCCCAGAGCTGGGCTTACTCCACAGAATGACTGCGGGGGAGGCGGATTTTTTTTTTTTAAGGTATATATTTTATTTTATTTTTAACCCATGTTTTTCCACAGCCTTATCTGAAAAGTGAAGGAATTAATCAGTGTCCACAATGAAACCATGGGCAGATTATTTGGTTTGTAAATAAACTGCACAAGTTGTTTCAGTAAAAACTTTCCAGTTTTAAAATTGAAAAAAGCACTACACCCCTCTAAGGCCAATATTCTTCCTCATTTGTGCATTCACAATTAAACAGCCACTCAGGATAACGTTTCCACGGTGACCCTGTGACACCCACATTAGCTTTCTTCTGAGACAGTTCAAAAGTATGTCATGCTTAGTTTTATGTGCTAACATATTACAGGCATATATCTTTTAAAACCCTCATTTTCTGAATTTCAAAATATAGAAAGGTATGTTGTATTAGAGCCATTCCACATGTAAACCAATCTTTTCAATAAAGAGCTCTTATTTTGGAATAGTAGGTATTTTTGTTAAAGAATTCTTAAATAGAACTGTCGAGAGAAGGGTTGTGAAATTTTTGTGGAATGAAAATATGCTATAGCGAGTTTGTAATTTTTTCCCAGCAATGGCTTATCCGGGGAATTTTTCTGAAACGTAAAGTAATCTTATTCTGCAAGAGGTCAGGATACGGGTTATTTCTGCAGAACAATCTATTTTACTTTTTTCTTAGAAGAAGGACGCGGCCCCAGTTAGCTCCCATTTCATGGAGCAGCAGGCCATACCACCCACCCCTTCTTAACCGTGGAAACTGTGGAACTCCTGTGAATTTGAGAAGAAACATATTACTCTGCCCCGTTTTCTGACGGCGCAATTGACTTAAGATCCGTAACTGCAATATAACACAGAACAATCCTATTCTACAGAAAACATGCAATTAAAAAAAACTTTACAGGAATAAACACACTTCAGAAAACCACTCACCCGAATATTTCTTTTGGTCAGAGACTACTGAAGCCCTTCATAAAGAATTACTGAGAAGTTCAACAGTGAGGTTTTATAGCATGTGGAGAGGCCAAAACACAGAGAACTAAACTAAAACTTAGGTTATATTGTTTCAAACACTTAAGTTGTGTTTATCTTATTGGGGGGCATGGAAAAGACAAGCTCTCAAACTATTTTGGGTCTATCCTCCTCTTTCCTCAAAATCACTCTCTCTGCCCATTAACACTTACCCACCCTTCGACCGTGGGCCTCAGTCCTTGACCTCCACTTTCAAAGGTGACTCACTAACTAACCTATAAACAAGTCCAAGTTGAGGTGTCCATCGCAGAGGCTTCTGTACCACCCTTTTCCTCCTTCTCCAAGTAACGTACTTGCATTTCAAGAACAAGCGCACCTGAAACCTTACCTGCCACCCCGGCTCTCCCGCCCAAAGGAGACGGCAGCCCTGGTCAGACATTCAGAGGAGGCACAAGGGGAGGGAAGCAGCGGGACAAATGCAGAATTTCAGAGGAGCAGGTCTATGGGGCAGCACGTTTGCAGTCACCTTCATCCTTTGACTCTTAAGTCCAAAGAGGTAGCCAAGAAATTGTCATTCCAAAGAGCAACTACAAGTCCAGGTTTTCTCAGGACCTTAATTTCTAGACACCTGCATCAACCTTCACTGCTTACTTTCATGACCCAGTCCAAAGAGCAATTTAAGAATATCGGGAAGAATCAAAATGGGAAGGCCAGAGACAGCTTTCCTATGCAATTAATTATAGGCTAAGTTGCTGTTAGCAATCAACATTGAATTCCATTTTAATTATTACATTTTTACCAATAAAAGAGATTACAAGAGAGATTAAATAACAAGGGGAAAATATGTAAAGAAAATTACCTAAACAATCACTTCAATTTTCAAAAGCATAATTACATTACTCTTCACCTAGAATGAAATGGGTTTGGAGCTAGAATTTGTATAACTACATCAATATAGAATCATGTTTTTCAGTAGAAATGGGTGAATATTAACTTCATGACAACTAATTATTAGTTTCCAATTATTTGTACGTTTCAGGGTGAATAAAATCAGGGGAGTCATATGATGGCTTGGTTTTGACATGAAACCATGGCATACAGTTCTTCTGGTAAGCAAATACTGAGTAGTTGATACTGAAAATAAACGGCAAAATAAGAAAATATAGAAATTTGTAAAGCTGTGGAAGGATATATCATGCAATTCATAGATGAAAAGAGATCCTTAGTGACAAACTTAGGACTCATTCCACTATGAATATATTGCTGATAATATCTTTTCTGACTAATCAGTAAGATGAGAATAAAAGGATATATTGAAATTATATGCCCCCCTCTAAAAAGTCATCCTTCAGAAAGAATAATTTAAATAAAATTTCCCATAGTGCTGCCTGCAGCGTAGTTCTCACTGCCAGAGGAAGAGTAGACTTGCCAAGTAGTGAAAGATATCTGCTGTTATTATTTATCTAGGATATCATCTTGGCAGATTTTTATTCAAGGTAAGAAGGCTTGGTTTTGACACTCAATTCTGGAGTAATGAATTCTTTCAAGTACTACATTTACTTTGATATACCTGTGCGCAACTACTGAAAAGAATTGTGCAATAGTAAAGCTGACGCTGGCAATGAGTATTTCATGCTGTGGAGTCGGGGCGTGTGTCTTCAGAATTAGCCAAGACCCCCACTCCATTTGGTATAACCCATATACATTTCTCTTGAATTGCTATACATTGCAAACTATGCTTGTCACATGCTTATCAAATGGTTAACAGCTGTCCCTGTTGATGGCTGGGTCTAAATTGTGTGTAATTCTTCTCGGCCAGCCAAGTGGCTGTAGTGATTCCAGAAAAAGCCACTTCACTTCTTATTACCTCATGACATTCCCTCTGCCCAATGGCTTGGCTAATAGACAAGCCATTGTAGTCTGTGATCACTAATTTCCACCGGACATCCAGCAGTTCTTGAGTTCTCCTTGCAAGCCCAGTCTCACGCTGAAAGTGAGCGCAGCTTTGCCACTGAATGGAGGTAATGAAGGCCATTCTAATGTCCATGCGTCTACTGAGCATACTTTCCATACAACTATTCTGGGGTGTTTCCCCTTTTACTCTCTTTATGGGGGTTAATGTTCGTCCTCTGTCATGTTTTCAATGAGATGTAAGATTGTGCAGTATATGCAGACAAACTGCTCATTTCTCTGCAGCTTTGGGACTTCTCCATGCCTGAGCAGGCTAGGTAACGCAGCATCACAGGTTTTGTTGGGGCACTGAGAACAAAGGGGGACTATGTGATGCTTTTTTATTTCAGCAAACCTTTAATCTGAACCAATAAAAAAAATAAAAGCTTTAGAATTTTTAACATAGTATAGCACATTGTGGAAAACACGTGCCCCTCTTCTGAGCCCTCTGATCGGGCAATTCCCATGAACAGTAACAAAAGATCAAAGAGAAAATCCCAATTATCACACTAAATGCATTCCTTTCAATACCTGTGTTCAGATGCCACCTTGAAAGAAAAAGGGAAAAATTTATGGGTAGAATAATATGCAAGCAATTCACTTTAAATACAAATCAGATACATCTCTTTACAAGGAGGTTGAATTATACTGGTTCAGAATTTATATATATATATATAGTTTCAGGAAAAACTAACATTAGGATATTAATGTATATTTATTGAATATTTATATTGGCCAAAGTACTGTGTGGAAGGGGGAAAAAGTCCTTATTTTTACTTTCATTACTGACTGAAAATCAGTAAGAACTAAAATCCTGAATTGACATCATTTAATTCAAAGCCCTTCATCATTAAACTAATTCATCTCAGAAAACAGAAACTTTTTTTAAAAATTACTATCAGTAAGAATATATTTCCTTGGTCTGGGAATTTCCAAACCACGGTATTCTGCCCTGTCAAAAAATTTATTCATTGGGGAATTTTTAACTTTATACATTTCGTTTGAACTTAATCATAATTTCACATCTAGCTGGTTTCATGATTGAATAAAAGCGGTGATTCCCCTCTTGTACTGAAAGGCCACAGACTTGAATAGCACTTTTAACTTCTAGGTTCTGTTAGAGGAACACCGAAACCAGAAGCTGTGGGAGAAACGTCATTTATCTGAGAGTAAAATCATGCTTTAACAGGAAGTAGCAAATTCATCTTTTTCTTAGTTTGAATCCACTCTTTGCTGAAGACAAGTATTTTGAGACACAGCACTCTTTAAGTCACACTTCCTGTACGCAGCTCAAAACCAAAGCCCCCGACAGTGCTTTCCCCAGCGCAACCTCTAAACAGCAGGCGGGGAGGTTTTAGGATGGGGACCTTTCTCGTGGGCCAGGCCCTTCATTGCGCGCATGCTGTTCCTGAAAAAACAATAAAGGCAAAACCTCAACCAGTTCCTTCAGCCTTTTCATAAATCCTAAGGACTATTTTGATGATTTTGGCCTTTTACTTAGATTGTCTAGTTCCCAGGAGAGGTATAAATCAGAAAAGATAGTATGGTGTGAGAATTCAAGATTCCTCCCCCCTTTGCATTTTAGCATTCAGGGACTTTGAAGCGTGGTTTCGTTTCATTTTAAAGATGATACACATATGTAAATAAGAGCAACAGAATAGAATTTTAAATATATTTAAATATGCTGAAAGGGGAAAAAAACATCTTTTAATTGCCAATTTCTCTAACCCTTTTCAAGAAATTGCTCACTAGGATTAAGTAAGCTGTTTCCTTTACAAAGAGGAAAGATTCCTACCTATCCAACTTTATAACTCCCAGTGCGTACACAACCATCTCTCTCTTTCTCTCGCAGGTGGTGCAAACCAGGAAGGGGAAACCCATAGTTTGAACTCTTTGTGCCTCATCCTCTGAATGCTGGAAGCTTGCTGTAGGCTGTATGCTGTTAATGCTAATCGTGATAGGGGTTTTTGCCTCCGACTGACTCCTACATGTTAGCATTAACAGGGTACAATGCCTGTTACCAGCACTCGCACGGAACAGGTTGGCGCAGTGGGAGGATGACAAAGAAGCATGAGTCACCCTGCTGGAGAAACTTAGACTCAAGGCTTCATTTCAACATGTTCATCATAATCTGGGTCCTGGGCCATTCCCCCTGAAATCAAGTTTTAAGAGTTGGATCATTTAAGAGATTTATCAGCAGTATTCTGAATGCGAACACTTTTCCTTTAATCCTCAAGCACACGACTTTGTTTTTAGCTTTCAAGGAAAATGTATTCTTGTCATTGTTAATTCTAGATTATGGTTTGTTAATTGCAACTGTTAATAAGCACTCTTAGGGCTTCAACTGGAAGACATATGAACTAAAGACATTCTGAAACAAATTTCTAGAATATCTTTTTTGTTAGAAATTAGAAGGACTACAATCCTCCAGTAATATCATGGATTGTCTAGAAACATTTTTTTTTAGGATTTAGAAATTGATATTCCCTCCATGTAATAATTTGTTTAGATAACTTCAATTTAAAATTAACACTTTTATACAACTTGCAAGCTATAAAAATAGTCACGGGATATACAGTACAGTATAGGGAATATAATCAATAATGTGATAGTAACTATGTAAGGTGCTAGATGGGTACTAGACCTATTGTGGTGATCACTTTATAATGTATATAAAGGTTTAATCACTATGTTGTATGCTGGAAACTAATATAGTAGTGTATGTCAACTATAATTAAAAATAAATTTTAAAAAATAATATTTTTATTTGAATCTTAGGAAATCGAAAGGTGTTATACTGGATTTATATTTTTTTAAATGAAGTATTTTTAACAATCAGCATGGTAAATGATGTCTGAGAACTAACTCCTTGTCTTTTTCCTACAAGATACAAAGACTTAGTTGAAAAATTTCATATTTGAAATTAAGTCTCAAACCAAGGTTCAATAGCCTAGCCACATAATAATGCCATCAGGTCAAAGAATTCACTTTTCTTCTCTAAGCTTGTTTCTTCACCCACAGAATGGGGCTAATACTTTACAAGGTTGATGGGATGTTCACATGAGAGAGAGAACTCTTGTAAAATATAAAGTGCTACATTGTTACAGTAAAAATAATCCAAGAACTAGCCTTCCCACTTTGTTGGAGAAAAGCTAATGATTTAACAGAATTTTCCAGGCTTGAATCTCTATGCAATGTTTCTCCATAATGAACTATATCACTTACAAATAAACAGCCCATTGTAATTATTAGCATATTCAATGTATTAGCAACTCTTCTGAACATTCTGTCAAGCAGTTATGCACTATGACCAAATAAATCTCAAGTCTTTAATTATTAAAAATAATTTTGTTGTGGCTTGTTGCAAGACAGAATCTGTAATTTCAGAAGTTAGTTACACACACACAAAGACAATGGGAGGAAATTGTGCAAATCCCCAGGGGAGCATTCCTGACCCCTAGGACATACTCTCACAGAGGGCACCCCTTGGTGCAGGCCAGTTTCTGTTCAAGTTGTTTGTGCTGCTGCGGTCAATTCCCTTCTTAACCCTTGGAATGACCATTTGGCCCTATGGAGCGCCCATGTAGGTGAGTCACTTGCAAGGTGGCTGCTTCAGACTATTCATTTTCTCTGCACTGTTTATCTACAAGAGGAGTCCGTGCTTGAGTCCCAGTTCTTCAGACCCCTGCTTGCTGGGTAAAGCCACAAAGTCCCAAGATGTTAGGCCTGGAATAAGACTAACATAGTATTGCCTTTATTCTGTTAAAATGGAAAGCTATGACCATCAGAAAGCTATGACTAAGAACAAACGTGCTGTGAAATGTCTTATTTGAAGAGCACTAGAATGCGCTGCGTGAAACTTAAGTGAGTCAATCTCTCTAAGCCTCAGTTTCCTCATCAGTAAAATGATGAGTGTGTTTCGTAAGGGCAGTAGACTGAAACAGGGTGCAGGAGGAGCACAATATCTGTAACAGCTGTGTATGGGGCCAGGTGGGGACTACAGTTATCAGAGGGATCACTTCCTGAGTTATATAACTGTCTAACCACTATGGTGTATACCTGAAACTAATACAAAATAATACCAAACGTCAACTGTAATTGAAAAATAAAATTAAAAAGAGCACAACATCTATTATGCATTAAGTGTTAAACAAACACTAGCTTTAAAACTCTGTTCAGTGTAACTGTTTCGATCACGTAAATCAAACATCTTCCATAGCAGATCTCCCCAAGGGCACGTTAGATCCGATCTCCACAGTCCATGATGTCATCCAGGGAACCCAGATAATGCCAGGGTCACTGGGTTTTCACTGATGCGCAGCGGTCCTAGGCTTCCAGTTCACAATCTCCTGGTGCTTGATGGAGTCCTCCTGACCAGTATACTCAGCCATTTCAAAAATTCTTGGAGCGTGAGTAAGACTAGGTGTGTTTCAGGGCTGGAGGAAGGGTTAAGTAGCAATGAATTGTGTGGCTGTCTGTGTGTACGTGTACTTTTCAGTGACAAACTAAGGGTGGATGAAGAAAACGTGGGTTCTGTGGAGGATGGAGAAGGCAAAAAGAACCCAGTTTTGTACACAGACTACTGGACTGAATGAGGCACCCGCGTGGGCAGAACATGGTTTCTTTTGTAAGAACTGAAGAATATCTTGGGGGTTGTCTAGGGTATGACCCACTTCCCCCCAGACCTGCTGAACTGGAGGCCTTTCCTCTTCACCATCAGCAGCTTCAAACACCCAACAGCTAAATAAATAAATAAATAAAAGAATAAGGAAGAAATCAGTGAAGTCAGGGGACTGAAGAATACATAGAAAACATGCTATATTAGCATCTTTCTGAAAACAGAAGATGACCGTACCTCAAAGAAAGTGGGAGAACATGAAAAGGGAGCTTAAAGAAAGTCAGTCCATAAATGGGAAGCACTCAAAAAAAGCTCCTGTGGTTCTCAACCACTAATGACTAGAAAACAGTGGAACCAACAGATAAAACCTACACATAAGAGTTCAGCTCTCCACCTTGGATTCCACATTCCCTCATAACACCGAGGATGAGGAAATGATGTACACATAAAGGGGACTTTTCTCTCCCGCTACTATTGTTTGAACAGATCCGAGTGTTCCAGTACTAGTCTTCACCTGGCTAACACGTATTCCCAACCACCTCAGTAACAGATTTTTTGAGGTGGATTTCTCAATTATTTTTCCAATGACAGCGTCTCTATCTTCAATCACCCTTGCTGGCAGTGCCCAGCAACTTCCCAGTTCACTAGCTCTTAACACACTGCGTCATAATTTCTCTTGCTGCGTGAATGAATGCCTGTACCGGAGGAAGTGATCTTGCACATTCTTATCCCAAATGTTTACTGATTCAATACAATGTTATTATTCCAAGTTCAACTGTAAAAACAGAAATGAATTTAAATCCAGTCAACATTTCGCTTTCCAGAGGTGTCAAAAGTCATTTTCAACAGGGGCCACATCAGCCTCACAGTTGCCTTCAAAGGGCTAAATGTAATTTTAGGGCTGTATCAATGTAACTACTCAACAGTTAAGCGAGAGCTCAGCACTGCCACCAGGAAGAAACAAGGTGCCAGGCTGGGTGAAACAAGGTGCCAGGCTGGGTAAAACAAGGTGGAGGGCCAGATTCGGCCCATGGGCCTTGTGTTTGCCACCTGTGCTTTATACCAGCAGGCTCAAAGAGATGATTTCTGCTAAATAAAAGTTTATTATACAAATAAATACTGAAAACTCCTACATATCACTGAAGAGCTAGGGCAGTGATTCCCACCGTGGAGACTGGTCAGGGTGCAGATTCCCCGGCTCCCGCCCCCAGACAGTCCGACTCCGTAATGGAGCGCAGAGACTGCCTTTTTACCAGGCTAACCTGGTGCTCCAGCTGCAAGTGGTGCATCAACCAACCCTGAGAAGCTGGTTTACACCCAGCACCACTGCTGATATGGCAAGTAGGAATGGTGCTCAGCAGAACCCATGCAAATTTAACGTCGGTTCACACACCATTCACTGTATAATGAGAGGTTCTGTGATATGCGCTAAGTGAGATGCCCTGTCATTGACCTCTTTGGGGGATGGCAGCAATTAAATTTTGGGCCCGGTTATCCCTCCCCACCAAAAACATCCTACCCATTTTAATAAAATCCACCTGACTTGAAAGTCCCCCACCAAAAGTAGCTGCCCTGCGCTCCACCACCAGCTGCAACCACTCAATGGCCATGTACTATCAAGACCCAAACTACCAGCTCCTGCTTAGAGCAGCAGTTAGGGAAGGTCAGTGACAAGGGACTGGGTGCCAGATCCTGCCTTGGAAAGAGTGCATCGGTTAATAAAACAATCACAAAGTATCGCTGCCAACATCTCACCCACCCACCCGTGTGCTGGCAAAGCTTTACCAATCATCATACCCAGTCTCCACTTGGGAAAATCCTGCCCCTTCCCAAATGCTGTCAGCTCAGCAATTTCTAACCCCTAGGCCATGCCAAGCATCCAGAAGATAAACTGCAAAGGATCGCGTGCAGAAATGATCTTTCTCCTCTGTTCTCCCAAAGTACAGTGTGTAGCTCCCCTACAAAAGTACTTCGAATGTTGCCCCACATTTTAATTGTGTACATTTGGTCCTCTTCTAGATCACAAGCTTCTGTAAGAAACATCATTTTAAACTTTCCTGTTTCACTCAGCTCGGGGCCTTGCTCTCAGTTGCTTAAGTGGAATGGGAAAATGTATCCAAGTCTCCACTGACTTTGGAACCACAGCCTGTTCTGATGCTGGAGACTATCTGTACCTGGCACACAAGTATGACCCAGCATCAGCGATTGTGGTTCCAAGCCGACTCATATGGACTCATTACAGGCAGCTCAAGCAATGCTTTGGCTTTTCCTAAATTTTGCAAATCAAGAGGACCATCTCCATATTCACTTTAAGAAGTTCTGTAATTAAAAATATATAAATAGGAAGCCCTGGCCAGGTAGCTCAGGTAGCTGGAAATTCATCCCAGTATGACAAGGCTGCAGGTTCAATCCCTGGTCAGGACACATACAAGAATCAACCAATGAATGCATCAATCAGTGGAACAACAAATCAGTGTTTCTCTCTCCAAAATCAAAAATTAAAAATATATACAAATATGAAAATTTATCTCTTATCTCCATAGGCAGACTTGACCTAACACCCAACTTTGAGATCCGTTAGAAGTAACATTGTAGTAGTAGCCTTTTCTAAAATTCAAGATTTTCCTTTTCAATAAATTTAACCATGTATGAAATCTAAAATCTGCTCACTGAATAAATTTAATTTTAAAAGGATATTATACATTATTTATCAATACTTAAAATACACATACTTCTTTGATCAAAAAGATCACCTATAAGAATTTATATTATAGATCTAGTACATGGGTAGAATCATATATATAAAACTTTACTAAGTGAAACACTATTTTAATAGAAAAAAACTAAAAATCCACCATCAACAGGGACTGATAAAATACTGGTACACCTATAAATGGGAGACTATATAGTAAAAGAATAGAAACAGTATATGTAACCTCTAAAATAGAAAGGAAAAAGGAAGAGGAAATACGGGGGCGAGGAAGCGGGAGAAAAAAGAATGCAAAGAAGTGGTAATCACAGTTAAAGTATACATGAATTAAAACTGACTTCTTAAAAGATAGTAATTCCAAGACCAGATTTAAACAGAAAGTAAGTTTTATGCTGCTTACAAAAAAAAAAAAAAAAGACTTAAAACATAATGACATTAAGAAAAGTTGAAAAGGGATAGAAAAATATATACCAGGTAAATGCTAACAAATGTTTAATATAATAATAGAACCAGATTACAGAAACCAGATTAAGTATGGGAAATCACTCTTAGGTATACAGAGGATCCTTATTTAATGATAAAAAGGTACAACTTGCCAGCAAGTTAAAGAAATCCCAAACCAGAATACACAGTACTAACAAAAATACTCTCAAAACATAATGAACAATTTTTTAATTACAAGGGAAAATTGTCACAAATCAATAATCATTGCAGGAGAATGGATTTAAGCAGGGGAAAGCTTCCCAAATTCTTTTCTAAAGAGAAAATCTAGCCATGGCCAGTGTGGCTCGGTTAGTTGGAGCGTGTGGTCCCGTGAACTGGGACGCTGCGGGTTGGACTGCCACTCAGGGCACACATCTGGGCTGTGGGTTCCATCTCTAATCAGGGTGCATACGAGAGGCGGCCAATCAACGTTTCTCTCTCACACTGACATTTCTCACCCTGTCTCTCTCCTTCCCTTCCCCTCTCTCTAAAATCGATGGGCATGTCCTTGTGTGGGAATTAAAAAGAGAGAGAGAGAGAGAGAGAGAGAGAGAACCTAAAACATAATGACATGAAAAGTTGAAAGGAAAAAAAAATTTACCATTGGCCTACACAAACTTTATGTAGAAATATATCAGAAAAAAATGATTTTAAGGCACACCCCTCAGGAAGTTGACAAGCTGATCCTGCAATATGATGCCAATTTTGAAAAAGGAGAATAAGGACTCACCACACCAGAAATTAAAACATGTTATAAAGCTGGTAAGTAAAACTGTGACAGTGGCACGGGGACAGCGAATGGGCCGGGAGGCCAGGCAGGCACTGACAGGGATCCAATGTGTGACATGTGTGACGGCAGGGCGCCACCACTAAGAGGAGGAAGAAAAGAAATGATACAGAATGACTGACTACCCAAGCGGGAGAGGGGAGGACTCACAGTTCCATCCCTTACCTCACTCTACACGCCAAATGAAACTTCAAGTAAATTCAACAAATATAAAAAAGGAAGACTTTAAAATATTTAAAAAATAAAGAAAAATGCTTATAACCTCAAGTTAGGGAAGGCTTTCTTAAATTTCTTGAACACACACATAAAAATCACAAAGGAAAAGAAGGATAATTTGTCCACATTAAAATTAAAGACAGTATAAACAAAGTTAAAAGATAAGCCAGACCAAAGAAAATATTTGCAATGACAAGAGTTCAACTTTCTGAATACGTAAAGAGGTCCAATTAATGTAAAAGGGCCAAAGATCCAATTTTTTAAAACCTGGGCAAAGGCTATAAACTGGTAACTCACAGAAGAAGGAATTTTATTGGGTAATAAACAAATGAAGAGATGCTTGTCATCACTACATGGTCAATATTAAACAAATTAAGTTAAATGAGATAGGATCACATGCATCCCACTGACCAAACATTTGAATGTCTGACGATGACAAGCAGAAGGAGTGGGGAAACAGGAACTATCACAGTGCTGATGGAGAGTAAACTATTTGGTGACTAATATTCAGGAAAGCTGAAAACGCGTTTCTACTTCTGCATACTCTAGAGAAACTTTCAAATGATACACAAAGAAACATACAGAAGAATGTTTTCTGCAGTGCTGTTTAAAATACTAAAAAGTCAAGACCATCCTCAATGGTTATCAATAAGAGAATGAATAAATGATGAGATTAATCATACAGCATATGGTGAACAGAATACTAGAGCTCTACATGTATCGACCATCTCTGCACGTATACTAACATGTACCAACGGGCTAAATGTGAAAACATAATGCTGAGCAATTAAAACAAATTGCAAAAGGGTATGTATCATGAACCCAATTATGTTTTGTTTTAAAACAGAGAATATTAGACAATGTAAATCAGAGGGGTAAATGATGGGTAAGCATATGGACTAACAGGACAGTTTCTTCCTGGAAGGAGATGACATGAAGACTTTCAATGGAAAGGTACATTTTTCTTAAAAACAAAAGGATCTGAAGGGAAAAGGTTAAAAATGGTTAAATTGGGGTAGTGGCTGTATGTCAGTATTCTTGGTTGCAAACAACAGGATCTGCTCTAGCAAATTTAAGCCAAAAAACAAATGGCTCACAAGTCTCAGGCTCAGAGATCAGGTGACACAGCTCTGACAAATGTCATTACACCACAGAGCCGCTGCAGAGAAAAAGCTACGGAGCATGGCCGGCCCCACAGTCCGCACTGAGGCATGGAACCTCTACCGCAACCACCACGAAAGCCACGTGTCACTGTTCCCAACAATATGGATCCCATGTGCCTCTGGTTTCACAGTGTCACTTCCAAATGTCACACAGGAGTGTCTACCTGGTGAGACTTAGATACCTGTCTGAGCCCTGGTCCCAAAGAAAGTTAGAAAATTAAGTTTCTCTCTGCTACTCAGTGAAATGAAGATCCATACAGTGGGGGAAGTCACCAAACAGTGGATGTTCAAGCAGTGCAAGACACCAAAAAGCATGATAAATATCCAAATAGGTGTTAAAGTATTTTCTGTATTTCTTGATACATTCAAGGGAAAAAACTCAAGTATGAATCCTTAAGCAACAAAGGGAATATATCTTCAGACGAAATCTGTGTACCAAGCCCAGAAACCAAAGTGCTCAGACTGGAATGGGGAAAAAAAAATTGGCAAAATATTTTTGAAAGGCTGATAATCAAGACTTGCCCAAGGAATGGGGAAACAGGAACTCTCAGATGCTATTGTTGGGACTGTCATTTAAAGGCTAGGACAGGTGGCATCTGTCAACAACTCCAGTACCAGAAACCCTTTCCTACAGACGTCCTGACATGTGGGCAGCACAGAGGGGCACATGAGCGAGCACGTGAGTGAATCACCTGGCTCCCAGCTCCAGCTTTGCTACTTGACGTTCCAGCTCCTTCAGTTTCCTCATTTCCGCATGGAAACACCTTCTCAACAGGTTGTTCATGAGGGTTAAATGAAAAGGTTCTATGAGAAATGGCCAGTACGTAAGAAATAGTTAACTCAGTAAATAGTTATAATCTATCCTACATAAAACACTTGCAATTTTGCACAAGGATGTTTACTGCACCACTTTAACAAAAAATGCAAACTAGTATGACCCTATTTATGTTTTTAAAAGATTACATTTGTATTTGTACATATAAGTCTGTAAGTGTAGAGAAGGCTACAAGGAGGAAACACACCAAAGAGCGTTACATCTGGGGAGTGTAAGAGGTCAGGCTCATTCCTGTGTGAAATTTTTAGTGGGAACAACATAAGTTGTTTTATCCTTTAAGAGAAGACAGTTAATCTGTATAAGCACACACAAACATTACACAAAAGACTTTTATTTTAATTTATTATACATGTTTAAATTTTAGGAAGCTACTAGGTAGATGAACTTTCCTCTGTAGGTTTAATTCGATCTTCAGTTACCTGTAAAAATACGAACAGCTTTACTTTTCTAATAAACACTTATTTTTATCCTTCACCCACCACTTAAAACCACTCCACAGTCCATCTCTCACAATGACCTTTGTCTTTCTCCTACAACAGTAATTATTATAGAAAGTTAAGTGAAGAAAAGAAAACAAATGAGGCCAAGTTTCCAATCTAAACTATCAAGTACAACGATTCCATTAAAAATATAGCCTGAGGCATATATCTGGGTTGCTCAGTCTGTCATTCATAAAATGAATCATTAGTGTACGGAAACTACCAGCAGTGCTGCAACAAGGTATTTTAAATCTACCTGTTTTGTTGGGAGGTAAAATTCTGTTCTGAACATAGTATATTACAGGTGTAGTACAAACAGGCATCTGCATGTCCATACAGTAAGTCCTCACTTAACATCGTCAATAGGTCCTGCGACTTGAAGCCAAAGCACACAGGAAGAAACGGTTAAGTTCCTTCAGCATCTCGTCCATGTTATGAAACAAGGTTAAATGAACAACACAAACTGCTGTACTTCTATTCTACATCACTCAGACACATCAAAGAAACAGAGCAAACCCGCTGCACCTCCTGCACCCCTCATTTCAGTGAAGGGCTTGCCCAGCTGCCACAGTCCTCGCCCCTGCATACTCCAGCCCAGCCATTCTCACCGCCACACCTGACCTTTAGAAAGTCACCATCTTCTATGCCCCTAATAAGAGTGACAACTTCACTTGCAGCTATCGTCCCCGCTGACCCAGAACAAGCCTTTATACAGGAATAGTGCCCAGCAGGTCACTTTGTTGTTAAGATTCTACAGGTACCCGCAACCACCCTCAGGAGGGCATTGCAAATTCTACATTATGGAAGGTGAGCCCTTCATACTGTTTACAACAAACTTCTTTGACTCATCACCCACTCTACATGTGACCACACATTCAGATTCATCTGACACTCACATGCTCTCCTTTCCTCCATGCCTCTACACAAGAGTTTCTCCCGAGATAACTCCCAACCCATCCCCCAGCAAATTATCTGCCTGGACCCTTTTATTCATCCTTTAAAAGCAGCTCAAGTAGAAGGCATCAATTCCTGGGAACCTTCCTTAACCAACCCCCCAGCTTGGCTGGGCCCTCCTCTTCTGCATGCCAGAGGCCCACATGCACACCTGAGCCGTGTGCTTGTGTCCAGTTACCCCAGTAAAGCAACTTCCAGGAGGTCAGCAGGTTTTGTTCATTTTGCATCCAGGTACGGGCACAAAACACTCCGTAAGTGTGTGTTAGTTGCATCAATGGACCGTACATATAACCTAATCTCCTTAGAGAAGCAACGTGGGCAGTGGAAGAAGAAACCCGAACCACGTTAATGTTTCAAAAACAGCTACTCACTGATTTCTACCAGGTATTCTAAGTTACTGTCTCTGCTATTTTTCTGCATTTTTCCTTGCTTTAAAGTATTCCATTTTTATCACTTGAGCTTCCCCTAATTTACACTAATTTCTTCTCTAGTTTCTTTTTCTAAAAGGATTGTTACCAACCAAAGAAACAAAGTTATTCCATTTATTCAAATATACTTTCTTACCATGAAAAAAATTACATAAACTTTACACAAGACTATTATGGCTAGGTAGTACCTAAACAATAAATTCCACCTGTAAATTCATTAATATAGACTAGGTGTAAACATCATCATAAAAACAATCAATAAATATTTATCAGGTAACCCCCCACCCTGTGTGCCAAGTGTCGGGTTCAAACTTTGGGGTTACACATATATAACAAGCCCTGTATGGGTTAATGAAGTGAATGTAAACATAATAGCAAAAACAAACAGAAAATAGTGTGAGGAGGTACAGAATCATGCAGAAACTGTATGAATGGATATTTGGTAGCAATTACTCAGAGTGAGTCAGGGAGAAGGGGAGCCTTGGGCAAAGTACTGAAGAATGAGTAGGATGCAAACAGAGAGGAGAATGAGAAACGGAATCCAGATGGAAGAACTGCCATTAAGAAACAAATGGACTTGAGAATCGGTCTGACGTGTGCTGAGCAGCGTGCCTGCGAGCCGGATTAGAGTGGAAACCAGGGGACGGGGAAGCGCTCGTGAGGCTGGGTCCTGCAGCGCAGCTGTCAGGCCGCTGCAGTGAAAGGTGAACAGCTAACCACAGCCGTGGTCAAGAAATACAACCATTCCTACCAACGACATCTAAATGCGAATGACTGTAAACTGCAAAAACAGAAGTGTTTAAAGTTGATTTTTCAGGACACTTGTGCATTTAATATGTCAACAGTCAAGGCAGATTTAAAATATATCCGACAAGTCTTAATCTTTAAAATGTTCATTTAGTACACAAGAAAATTATCATAACACCTAATTAACACAAATAGAACCTCCAAAAATATTACTACTATATAGTAATACTCTTATTTTTCAAGTTCAATGGTATCATTTCCATAAGATTAACAAATAAAATCAAAAGAGAATTACAAACTACAATTTTTCTCTTGCTGAAATATTAGTGGGTAAACAATCACAAAACTGCTTTTGCTGTTGAGACAACTAATTTCTTTCTTTCTTCTTTTCTTTTTTTTTTTGTTGTTGTTGCTTAATTTCAATGAATACATCTTTGTAGAAGAGTACTCATCAGCTGTTAAAATCACTTACCAATTTCCGAGACCTTTCCAATAGCTTATCCCATATCGTAAAATGTGCCTTGAAAAGAAAAGATTTAATATGAATTAAATAAATCAATAAAGTGAAAATAAAAGCAGCTAGTCTTTATACAGGTCTTAAACAAAACAAATACATAATCAGTCGGGCAGTACTTAAATGAGGCAAAATTGGATTAGAGTAAGGAAAAAAGGTAGCATATAGAACAGAGGCTTTGTTTGGCATTTAAGAAAAAAGGCATAAGCAATGAATATGCTATTCTTCCTCTTTTGTTCTTAATCATTACCATCATAGAAGGGACTCCTTACAATGGGAAGCAAAAATCTGCCTGACGTTCCTGCAGACAACGGTGCTTTCCTTAAGTAGCCAGTTTCAACAGGCTACAGGTCATTCTTCAAATCATAATTACAAGGAGGGTTTCATTAAAAACTAGTGTGACATCGTCACATTGAAATGGCAGACCTAGGAGACCGAGCACATTAACCAAAAGAACAAGTAAAAACTAACTCAGACAACAGTGAAATCACAGAGGCAATTTCCTTAATCCTTAACCATCTTATGTAGCAGAGGATTATGAGAATGTAGTAATGAAAACTCCAAAGTGCACAATGACCACATCAATTTCATTAAATCCATTGAAGGGGATAATGAAGGATATGGGTGGGCCAGTGACTATTTCACAGTGAAGGAGCTGGGCAAATTTATAATGAAAGGCAAAATGACTGAATACGCACAAGCAAACCCTTCTGGAGACAAGCGCAGCACAGGTATGTTCAAAGGGAAAACATGCCTCACTCAGGCAGAACGAACAGCTGATGCAGAGACGTTACGGTGTGAGTAGAAAGAGGTATGACACAAGCCAGAGGGGGAGGCAGGGGCCAGACAATGAAAGACTTCATGAGAGACAATGAGGGTTAGAATTTGCTTACAAGAAACCACTGGAAAGTTTGGGGCAAAGGAATCAGATGATTTGATTTGTGTATTGAAAAGGTCATTCTGGCTGCTAAGTAGACAATGTGCTGTGGGGACAAGAATGAAAACAAAGGAGGGGAGGGAAGAGTAGGCAGGGGTTGGACGAGGGAAGCAGCAGATGAGACGCTCTGCAGCAGATGGACTCAGGATATGCTCTAGAATCCAGAGCTGGACGGACTTGCTCATGGAAGAGAGGCTACAGGGAAACAGGGAATCAAGGTTACCGCAAACAAGTAAATGATGACACCATTTTCTGAAATGGAGAAAGCTAGCGATGGAGGCAAGGACGTAGAGAAGAATCAAACGTGTAAAGGACATGTATGCTAAAAATTACAAAATGCTCCCTGGCTGGTGTGGCTCAGTGGATTGAGCACAGACTGAGAACCAAAGGGTCACAGGTTCGATTCCCAGTCAGGGCACATGCCTGGGTTGCAGGCCAGGTCCCCAGTGGGGGCATGTGAGAGGC
Source organism: Anoura caudifer (assembly GCA_004027475.1). Lineage (NCBI taxonomy): Eukaryota > Metazoa > Chordata > Mammalia > Chiroptera > Phyllostomidae > Anoura > Anoura caudifer. Next base: position 48,390 of record PVKU01001592.1, read on the forward strand.
AACCACGCATTGATGTTTCTCTCTCTCTTTCTCCCTCCCTTCCACTCTCTGAAAACAAATAAATATTTTTTAAAAAATCACAAAATGCTGATGAGAGAGATGAAAGAAAAGTTAAATAAATGAAAAGATATACTGTGTTCACAGACTGAAGACATACTGTGGTAAAGATGTCAATTCTCCCCAATTTGATATAAAAGTTTAACTCAATTCCTGTTAAAATCCCAGTAAGACCTGTTGACATAGAAAAGATTACCCGAAAATAAAATGGAAAGGGAAAGGACATAGAATTGTTAAAACAACTTGTATAATGAATAATGGCATGGAGAAATCATTCTACCATTTATAGCTACAGTAATCGAGGCGACATGACATGACAGAGGGACAGACACGTGGATCAATGGAACAGAAGACAGAACCCAGATATCAATCCACACAAATATGTCCCAGTGATTTTTAACAAAGGTGCAAAAGCAATTCAACAGAGAAAGGACAGCCTTTCCAACAAATGTCCTGGAGCAACTTGATATCTATAGGCAAGAAAAACGAACCTTAACCTAAATCTCACACTTTATATAAAATTTAACTCAAAATGGACTACAAACTTTAGGACAAAAAAACAGGATACAGGGTTAGGCAAAGAATTCTTAAAATTGGCACCCAAAGCTTGATTCACAAAGGGAAAAACTGTAAAATGGACTTTATCCAAATCAAAAACTTCTGATCTGCAAAAACCTATTTAGAGGATGAAAGGGCAAACTATAGACAGCAAGAAAGTATTTGCAAATTACATATCTAACACATTACTAAAATGTAGAATATATTGTTTAAAAAACTCTCAAAACTCAATAATAAAAAAGGTAAACAATCCAATTAGAACACGTGCAAAAAACATGATCAGACATATCTATTTCACCAGAAAAGATTTACAAATGGCCATGGCAAATAAGCACATGAAAACATGTTCAACAGAATTAGCCAATAGGGAAATGCAAATTAAAACCACAATGAGAAATCACTACGGCTGATCAGAATGGCTAAAACAAAAACTAGTGACAAAATCAAATACTGACAAGGGCTTGAAAACTGCTCACATTGCTGATAAGGATGCAAACGGCACAGCCACTCTGGAGCTCAGTTTGGTAGTTTCTTAAGAAACCCAACATGTGTCTTCTAGGCATTTATCCCAGAGCAATGCAAACATATATCCCAAATATCTGTACACAAATGTTCACAGCATCTTTATTCTTAGTAGCCAAAAAAATAGGAACAACTCAAAAGTCCCTTATCAGGTGAATGGTTAAACAAAAGTGTGCTACATCCACACCAAAGACTATTCCTCAGAAATAAAAAGGAATGAATTATTGATACACTGATATAGTAGCTTGGATGAATTTCCAGAGAATTATTCTAAGTGAAAAAAAGCCAATCCGAAAAGACTACGAGATACATAATGCCATTCATATGCCACTCCTGAAAAGACAAAGCCATGGCAGTGAAGAACAGAACAGCACTAACTGCCAGGGGGGAGGGGGGAGGACGGGGCTCAGGGCTGTGGGTGTGAGTGGCTGTGCCTGTAAAAGGCCAGCATGAGGGACCCTGTGAAGGGGCCGCTCTGCGTCTTCACTGCATCCATGCCCACGTGCGAGCTGCGCTGCTGTACGGCAGCTTTGTACGATGTTACCGTCGGGGAGGCTGGGTGAAGGTGCTTGAGATCTCTCCGTATTATTTCTTGTAACTGCATATGAATCTACAAGTATCTCAAAGTCAAAAGTTTAATTAAAAAAAGAAAAGAATTAGAAAGGATGAGATCAATACGGAGCATGACAGGCCTTGGGTCATGAATAAACCATCAAAATTAGGGAGACGAGCAAGCCAAAAGGCATTCCCACAGGTCTTAGCAACGCACCCTCTCCTACACTGATCTGGAAAGTTAAAAATCCTATCTCAGCGTGATTTAAGTTTTTCAACCAATGTTTCTTCTATGAATTACCTGGTTACATCCTGGGAATAACTCTTTTCAAAGACTGAATTCATGAAACATTAGTGTCACAACTTAATGAAAATTAAAATGCTATGCCCTTCAAATTGGTATAAAATCAAGACTAAACTCACGCCACACCCAAACAGAATGGCCTGAAACTTTAACTTTACTCACTCTTAAGTGAACAGGCAAAGAGAGACCCTGAAACCTCCGCAGGAGCCCAGAGTCGGGGGCCTGGAGACTGTGAGCTGCCGACACTGCATACTGGAAACACACACTCGTTCTTGGAATGAGAGGGCCCTCTGTCACATCGACGAAGTCACCAAATCTGGTTTGATTTTGAAAACCAACAATTAAAATCTGAACATCAAATGATTTACTATACATTGGGGTTAAAGAATCTGTTCCTTCTCTTCGCTGCCACGTCTCTAGTCAAGCACCTTCTGCGCGGCTCAGTGCAACCTCTAACAGCCATGACATAAAAATCCGAAGTGAGAGGCTAAATCTTTGACAACTAAACTTGAGTGAACTTTTTCCTAAATTAGCATTGATGCTATAATTAAGGTTTTCAAGATCAGTGAACAATCATGTCATCACGTGGATCCACTGTCTAAAACTGACAACCTACAACCTTACAACTCACTGCGACAGAGTTCAGAGTTCAGCATGCACAACAGATCGTGGCCAGAAACAGCAGTTTTTGAGAGGAAACAAGTTCAGTCCAAATCAACCAAACACGAAGCTGAGTGAACAGTTGCAGACCACAAAGTCAGCTCTGCACGACGCGAGGTCTCACCTCCCTTATCCTTGCCTCGGAAAGCACACTCCAGTTTAACTTACCCACAGGCACCGTCAGCAGTAACTAATCAGTCAGAATGTGTATTTCTGTAAACTCATCACTTACCACGTGCAATTCATAATAATGAACATTTTTCTCAATTTCAAAATTATCTCTTAAAAATTACACTTCTAAACAATGGTTTTCTACCCCTGAAATGCAGAAATAAAAGTAACAATAAAATGAGGAACAGAAACCGCTACTGTTCCTAAAGGTAATTTAAGGCTTCCAATCACTACTATACGAAAATGATGAACAAACCAACGGAAAATAAGGCAATGAGAATAACAAAAAAAAAAAAAAAATACAAATTAACCTTTTTTAATTGTATACTACATAAAATAATATAGTAAATATAATAAAGCCATACCTTACTATAAATTAGCATAGCAGCCAACTTTTTTATTTTCACTTACCTGTGCAGCGTGACTATTCTCTCAGGGTTCTGAGATGCCTTCTCTTCTATGAGGTCTATTTTATACCTAAAACACAGCAAAGAAATAAATTTTAATTATAAATATACAAAAAGTTGTTTAAAGGAACCCTTTCTCTCCCTGTTACAGTCACAGTTTTGAAAGGACAGCTTACATTCGGAGCCTGCTCTTCCTCACCTCCCACTCACGCCCCACCCTTCCATCCGGACACGCCTCATGACTCCACCAGTGTCTCACCAAAGCCACAGCAGCCTCCCTGGGGCCAACCTGAGGGACACTCTGGGCCTCATTTTCTTCCCTCAGCACCGCTCACCTCCACTTCCCAAAATACTTATTATTTCAGCTCTCTGGTTACTCTCCACTTTTTCTGCCCTCCAAGGACTATGTCCTACACTCTCTTTTCACTCCACGCATCCTCCCTGGACTAGCTCCTTTGTTTGCACAGCCTGAATTACCACTTACACAAGTACATCTTCCACATCTCTGCTTCTAATCCACATACCTCTGCTGAGCCCCAAACTGTGTATCCAAGACCCAACTGGACATCCACTAGGGTGTTCCACAAGCACTTTAAACTCCCAAATTCTCAAAGTGAACAAACAGTTATCCCCTCTTTCCCCACCAAACTTGTTCTTATTCCTAGCTTAGGAATGAAAGAGCTTAATTCTCATGTCCCTGGCTTTGTAAATGATACCACCAAACACCCACGTGTCCAAGTAAAAGACTTGGCAGATTTCCTTAATTCCTGCTTCTCCTACCACACCCTCCACATGCAGTTCATACCAAGTTACGCCAATTCCGCCTAAATGTTTCCCAAACCTATCCCATTTTGTCAGCATAGCTAACAGCAGAGATGGAACCGCATGGCCCAGGTTCAAATCCTGACTCCACCACTTACTGTCCAGAGCCTTATCTATTCACACCAGAGCACTGAACAAATATTGCGTGAGCCCGTGGCAAGGTTGGGAAATGCTAGCTTATGCGAGAACATCCACTTACTGCCACACTCCTTCTGCCAGAGCTCCCCTACACCCCACCCCAAGCATTACCGAGAGAGACAATTCCCTTGAATATTTACAACTCCTGACCCACCTCTAAGAGCCAAAGCCAAGGCCTGATCACGGATCCACTGTGAACCATCCAAAACTCTTCTGTGCCCTCAAACTTACCCCCAAAGCATCCCTCACCACACACACATGTTCAACTAAGACACCGAAGTCCTGTAAGCTTCCACTAGACTTGGACGGCTGAGCATAAGGAAAAACCTTAGTGCGCATGGCATGAAAGTCCAGAGCACTGCCCACTATGGGAGCTGTGGGGCGCGCAAACGTAATTAGTCCCGACTGAGATGTGCCCTCGGGGTAAAGCATATACCACATTCTGAAGACAGTACGAGGCGAAGACTATATGGTATCATTAGCATTTTTAATGTGGAAATGATAACATTTTAAATACACTGCTTAAATAAAATTTATGATTAAAATTAACCTCACTCTTTTGTTTATTTTTAATGTAGCCTGTAGAAAATGTAAAGATGGCTCACATTGTATTTCTATTGGACAGCAGACCCTAGAATTTCCGCATGTGGTCCTGACATGCTCTGATAAACCAAGGAATTTTCTTAAAGACTCAGTGGCAGTTTGGTTCTGCAGTTCTACCTTCACTCTAGTTCAGTTAAAATAGTCTATTTCTACTGCTTTCTAAGTACACTGGTTCCAGGGTATGCTACCAAAAAATATGCTTCAAGAAAAGGAGTTACACAGGTTAACGCATTTGAAAATTGCTGTTTTCAGTATCTATTTTGGGAGGCTTCAGAGTGAACATGAGTAAATTTTTTATACCGCCATTCTCCAAATTCAGTCGAACACAGTACATGTTTTTCAGCATACTATAATCATGTGGAAGAACATTCCTGAGGCATACCATTTTGAAAAATGCCAAGCCAGAGTATCAGTTAAGGAGGCTTTCAGGAACTAACCAGAGACTATATCTATTATAAAATATATCTGTTATAAGCTCAATTTTTATTTTTTAGTTTTTTTCCAATGAAATTTGCTTTTACTTAAGACATTTTTCTGAATTTTTATGTTCTACTTTTAAGAATATAAAAAACTTTTTTTTTTTTAGATTTTATTTCTTTATTTTTAGAAGGAGGGGAAGGGGGAGAAAGAAAGGGAAAGAAACATTGACATAGTGGGAGAGAAACATCGATCAGTTGCTGCTCGCATGCCCTCAACCCAACCGAGGATCTGGCCTACAACGCCGGCATGTGCCCTGACCAAGAACTGAACCAGAGATTCTGGTGTGCAGGACAATGCCCAACCTACTAAGCTACACCAGTCAGGGCAGAATATAAATATTCTTAAGAGCTGAATTTTCTGGCAATGGAAAAAAAATACAATAAAGGTTAAATGTTTAAAAATGAACTGAATTTTCCCATTACACATAACTTTGGGAGATTTAATACTGCTGTAAAGGAAGCTAACACTTACTTGTTGTGTTGAAATATTTCTAATGCCACTTTTGCATCAACTTCCAGAGTTTCAAATGGAAGATCTTTATAAATTAAAACATGAGCATCTTTTGTGAAAGAATGTAGGTTCTCCTTAAAAATGAAAAGTATTGATATTTATAACAATTTACTTAAGTATTTCAACATAAAGCTGATAAGGTAATTTATATGCTTAATATTAGAAATCTAAAATAAAAGCAAACCAAACTTGTCAGAAAAGAACGTTATAAATTTGCAATAATTAAATATTTGGACTACTAACTATAAGGTTAGCAATGTCTCCCAACTCTACAAACCATATAACTTGCAATTCACTTGTAATTAAGATATCAGCCTGCATTAATAATAATTATTGATAACAATGATTAACTCCACAAAGAAATTTTAATAAATATTTCATTCAAATTATACAACCTCATATATGTTTACTAAAATGACATAACAAGTAGAAATGCTAATAAGTAATTAGATACAAAAATCCATTTACACTGAGTAAAATCATACTTCTTATTTTTTTAAAGATTTTTTATTTATTTATTTTTAGACAGAGGGGAAGGGAAGGAGAAAGAGAGGGAGAGAACCTATGTGTGGTTGCCTCTCTCACACCCCTTACTGGGGACCTGGCCTGCAACCCAGGCATGTGCCCTGACTGGGAATCGAACTGGCGGCCCTCTGGTTCATAGGCCTGTGCTCAATCCACTGAGCTACACCAGCCAGGGCTAAAATTAAGCTTTTTAAATGCATGTGGATAAAATTACTCTTTATGTGATTCAGAAAGTTTCACTAGGAAGTGTAATGTCATCATTGTCCTATTCCAATATTATAAATTTCTATTTAATGAAAATATCATCTTTACACAATTAAAATGATTAATAATACACATTAACAATTTTTATAACATTTTTAATAAAAACTATAATTAGGTTTTCATACTATAAATCATTACTAATACAGAAAAGATTGATCACTACTAGACAAATAATTTTTATAATAAAGTTCCTTCCATAAACTTCCTGTCTTTAGACTTCTTTTTGCATGAAATAACTTCTCCATTCTTGAAGGGGTAACTGACTGCACCACAAACCCACACCCATGCTCTAACACAGCTGTGGTGGACTTTAAGTCTCCCCTCCTTTCTCTAAGCTGCCCCCCAACCCCATGGAGCCAGCTATTATCTAGTCTAGGACACTTCTTTTATCTTTAAAAAAAAGTTTTATCTTTTAAAAAAAGGAAAAGGAGGGAGCAAGATGCATAGGTAACAAGAGTTGAATCCTGATCTTACTAGTTCTCACTTAATTCCTCCAATAAAGGGTCTCTTCTCAAATTTGGGGGCATCCTTGGAAAGGAAGAAGTTGCACCTACACAAATCCGAACATTATAAGAAAAGGTTCCCATGTCTTCCTTGCACTTCACCCTCACCCCCACTCCACCTCTCTTCCCTTTCTGTCTCCCTGCCTGTCTCCCTCCTCTTTCCCTCTCAGTATTAAGTAATATGGGTACGACTACAAAGAAAGTAACTTCCACGGCCAGAATTTAACCTAGATCTGCTTTAAAGTCTTGCTTTTAGGAATAACAGTATTTCTCTAAATCTAAGATGTTCCACTAAGGAAAAAAACACTACCAATTATAATCATAAGAGGCCAACTACTATAAGAAACATACTACAAGAAACATTTATGTTCAGAGATACTAAAATGTGAAAAAACGTACACGGTGGAACTGATCAAACAGTATGCTACACCACCTCCCCTTTTCTGATTGCCAGACCCCCAATCTGTAGGACATACACTTTTGCTTCATTAAGAATTAGGCATTTGCCTCCTCCTCCCAATCACAACTGAGTCTCTAGGCTTGAGTTCTGAAAGCCATCGGCACCCCCCCAACTACGACCACAGCACCTGAACCAGGTCGTCCTTGTTGCTACCCAAGTCCCAAACAACGAGGAGCACCGCACTGCAAGGGGAGACCATCCACAAGCAGTCTACTCTTCTGCTATTTAGTTTGTTGCTATTGGGATTAACTTTGTCAAAATCTGATTCTTTAGTCCCCCTCACACGTACTCCCCCCACCCCCACACTCAATGTGACCCTTGCACATAGTGGGATTTTACAGTGTGCACTGGGCTAAAGGGTTTAGGGCAATGGTTTTCAGATTGTACTCTGGGGATCCAAGTTTAAGGCTCCAGGCCCCCCAACCACAACATCAACCAAGTTAAGCTTCTATATTTTATATTCTGGTCATAGTGAAAACGACTATCTTAAGGAACAGAAGGAACAGTACAAGGCAGAAAGCATTACAAGAAAAGGTCAAGCAGGACATCACCCTTCCATACAACTGACCACGCTCTTGTGAGTGCCTTCATTCACGTCTGTATCTTAAATACACTGAAAAAGCAACGACACAGATAAATAGATAGATAGATATATAGATAGATGACAAAGAGATTCTTTTAAATACCCTCCGCATGCAGCCCCATTCAATAACACCATCATAGGAATTGTTCTACCAAAGAAAATCTGACTCTAGAATCAATACTCCGAAGTTTACTTACTTTTGTTGGCATCCACTCATCAAGTTTCTGATCCAAAACTACATCATAGCAGAAGGCTCCAGCAATTACTGTAAATCCAACCAAAATAAAAAGCAAAGTCAAATCTGTAAGGCTAGAAAGTTACCAATTAGCAACAACTGAATATTTTAACCATAGAATGAGGGTTAGCGATCTCCCAGCTCTACAAATTACAAAAATGCTACCAGTGTCCCAGGAGCTTGCCAGAGCTCCACCTACTCTCCCCATCCAAAAAACTCACTCACCTATTATTAACACAAAATCACCAGTATCTTTGAAACGTTCAAGTTTTCCTCACAAATGTCCTCACAATAGAAATATCAAATAGTCACCAGATACCAGAAATCCTAAAAGAACAAGCTACTTCATGAGGAGATAAATGACTAAACGGACATGAAACAGTGAGTTTTTTTGGTATCTCCTACACATGTTTATTTCTGTTGTTTTTGTTCTTAAAATTCTTTATGAAGCTTTCCAAATATTTTTGGTTGTGCATATTCTACATTCTTAAAAATACAAGTGTGATCCTACTACACTGTTGTAAAATCCTAGTTTTTGCAAAATTACCAAAAGTATGAACTCTTTCATTTCCCCAAAATGACAGCCCTGTCCAGAGTCGTGGCCATTTCTGGTGAACAATACAACCTAAATACAGCTTTGTCCAGAAATCTATTTACACTCCTATTTCCTCATCCTCCACGTATTCCATTTGGAAATAAACGCTTAAAGTGGTAAGAAATAAACGGTGCCACAATGTACTTACATGAAATTCACATTCAAGAGAAACATTCTCCTCTAATTCTATGGCATTAATTATTGACATCTATGATTAAATAAGATGGATTTTGGTACCCACAATAAATGGAATGTATGCATGATGGTAATTTATACTAGATTAAATCAGACATGAACTCTATACAAAACCAAAAATATTCTAAGATTAGTACCAAAAGCCTTATCTAAGGATTTTGTTAGATCCTTAGATAAGGATCCTTATCTAAGGATTTGGTACTTATCTAAGGTAAGGCACCAAAATATTCAAAGATTATAAAAAGTACATTTATAGGTGTGTGTGTGTGTGTGTGTGTGTGTGTGTGTGTGCTTTACCCGGGACTTCTGGAGCTCTGACCAAACTCACGGCATATTCATCTTTGAATGCCCTCTCGATCACACAGCCCATCATCATGGCACAAGAACGCCAATAAGCCTAGGAAAAGAAAACAGACACAAACATGCACACTAAGATTCACTGAAGCCCATTCAACATTAAAGCCAAGGTCGACTTTGACTTCGGACACATTTCGCAGTTACCCGTCCATCCTCGCACACAACAGCAGTGACCACCCGGCGCAACACTGCCTGGACCGAGTGGGACACCACCGTCGCAGCAGTGTTGGCGATGCTTCTGTGCAAGGTGTCAGACACCGTAACGTTTCTCAACCAACAGTCCCACTGTCTGGCAGTAACTTTATTTTTAGCCCAGAATAAAGTTAACTTGTTAACAAACATGTGCTGCAGTAAAATAATTATATTAATATATACCTGTGTGTACACATACAAATATGGAAGGAAAACTCAACTTTCAAGAATTATTTATGACTCCTATCCTATACCTAACAGCATATACATCACTCCAGTTAAACATATTTAGGGCAAAGCAACCTCCCTATTTACCACGCTCTCATTTTATTGGCACACTCTGATTCACAGACGTGCCTGATACAGGTATCCATGCAATGACTTTCTCAGAATCACCGAGAAACACAAGTCCTGCACATACCTGTCCACCTTATGTCCCACACTAGCACTCCTATAACTGGGCTTTTATCAGCTCTTCTCCACATCTGAGGACAAGAGTGGGCTCACCTGGTTGTGTGTGGCATGCTGTTCCAGAATATATTCTACAAACCACATTACTTACATGCGCTAAAAATAAGTTTAAACACAGGCCTTACAAGCAAGTAGCAAAATGTACTTCATCTATTCTACACAAGTGTTTGAAATGTCTGTGGAACTCCAGAGACAGAAGGCCTGTATTCAAGTCCAGGCTCTCCACTTCCTAAACTGGTAACTGTGCTCAAGGAGTAAATCTCTCTTTGCTTCAGTTTATTTACCTGGAAAATGGAGATAACAGCACCTATTTCATTTTTATGAGGATTAAATGAGATAATACCTATATATCACCTATAACAGTGTCTGATACCTAATAAATATTCAATGGTGGCTATTACTACTATTGAGTTAGCCAAAAAGTTTAATTTTTTTTCCATATGATGGCTCTAGTAGCACTTAGTTATCTTTAACTTCATTTGATACAATTTTGATTCTATTGTGAAAGATGTCATATCAGCGTGCATTTAAAAAAACTTATCAAAATTGGTGAATTTTCATGCAGCCATTTTAATACTGAAGATGGAAGAAGATACGCAATATTTTTGGCGTATTATACTTCCTTATTTCAAGAAAGACAAAAACGCAAATGAAATGCAAAAAAAAAGATTTGTGCATTGTATGGAGAAGGTACTGACTGATCTAACGTGTCAAAAGTGGTTTGTGGAGTTTCGTGCTGGAGAGTTCTCCTGGGTGATGCTCCACAGTCAGGTAGACAAGTTACAGTTGAGATTGATCAAATCAAGACATTAACTGAGAACAACCAACGTTATACCACATGGCAAATAGCCAACATACTCAAAATATCCAAATCAATAAAGTTATTGGTGAAAGTTATATGGTAAAAATGAAAAATTTGACATTTATTTTACCGAACTGTAGGAACTTTTTGGTCAACCCAATATCTTGTCTATCATTTTCTTATTTAAGTGTTTCATTTCAACAAATATTATTAAATACCTACTATATGTCAGTTAAGGACAGGGTCCCCTAAGGGACATGATCCCTGTCCTCACAGAGTCAAATTAAAATTAAATATTAAAAATTAAATTTAAATTCAATGTTGTATCTAGAATTTAAATTAAAATACTGTATCTACAGACATCAGCCAAGTGTTTTGAGGCCCTGGAGAAAAAGAGTGATTAATTTTGACAAGAAGACTCTAAGAAGGCTCTACAGAGCAGATGGCATTTTAATTGAACTACAAAAGACAACAGGATTTTAATCAGGAAGAAAGAAAATACGCAGAATTGAAGGAAAAGCATCAGCACAACCAAGTAGGGTAAGACAGATGAATATTTGTGACCAAGCCCTTCAGTGTGGCGGGAGCAAAGTGGAAGTGGGACGGTACAGCGGGAAGTGGGGCTCAAGTGCAGGCTAAGGTCAGATCCCACACGTCCTGGAAAGGTACACAAACAGTTATCACACAGGCAAGTTCCTTAGGGGTAAATGATATGACTAAGGGTTATGTCACTCAATAAAACTCTTACAGGACTATTAAGGAAGACTTTAGTATTTGAAAAGAAGGGTTGTGGGGGAGAGAGTTTAAAAAGTTTAATGCAGAGCAGATGGTCCAAGCCTGAATTCTATCAGTAGCTGTGGGAATGAAATCACTGATATAGAGGGTGACCAGTAAGTGTCAGCTGAACAAAGATATAAATGTACAAGGCATGCCATATCGTTTTCTGAAACCAAAGTACAGAGAAATGGATGCTAGTAGTTATTATTTGAACTATGAAAATGCCTAATCTAACAAGTAAAATACAATGTCGTATAGTAAGTACATTTCACCTTGGCTATTTGTATATTTGCACATTTCATATTCCAGAGAAAATAGATTTTAATAAAAAGGAGAAAGAAAAAACTGGGAGTGAGGGAGGGGGAGGGAAAATATGGAGACAGAAGTACCTTATTAACTTCCCCTGGATCACGATCTTTGAAAGTAAGAAATTTAATTTCACAGGACTTGGTCAAAGGCTTGTACATGTCCCATGGTTGTCCATCCACAAGAGCCAGAATGGACTTCTTGCAGTACCACTCACTTAAATCTAGGAATTTAAAATAGATTGAAGGTCACAATCTAACCAAACTCAAAGTGAAAAGCTACATCTTTAAGTCCTACATTAAGACATAAAACAACAAAAAGGCAAGATTCTGCAAGCGGTCTTTTTTTCTTTTTTTTTGAAGTATTACATATACCTCTGTAACCAATAAAAAAATAATACCCAACACCCCCATTATAGTGTTGATTATTACCAAAATTAACCAAATCATTTACAAAACTCACTAAGCCTAAATCTAGTTTGAAATTAATTTGGCAACCATTAATTAATAAAACAACTTTCCAAGAGTTACTTTTAAATATTCATAGAATAGCAACATGGACATATTCAGATATATGCGCACACAACTTAGAAGGAAAAATATATAGCTATACTTCCACAGTAAGTCTGTTCTAGATGGGTTTGGGGTCTTGCTCCCAAACTACCTCTTACTTCCCTAATTAGATGGTTTTCAGGTACACAGCTACTCAAAGAAGTAGTCAAACTACAGGGTCTAAATCATCAGCTACCACATCAGTTCCATAAAGGCAGGCATGATGTCTATTCTTGCTCACTCATCAGCTGATCCACAGTCTAGCCCCAGGCCAGAAATATACGAGATATTCAACATAAGTCTATTAAATGGCTGAAGGTGTAAATGACAAGCCAGTCTCAGGGCGGAGGCCATGCTGAGTGCGGTTCAGAACTTCACTCATCTCTCTATGACACAGAGTCGATGTGACGTGAATAAAGCTCCTGAAGCGCCTGGGCTTCTCTTATCCTCCTCCGTAATCTAACACCTATCATATAGCAGAGGGTCAATAACTGCTCAAAAAACAAGTAACATTTATCATAAATACTAATTCAAATGCCAAAGTAAATAAACATTGAGAGTATGTACTTTATAGGCCAACTTAAGCTGATAACTAAAGTTGTCACTTAAATGGAATATTTACTGAGTTTTCCCAAAAGTGTGAACGCTGCAGTTAATCATATACATGTGTGAGAATGTGGGTGTATATCTATTTGGGGCGGAGGCTTCCTAAATTTAAGTATTACCAGTTCTACGTAGCTATTATACAAGCATTTTGATCAAGAATATAAAGGCCTTGTTCCCTTCATTTCCACACCAAAACACAAATGGTACACAGTTTCTCCCTTAAGATACAAACACAACAAACATTTTTACCCAGTCACATTCACTGCATGCACATTCCCACTCACACTTACCACACACGCATTAAATGCAAACAACACAGCACACGAAGAGAAAAGTGGTAAGCACATAAACGATTTAAGGTAGGTTATAAAGACTAGAAAGGAAAAGAAGCCAAAATAGCTGGTCATCGGAAGCCAGGGTAGTAACTTTACCCCAGAACCCCTTAATGAGACCCTCACAGTGACTGTTCCTGTTACACCAGTGTACTGTCTAGAAGGGGCAAGCTAGTAGTAGCACTGTTTTCAGGTCTGCCTTCTTCTTCCCAGAACAATTATAACACCCTATATTTAGCCATATTCAAACCAATACCAGCACAAACTGCATTACAGTACCAACCCTGCAAGAACCATTGTACCCTCAAGTTCTAAAGCGACAGTGGACAGACAGTAAGACGCCAGAGAGAGGAGACCTTCTGGGACATGCAAAGAGCAATTACAGCACCTTGTCTCCTCTGCGCCCGCCCTCCCACACAGCTTAGGCAAAAACAGTCAAAACGGCATCCTGATTCGGGTTACTTACGCATGGCACAACTATAAGGGGTTGAAATGTTTTTATTCATCACAAACACAGTGCCAGGGTCAGTTTTCCCAACGTGTTTAACTTCGATCTTCTTGGTCCGGGGAGTTAGTGATAACTGCCTGTTTTTCTCTTTATTAAAGAGATCATTCTGCATTTCTACCAGTTGGGTCGGAGACAGCTCAGAAGCTGGTGATGTTGCTATAAACCCTGTGTAGAAATGACAATAAACATGAACGCTAAAGAAATGAATGACATAGTGCCAGCCCCATGCTGTCCTCCTCCCGCTCGCATCACTGTCTTCCTACAAGGAAAGTGACAGAATTGTAAAGCCGCTCGTGAAAATGCGTTCAGTGGTAAAGGTGAACCACTTTCTAATATTAATCATTAAAGCTCCAACTAGCCAAGATCCAAGCCTTTAATTCAACTTCGCGCTTTCACCAAGAGCTCTATTTCCCACTGATTTCCTCTGTCGTATTCCAGTCTGTTATTTACAATAAGGGGCAAAAAGTAACCAGGAAGTGGGGTCAAAACTAGAGCAGCCATTGGGAAGGTGAGTAAAGTCATCGCTTTTATAAGACTTTGGGGACAACAAAACTCCAGGAGATCGGAGGTCCTACGCCAAAGTTACCAATATCTAGAGCGAGAAATGCTGAGTCTATTTAACAAACCCCAAATAACAGGATTTGGAAAGTCAAGTACGAGTATTCCAACGGGAAAATAAGGACGTTGTATCGAGACACGGGCTCCTTCCCAGAGGTGGCCCAAGCTCCTCCAGTGACCTGGACCCCTACCTCCCTGACCCCCTAACGCCCTGGCATCTGTACGCCACAGGCCAGGAGGGGGCAGCGGCTGCAACCGAGACTTAAAGAGCTTTCCCCGCCTGAGCCCCGTGGAACCTCTCAGGACCCGCCCCAGCCCTTTCTGGGCAGACACCATCCTCTGAACCTCGCTGCCCGTCCCCACGGCCGCCGGAACTCACGCCGGCCAGCCCCGCCACTGGGGGCGGCCCGCCAGAGCCGCAGCGCCCAGACCCCCGTGGCCATTGTCGCGGTCCCGGCTCACTACCGCCGCGCACAGCCTGGTCCTCCTCTGTCCTCCGCCCCCCGGAAACTCTGAGCTTGAGCCGCGGATTCCGTGAGACAGTTCCGTTCCGGGCCCCGCGCTCGGGCAGCGCGCCGCCTGCAGGGGGCGTGTTCGCGGCTCGCCTACAAGCAATCGCCGGAAGTCTGGCGTCTAAAGCTGGGGCACGCAGCCGGGGCGCTGAGTACGGCCAAGAGATGCTGAAGGAGGCCAGTCTTCCACCCTGCAGGCTCTGCAGGAAACAAGCGTTTCTTTTAGAGCGGCTGTGCCCGACACCCATCATCACCCTCCGTCGTCCGCGGGTTCGAACCGGGCCGCCTGGGCGAAGCCCTTGCGTATCGTAAATAATATTCGTAGGGAGAAACATTGGGAAAGGATGGCTTCCGT
This sequence comes from Anoura caudifer, assembly GCA_004027475.1. Classification (NCBI taxonomy): domain Eukaryota; kingdom Metazoa; phylum Chordata; class Mammalia; order Chiroptera; family Phyllostomidae; genus Anoura; species Anoura caudifer. The sequence continues at coordinate 63,861 of PVKU01001592.1, forward strand.
TTACTCTTGGTCAGCCCGGCTCTCCACGCCGATGACATATTCTAGCTCGTGGTTTAGGTCTCGATTTTTCAAGGGTGAGTTTTTAGGTCAGCTGCAGCGGGTCTGCGTCCGAGTACTCCCATGTATTTAGCCATATTGTCTCTTGTTCACTTAATAGATGTTTGTCGAATGAATGAATGAATGAACAAATGCCCTTGCAAAATGTTGCAGAGCAACATTTCCTTTGTCATACTGGGATGTTATTGCTGTTGAAGTATGTGTTCCATAGGTAAAGCGTGGAAATGCTTTTATTCAAAGTTGTTTAATGGTGTGCCTTTTCTAGAGGCGTGTAAATTTACAAATTCAGCCCATGGCCTTTTCCCTCTGCTCTTTGATTTGCAATGGGAATATATCACCACCAGGGGGAAGCACTTGCCAAGGAACAAATGCTGTAAGAAGTCGGGTGTGGGGGAAGGAACTGGGCTAAGATGGTCATAAGGCACAAACTTCCAGGTATGAGATAAAAGTACTGGGGATGCAGTGTGTAACGTGGTGACTGTAATTAACAATGCTATCTTGTATATTTGAAAGTTGCTAAGAAAGTTAAGTCCTGAAACCTCGCATTACAAGGGAGAAAAATTTTTGATAACTCTTAAAGGATGTTAAACTCCTTCAGGAGTTCACTAAACTTCATCAGGATATTAACTAAACATACTGTATTTATGACTTTGCAACATGTACCTCGTGTTTGTGCTGTGTACCTTAAACCTAAACAATGTTGTATGTCAATTATAAAACTGGAATTTTAAAAGACCCCATGCCTAGTTAGATCGGTCTCCATGGCCTGAATTTTTGTTCCCAGCAACTACAAGGGAAGGTGTAATAATCCTCACTTTTAAAATGAGAGCTGTAAGAGGCCAAGCTTGGATTTAAACCTAGTCCACATTTCACTAGGTTGCCTCTCATTTATCATCCTATTTCAAACCAGGAGAGAGAGAGATACACACACATACACACACACATATATAAACACACACACGGTGTGTATGTATGGTGTTTGCTTTCTACTTAAATTTGCATGGAATTATTCTGTGGAAGGCTCGTTGTTATACCAGTGTTTTAGAGTCTTTCTCCATTTAACCCCATCTAGTTGCCTTTGGAATGTTTAGAGTGATATTTAAACAAAGCCTCAGAACATAAATTTAACCAAGTTTATCATAAATCATCTTGGGAGCAGTATTTGAAAGTCACAAGTATCAGAAACTTATTTTGTTGGAAGGATGTTAGTAATAATGTCCAACAAATATTGAACATATGTCAGTCCATTGTGTCCATTAATTCTCACAACCAACTCACAAAATAGGCATAACGATCCCCATTTTCCAGGAGAGGAAATTCCGGTTTGGAGGGCTCAGGAGACCTCCCCATGGTAGAACTTGGGCCAGCAGTTCCCCCAAGTATTTCCTTGCTCCAAATCTCCTTTCTTGCCTCCTTCTTTGTCAACCTTCTCCCCAAATCTTAATGTCACTCTCTCAATCTCTCTCCCAAATAAAAAGAATCAGGTCAGTGGCAGTAAATATCTAAGATGAGCCTGGAATATTTTATTGTGCCAGAATGCAAGAAAAATAATAACAGACAAAAACATGTTAAAAGGACCCAGAATGCATCTTGAAGGGGGCTCTGAGTGTACAAATTTAGGACCATTTAAATAACAGACTAATGATGAAGAATTATAACATATATATTAAAAATCCATGAGCCCATGGTGATACTCAGAAATAACTGGGAGTGGAACGTGGAGAGGAAGTTTTCTTTGCACAAAGAATGTCAGATAATACATAGAGTAGGAATAATAGAATCACACTTCTGCCACCACCAGGGTAGTAATTGATTCAGGAGGGGATCATCTTTGGATGCTAAAACCAATGGGAAACTTTGTTGGATACCAAGGTCTTCAGTCCCTACGTATCACCCCCCAGATTGCTGAGGAAATGTGGAGGATAAAGGAAACTGCAAAGAAGAAATCTGATGCGTACCGCCTTAGCAAAGTCGTCAAGCTTGTCATCACTAAAATGGGACAGTCTTGGCATTTGTACCTCCTGGTAGTGACACAAACAACTTATGTAGTAGTCACACCGTGAATGTTTAATGTGAATCAAAAGAATCATGAGGAAGAGAAATCAGATAAATCCAGAAAATGATACATTCAGCAAAACAATGGACTTGAACTCTTCAAAAATAAGTTTCATGAAAGATGGACCAAAAAAAATTCAGAGGGCTGTTCTGAAGTGAAGGACACAAAAGACACATATGATTGACAGCTGTGCATGAGCCTCGCTTGGATGAGAAAGAAAAAGAATTTACAAAGGATATCATTGTGAAGGACATTTAAATGTGAACTGCATACTGAATGTTACCATCTCAAGGTTATGTTTACCGGATATGCTAGTAGCATTGTGGTCATACAGGACAAAGTCCTTATTCTTAGCGTATAATGTTGACCTATTTTGGGACCCAGTATCATTATGCCTGTAACTAACTTTCAGATTGTTTGGCAAAACTAGGGATTCTGTTTGGAGAGAGGGAGCAAGAGAAATTAAGCAAATGTGGCAAAATGTTAACAATTGGTGAAGTTAAGTGAGGTACTGTTGGTACTGCTCTTTCAACTTTATTCTGAAGTTTTTCAAAATGAAAAGTTGAGGGAATCGCCACAGTGGTTTTCAACCACAGAGGTCTGAGGAGCTCACAATGCATGTCGGTGGCAGCAGCGACAGGCCGGCTGTGCCTCTAACAGTTTTATTCCAGGACCCAAGCTGTGGAAGCAGCCCCTCCTTGGGACTTCCATGGCAGAGGTAAAGGAGAGCAAGGACGACTCTGTGCATGGGATCTCGAAAGCTTCCGCTCAGGCCCACCTCCTGCTCAGCCTCCTTGTGTCCCGTCCCCAGCAAGTCCGGCCTGCAAGCCCATTGGCAGTGGCAGGTGTGTGCCTTCTGCGGGAAGCTAGTGTTTGCGGTTAGAGAATTCTCCGCGAAGCAGGAAAGCGATCCACTGATACCAAGAATCCAGAGGCCATAAAAAAGGATGGAATCTTAACAATTTGCAGCATGTGGAGGAACCGGGAGGGTATATGCGAAGTGAAATAAGTCAGACAGAGAAAGGCAAGTACCATGTGGTTTCACTCACATGTGGAATCTAAAAACAAAATGAATGAACAAACCAAACAAACTCGTAGATACAGAGAACAAACTCGTGGTTGCCAGGTTGGGGGGTTGTGATCGGGGCGGGGGATGAGTGCAAAAGGGGAAGGGATTAAGAAGTACAAATTAGAAGTCACAAAATAGTCACGGGGTGGAAAGTGCGGCATAGGGAATACAGTCACTAATACAGGGTGGGGCAAAAGTGAGTTTACAGTTGTTTGTATAAAAAATAATAATAATACAAGATTAAACTTCCACATACAACTGTAAACATATTTTTGACCCACTCTGTAATGTAATAACTTTGTATGGTGTCATATGGATACAATACAGGGGTGGAGTCACTTCATAAGTTACATATAAATGTCTAACCACTCTGCTGTACACCTGACACTAATATATTGAATGTCAATTGTAATTGAAAAAAACTTTAAAAAATCAAAATAAAAATATTTGTCTAGACAGAAAAAAAATCCACTAGCACTCAGTAACTTTCCTAAAATCACAAAGATGAGCTGGGACTCAAACTCAGAGCAGTCTCTGAAGCAGATGCTCTCCTCATCCTCAAATTCACGTGTTTTCATCCAAATATTCAATTTTACATTTTCAAATTGTTATACATGCACTTGCTGGTAAAATCTAAAATATATTGTAAGATGCCTGGTGAAAAGTCTCTCCCCAGCTCTTTTCCACATTCACAAGTTCTTACCCAAACCTCCCACACGATACCACTGTTACTGATTTCTCACGTATCGTTGAGAGTTCTTGATGATGCCTCTCTGCCAACCCAAATATACACAGAGTTAATGGGTAAGGATTTTTATCACGGGGAGTACCTGTGGGAGAAAAGGGGCAGAAGCCAGGTGAGGTTGACCCCACAGGAAATGCAGAAGAAAGGAAGATTGGAGGCATTCTTCAAACCTGTGCAGCCTAAAGATTCATTGAGGGGAAGGGGGCGTGGAGTGTCCTTGAGTCAAAGTCCACCATCAGAGGGTCCCCAGGGTCCCAGGAGCAGACATACCTTAGTGTCCCACCACACTCAGTCTTCAGCAGACGGCAGCGCAGGTGTGGGGGTGGGGGGGACCAGGTGGTGGCGTGGCCTCTGAGCAAACAAGGTGATGGATTTCAGAGCTCAGCAACTGGGACTCTCAGTCAGTCATGTTCCCTATCATTGGAGGTCTATGAAGCACATGAAATAAGCTGTATTTCAGAAATCAAATAATGAGAGAAGTACTTGCTATGCATTTTACATTCCCTGCATAATTAGACACACATGCGTGTATCGGTCATATCAGGCCTTAACATCCTCCACTAGCCACCTGGTCTGACAGGTAAGGGTGGACATGCTACTCTTGGGAAATGTGAGGAAAAAGCAGGTGTAACCAGTGGCTTTTCTTCCTATTAGGAAGATATATGATACCCTGGCTCTAAATGCCACCTTCACTTCAACATCAATCCTTGCCAGCTCCTTAATGGGCAGAGGTGACCATGGAGTGTATATGTGTGTGTGTGTCTTAGGTTTCTGCAGAAATGAAATGCAGCCAAATACAGAGATCGACACACGGTTTACTTCTTCTGCCACCACTCTGCCTTAAACCATCCTTTCCTCCTCACACCTTAAGAAAATCTTACCAGTTCTTTCCCAATAGTAAAGAGAAAACCGAGGATCCCAGTCACCAAGGTATAGAGTTTCTCATGGGTAATATTTTCAGTTTCATTTTACAAAAAAAAAAAATGTGTGTGTGTAAATAAATTGTGTTAAGAAAGTCAGTTTGTGTGTTATTACCCTCATTAAGAAATGCCAAATAATGTTTATTAAACTATGAATAATTCATTAAGTCTGGAAAGTTATAAATTAAGTCACAAGTTGAAGGGATTATGGATAATAAAGGCCATTTGTTCCACCCCCTCGTTTACTACAGCAAGAAGATGAGTTACAGAAGGAGCAGTATATGGCTCAAGGTCACACAGAATGCTATGTAGCATCTGAGATCATCGGAAACGCCAGGGAATGCGGGAAATGCCAGGACTCCTGAAACTGGCAAGTGCTCTCCAAAATGCTCTGAATCATCCCACGCTGCAGCAGCCACACCAAATCCTTCATCTCATAGTTTTGTGAACACTGCAAGAATTCTCCTCCATTTGTTTAGGCTTTCAAAGATGCACTAATCCCTGAAACACATGTTAATGTGGATGCTCTTTGATGAAAAGTGACAGATATATTCTTCAGCTTTTCCTTCAGCTGCCCCTCCCCCATCCTCTTTCACAGTGAGAAATCCTGTTAGACTACCCGGAAGCACACTTAGAATCTTTTCGGATGGGGGTTCATGGCTCCTTCAAGAGGGGTGAGAATTGGCTAAGGTGATGCTCTTTTGGTGAAACAAAATACTTCCCTCCAGAATCCTTCTCCCTTGATTATACGTAATATTTTCCCCCCTTTTTATAAAGATTTTATTTATTTATTTCTAGAAAGAGGGGAAGGGAGAGAGAGGGAGAGAAACATCATTGTGTGGTTGCCTCTGGCACGCACCCCGCCAGGGACCTGGCCCACAACCCAGGCATGTGCCCTGACTGGGAATCAAACCAGTGACCCTTTGGTTCACAGCCCACACTCAATCCACTGAGCCACACCAACTGGGGCATTTTTTCCCACTTTAAACTCCTGACTTCCCCTGTTTTATTCTTTATTCCTTGGCTGCCCTCACTCCTCTCTGCACCATCCAATCTTGACCTTCCCTGGAGAACATAAAAGCTAGGTCCTGATCACCCAAAAGCCCCCTATATCCACTGACTAACTTACAAAATGCAGTATGGTGAGGGAATCAAGCCTGGGTTAGTTCCCAGATCTCTACTTCCTAACCCTGTGACCTTGGACAAGTCGAACCATGTTTACTTAACCGTACATTCTTTAACATATGCCTAGGATATTTGAAATATTTTGCTGCAGTAAGCATCTATCTATCTGAGATCTGTGCACTGGTATTTAAGTACCCAGAGTTGGTTCCTAGCGGCAGAATTGTTCGGTCAAGATTGCATGCATGTGAAATACGGGTAGGTGCTGCCAAAGTGCCCTTCAAGGCCATTAACACCCATGGTCAAAGCAGATGCATGTTCATGTGAGAGGATGGTTGCAAGCATTATCACAGTGGGAAAAAACTACACTTTTCATGCATCTTTGAATTTGTGACTGAGGACCAAAGTCACAGCCTCTAATCTTCCACCTTTCTTCCTTTTTCCCAAGAAAAACCTTTCTTGTTTCCTACACAAAACCTTTTTAACCTGGCCTGGCATTTACCTGTTGGAGTCATCACAGAATATGCAAATTCAGAGCCAGTCATTTCAGCTTCTTATCAATCTTTGGTTCAAAGCTGGATTTTACCTCTAAATCCTATTATACAAGCTTGTACCACACATTCGCGAATGTTCGATTCGAATGAGCTGATCTAAACAGGGCCTTCTCGAGGCTTTCCTTTAGATTCCTGCTCTCTTAGCAGTTTTAACATTTCGTGTTCTTTGCATGGCACAAACAACATATTCTCTCTATAAAAATTCAGACATTGGGAATATAGAGAAAAAAGTATGCAAGTCACCTTTTCTCTTCTTGCTGTATTCTGTATCTATAGCTCTATCTCAGATGTTCTTACTTTTCAATCTATTATTTAATATCTAACTGCTCCAATCTGACATTAGTCAGGTTATTCAAATAAATCTTCACGTAGAAGTGGCCAGGCAGTGAAATGCAGGGACAAGAAGAATAAAAAACAGTGGCTTCCTGAACAAGTCTCTCTCTGACAACTGTGGGAGTATTTTGATAACTGTTGGCAGCAGGACACTGCATGTGATGTGGAGAAGGAAACCTTGGCATTCAAACAAGCAAATGGTTTGGCGACAGTTTATTAAATTTTTGCCATGCTTGCAAATGCCAGTAGCAATTTCTCACACTGCAGAATTACTAGACATGACAGGTTTGAGAATGTTTCACAATTGTCATCAAATAAGTCATCCTTCAAAATTAAAAATTACATGAACTCTTTTTGATGATTCTCACTATTGAAATGAAAGCTCTACTGGAGTTCATGAATTTAACTTGTACATACTGAATGTGCCTGGTCATATAACCAGAGGCTAAGTAAAAGCATCCAAGAAAAATTATAATACATTCTTACTGGTGGAGTTCTATCAGATTATTCTTCAGGCCAAAGATAATTCCTGTTGCTTCCTAAATTTAAGCTGCAAATGCTTACATTAAAAAATATTTCAAGTCAATAGCTAACTATATACATTAAGGAAATAGAACAAGAAGAACAAAAAAACCCAAAGCTAGCATAAGAAAGGAAATAAAGATTAGAGCAGAGATTAATGAAATAGAGAACAGAAAAACAACAGAGAAAATCAATGAAACCAAAAGTTGTTTCTTTGAAAAGATAAAAAAAATTGACAAACCTTTAGGTAGACTGACCACCACCCCCAAAAAGAAAACATAAATCACTAAAGTCAGGAATGAAAGAACGCACATTACTACCAATCTTACGATCACGTCACTTGCCTATCTCTTGTCATCAATATTGACAGTGCCCTGGGGAGAAGACACAAGCTGGGTCCTGACAACCCAAAAGCACCCCCACTGGGTGCAACCAGCAGACATGGCCTCTAAAAGAATGCTGCCTTTTGACCCAGTGATTCCATTGCTCAGAATACACCCTACAAATCCTGAAACACCAATTCAAAAGAAGTTATGCACTCCTGTGTTCATAGCAGTACTATTTGCAATAGCCAAATGCTGGAAACAGTCTAAGTGCCCATCAGTCAATGAATGGATTAAAAAAAACTGCAGTACATTTATGCAATGGAATACTATGCAGCAGAGAGAGAGAGAGAGAGAGAGAGAGAGAGAGAGAGAGAGAAGAAGAAGAAGAAGAAGAAGAAGAAGAAGAAGAAGAAGAAGAAGAAGAAGAAGGGAAGGAAGGAAGGAAGGAAGGAAAGAAGGAGAGAGAAAGAAAGAAAGAGAAAGAAAGATAGATCCTACCTTTTGCAACAGCATGGATGGGACTGGAAGCAATTATACTAAGTGAAATAAGCCTGTCAGTGAAAGAAAAACACTATATGATCTCACTTATAAGAGGAATCTAATGAACAAAATAAAATAATGAGCAAAACAGAACCGGAGACACGGAAACATGGAACAGACTGATAGCTGCCCGGGTGTTGGGTGTGGGGGAGGATAACAGTGGAACACGTGGAAGAGATCAGTCAAAGAACATCTATGAATGACCCAAGGATATGGAAATGGTGTGGGGACTGACTGTGGGAGTGGGAATGGAAGGTGCTGGGTATGGGGGGGCAAAGAGGGAAAAACTGTGGCAACCGTAATAGAATAATTAAGAATAAATATATATATATACATATCTGGGAAGAATTTTTAAAAAAAGACATCACAGGCCCCAGGGTCAGGCTGCCTACATTCAAATCCCTCCTCTCCACTTCCTAACTCTTGACTTATTAAAGTTTATTTGCACTTAATGCTTCCAATTATTCATATGAAAAATTGGAGTAATTATAATCCCTGCCTCAAAGCATGTGGGGGAGATTAAAATAGTTAATACATATAAGGCATTGACTGACAGGCACGGTTAATAAGCTCAGGTATTGTCACCGGCATCGTCACACTCTGCACCTCCTGGGACTGGTTCTAGCCCAGACTTGGGTGGCTTTTCGCTCCACTTCACATGGAGACACAGCAACATCTTTGCTGGGCTCCCTAACCCAGCAGAAGGCAGCGGCCTCTTTGCGTTGCAATCAGTTGTCAGCCCAGCCATTTGGGTATAGGAGGTAGTTTAGTGCATGTCCACAGTTAGTCAAAACTATGTGTTATCTATTTTAAAATTTTCTGTATCAAGTGTGTAACAACTAAAGGGACTCAAACTGTAGTTAGAAAAACAGTTATACATAGAATAGATGAAGAGTACAAAAAATGCACTTAGAGAGCAGTGAACATTTGAAACATTGAAAAAAAGAGAAATGTGTTTGTAATCTCAGTTTTAAATCTTTCCGTTTTTTATAATCTGATTGGTTTGTGTTCCACTTAGGTTAATTTTCTCGTTGGTATAAATCACCTCTGGTTATTATCATTGTGCATTTTATTCTCTTCCCTTTCCTTTACAGTCTATAATAGTCAGATGCTTGAAACACTGTAAAATTCAACCCATTGTGTTGTTTCGTTTGTCAACGAAAATTTGAGAATCTAGGTCGTAATGATACCAGTGCCTGGCCAGGCCCTGGAGTGAGAGAGAGGTTGTGGGAAACACAGAGAGCCCGGGGCGAAGCCGAACTACTCCTGCTAGTGTAGGCACTGATGACAGATTTCTCCACCCCTGCCCCCCCCCTACAAACCCAGCAGGAGAAGGCCCTGTGTGGGGTCTGTGCAAAAGCTAGAGAGTGATGGACAAAGGGAAAAGCCCTCCTACCTCCTTCTGGTCCCTGATTGAAGGTGGGACCAGAGGATCAGCCCCATGTCTACTGTGAAGGTCAACACCGTGGCAGGGAGAGGTGCTAACCTGTCTAACACAGGAAAAGGATTGGCTGTCCCCCACCACCCTCCTCCTAGAGCCCTCTGAGGAAGTTCGAAGTTCGCATCAGGGGATTTAAAACAAGGGGAGAGAGAAGCACTCTCTCTTCCTCTGGGACCCCCAGCAGAGACGTGGGGGCCAAGGTTTGCAGGAACTTGCAGGTCCTGGAAACCAGTCCTGGAAGCCGCAGGGTGGTGGCAGTGCTGGACCCCAGGAAGGCCCCTGAAGCTGGACAGACCTGCTTAGACACCTGGAGCTCCAAAAGACAAATAGGATGGAGTGGGAATTCTGCGTATTGTTTTGGGTTTTAGTCTTTCTGGGAATAAATGGGCTTTGTCTGCATTTTATGGAAGAGATGAGCCTGGAGCTAGGGAGCTCACCCGTGCTCTGAAATTGTACCACACTTCAATAAAGACCTCTTCCCTACCCACCGCCCTTTGTCTTTGGAATTTGCCTGGGAGTGGTGGCAGGCAGCCAAACCCCACTTTTGTTCAGTAACAGTAAGATATCACAAATGTTGATAACTGACTAATTTATACACAAGCTGGCTGGCTGATTTTTACTGTCACCAGTTTCTCAAGATTTTATAATAGTTCAGAGCAGTGGTTCTCAAACTTTTTTTCATTGTACGTTCCTTAAGTAGCTTTGCTTTTAGACATTTTCTTAAAAGCCCCCATGATATTTCAGTACCATTGATATACTGTGTGTCTGCTTAAGCTGTTTTTACTTTCATCAAATAATTTCCTCCTTCTTGGGAGCAATATTGCACCCATTGAGAGTTCATGGCCTGGAATACTCAGATTTATATGATAAGAAAATAAGAAAATGTAGGATGAGCACTCACCCTTATTGTCAGTAGCAGGAAAGGATGCAGCTATTCAATTCCATTGCAGTATCTCCTTTTTCTTTATTATGGTCCTCTGATCAGCAGCACCACCATTTTGTTTATTTTTATTTTTTAAAGGGAAGGGAGGGAGAAAGAGAGGGAAAGAAACATCAACGTGTGGTTGCCTCTCGCATGCCCTGTCCTGAGGACGTGGCCCACACCCCAGGCATGTGCCCTGACTGGGAATCAAACCAGTGACCCCTTGCTTCACCAGCCAGCACTCAGTCCACTGAGCCACACCAGCCAGGACCAGGGAGCTTGTTTGAAATGCAGACACTCAGCCTCACCTCAGACCCACTGGCTCCTAATCTGCATTTTAACAGGATCCCGTGTTGCTTCCAACGGCTGTTAGAGTCTGAGAAGCTCTGCTTTCCAGTACAGTGTGCGATCCTCTCCCAAGTTGGGAGACACAAAGGTCACGTGTAAGTGGAAAAAATAGGCATAGACCCTAAAGAGCAGTTAAGTTCCCCTACGCCTCTCTCTCAAGTCCTGACTGTGCAAGTTGCTTTCTTAAAAGTTATCAGTAACATTTTTTAAACTTAGAACTGGGTGTCATTTGTCTGTTTGTTTGTTCATTTGTCGAGAAAGGTCAGTTTTATTGACTTCTCCTAAGCAAGTGAAATCCCCATGAATTTGTGTCTGGCTGTCTTGGCTCCCATCTCTTTCATTCCTTTGCTCTTTTTCTCCTCCAAAGCAGGGGTGTTAGAATTCGTTGGAAAGAGCAAGGTAAGAACACTGAAGAGAAATTTCTGTTTTTCTTCCCCCAATGAATTGGCCTTCCGACTCTCGGTTGGAAGTACAGGCCTCTGGAAAATTAAGCTTGTTTTGATAGTGATCCTTTCTCTTGGAGCCCGTATCATAGTAAAGAGTTTTTATCTATTTCACTATTTTGAAGAGCCAGTGAGTTAGCATGGGGGGGGGGGGAGAATACCAAATTAATTTAATATACTTTGGTTCTTATTTATGAAGATGAGGTTAATTTTTCATTAACTTTTTTTGTTACAGGTACGAAATTTTGAAATGTGCGTGTGTGGGACATTTCAGCCATCCTGGAAAGAAGAAAAATAGTATAACAAATGCCAATTACCCACTTCCTAGGTTAACCCGTTGCCACATTTTGCTCTTTCTACATTTTCCCGAAGTATTTTAATAAGTTACAGATATTATGACATGTTTATAACCCCTATTTTTCTGAGTACGTTTCAATGACATTTTCTTCCATAAAAAATGAATTATACTTCACTAAAACTTTTGAGGTTGAAACTGGAGAGATTCTCAGCACCACAAAGCTTCCATTATTATTCTCATCACTTTTTCCCCTACTAGCAGGAGACAAGGGGAAAAAACTTGGACCTGCTGAATTGGTCCGAATTCCAGCTGAGACGTTATTTCTGGGGGTTTCCAGAGGGGCTCTGACGACAGACAGCCAAATTCTCTTTAATTCTAAACTATTAACAAAGACTGCGGTCAGGTTAGGCCAAAAGCCAAAGCTCTCCTCATTAAAAAATGCTGTGGAAAGATTTGGCCATATACCAGTGGCTTTTTCTTAATTAAGAATCTCAGTCGACATCTTGAAATTTTTGAATGCAGAAAGAGGGAAGGGGGAGCGGGAGAGAGAAAAGTGATAAGAGGAAGATCAGAAGAGAGAAGGAACTTCGTTTTGCAAACTCTAACTCAAACGCCATAACCAAGGCATCTCTTTTAGCTTCCTACTTCCCTTTCTATTCCAACATGCTTGACTTACTAGGATAAAATTAAGTATACTTTAAACTACTCCTAGAGTCAGAGAATGTGTGTGTGTGTGTGTGTGTGTGTGTGTGTGTGTGTGTGTGTGTGTGTGTTTTCAGTGGCAGGTTGGGAGGTGGAGAGGCAAGAGGAGAAAGAAAAATATCTGTAGTTGTTGAAGATGGTTTGCTTATTACCTGGACAGCTTCCTAGCAGCAACATCATATGGCATGGTCATTAGAAGATTTGTTTATTTGCCATTTCTGAATTTTAAGACTCAAACATGAAAGTAGCTTAGTTTCATAGTTGAAAATGTGTTCTCAGCCACATAGTCCCGTTTTCTGTACGTGAGAAACCAAAGTTCCAGAGGTGGTTTATCTAAGAATGTCTCTAGGAAAAGAAATATTGTTTCTGGAATGACCGGTATATCTCCACCTTTGATATTTAGTCCTCCAGGGTGTTCAGTCCCTGTTCCAGGAAGGAGTGACAAGGATAGTCGTTTCCTCCATGGCCTCTAACCTCCGTATCCTGCTCATTAACCAGCATCCACCTCGGGAGACATTTCCAGTCTCCCTGTCCCCACCATTGTGTTCGCTGGCTCCAAGCCAGCAGACAGGCCTCTGAATTTATGTCTCTGGGAGGATTCCCAGCACTTCAAGGAACCGCAGCCTGGCGGACTTTATAATATTACACTGCGTGTGCACACACACACACACACACACATATGTGTGTGTATAGATAAAGATATAGATATTTAGAACAGTTCCAATTCCTAGGAGCACTCACATCTGTAAGGCACTAAGCAAGCCTTAAAATTCAGTGAAACATTGAGAGGATTTGAAAGGCTGTCCTATGGGGAAAAAAAATGTAACTTCTCCAGAGAGACATAAAGCTTGGCCTGTGTGGTGGACAGAATGCAGTCACTTTGTTATCAGTTGTGTGGAACTAATTGTTAATCTTCTGCTGCTCTCCCAATCAGCAGGGCCAAAAAGAACATTCTGGAAAGACTAAAACTATCCATCTGGTTTACAGGGGACAGATCCAAGAACACAGTGGAATTCCTAAATCTTTGGGAGTGAAAAGGCATCATTTTGTGCCTTGTTCATCTGATCCCATGTTTGCTGCAGCAAGGTAAATCAAGTTTATTCATGTTCTCTGACCCCTTCCCAAAGATCTTAAAGATACAATAACACACTTGAGATGCTGGTAAGGAAAGTTATTCTAGGTATAAAATTTCATCAGCATTAAAAATTGATTATGCAAGGAAATTGAAGGTTTATGCAGATACATCAGAGAAAAATGTGTGCGGGGTCCATAGTACACACCAAACGAACTACAAGCAGCCTGTTTTTGCTACATGTTCTCCTATTTATCTTCCTTAACTAGGAGTACCTACCAAATTCTGTACTTCAGAACAATGCCTGAGGACTAGGCCCAGATAAAAAGGGCTACAGTGGGCTCAATCTTTTTTTTTTCTTCTGGGCTCCAAGACAAATTAACCAAAGTGCAAAAATATTTTTCAGTCATGTTTTTCTTTTTCGGCACAACAGCAGGAATACTCTCTTGGCAAATAAGCAGGGAATAAAATCCACTACAAAAGATTTAAGGGTTCTTTTGCCAGTTTGGCCATTTGAATCACAAACTTCAAAATTTGCCTGATGTTTTTACTCACCAACGATCCTGAGGAAATAATTAGAGAAGAGCACAAGTATACGTGGATGTACTTTACCACCTCCTTTTTCTTCTAAAATTAAATGTGCTGGGGTAACATTGGCTAATAACATTGTATAAATTTCAGGTGTCTAAGTCCGTAATAATACAAGATCATCACAGTCTGTTGTGTGTGCACCGCCTGAAGTCTCATCTCCTCCCACCACTACCATGTATTTGACCTCCTTTATCCTTCCTCCTCCTCCTCCCACCCCCGCTTCCCCTCTGGCAACCACCACACCGTTGGATCCGTGAGTTTGCTTTTCCTTTTATTTATTTGTTGCTTTCTGTTTTATATCTCCCATGAATGAAATCATACGGTTCTTCTCCTTTTCCATTTGACTTACTTCACTACAATACTGTCAAGATCCACCCATGCTGTTGCAAATGGCAATATTTCATTTTTAATGGCTGCATAGTATTCCATTGTGTATATGTACCATATCTTTTTTTATCCATTTATCCATGTGCTCCCTATTGTGAATAAAGCTGCAATGAACATAAGGGTACATATATCTTTATGAATAAATGCTTTTAATTTTTTTGCATATATACCCAGAAGAGAGATTGCTGAGTCACATGGTAGCACTATTATTTTCTTTTCTTTTTTTTTTTTGAGGAACCTCCCTACTATCCTTCATAGTGGCTGCACCAATTTACATTTCCACAAGCACTGTGCAAGGGTTCCCTTTTGTCCGTATTTTCTCAAGACTTGTTATTTCTTGTCTTATTTTTTGTTGTTGTTTTTATTTTAATTGTTGTTCTTGTACAGTTTTCTGTCTTCTACTCCCATCCCAGCCCACTGCCCCAGCCCTCCCCAGCTCCCTCCCATTTCCAGCCCCCCTTGCTTTTGTCCGTGTGTCTTTTATACTTGTTGCTCTAAACCCTTCCCCTTTTCCCTTGAAATTCCTATTTTTGTCTTATTGCTAATAGTCATTCTAATAGGTGTAAGGTGATATCTCCTTGTGGTTTTGATTTGCATTTCCCTCACAACTGATGATGGTAAGAATCTTTGCATATATTTCTTGGCCATCTGTATGTCTTCCTTGGAAAAGTGTCTATTCGGCTCCTCTCCCTATTTTTTAATTGGATTGTTGGGTTGGGTTTTCTTTTGCTGCTGAGTTGTATTTGATGTGTGTGCATTGCAGTAGATTGGCTGACTTGGAAAGATGGTGAGAAGAGTGGTGGTAACAGGGCAATGTTACAGAGTACAGGCTTTAGGTAGGAACAGACCTGGAGTCCTGTGTTGTTGACCAGCTGCGTGTCCCGGAGAAATTTTTTGGACCTCAGTCCATCTCTTTTCCTTCACGTGGAGAACCAAAGGAGATGATGAAAATAGACCACTTCGCCTTGTGAGATTGCCATAAAGAGATATTGGAGTTTAAAAGCATGGTTGACTTAAAAAAGGTATTGTTGGGTGCTGTAGACTGAATGTCCGTGTCCCTGCAAAATTCGATTCATATGCTGAAATCGCAATCTCAGTGTGATTGTATTTGGAGGTGGGGACCTGTGGGAGGAGATTAGATCACGAGGGATGAGCCCTTATGAATGGGATTAATGCCTTAATAAGAAGAGCCCAGAGAGCTGACTACTCTCTCCCTGCCCTGTGAGGACACTAAGAGAAGCCAGCTTTCTGCAACCAGAAGTGAGAGGGCGCTCACTGGCACTCAATCATGCTAGCGTCCTCATCTTCGACTTCTAGCCTCCAGACAATGAGAAATAAATTTCTTTTGTTTATGTCACCCAGTCTGTGGTACCTTGTTATAAGCAACCAGAACTAAGACATTAGGTTAGAAAAACATACAGAACAATCAGACTTTTGTCAAAAATATATAGATCTATAGGTTCATCCAGTAGCGGAATATTTACTGAGCACTTACTAACTAATAAGCACTTCATTAGGCAAAGAGAATATAGTAATAAGGCAAAAATTAGATGGACTCTGCCTTTATAGAGCCCACAGTCTATTGCCGGTTACTGGTTGTGAGTGATTGAGTGCAAAATCCCAGTTACGAGGTCACAGAGGAAGGGGGTAGTGAAGGCTGGTAGTAATAGGATCTGATCCAGTCGGGAACAGTAGGGACATTTCCTAAAGAAATGGCAGTTGAGCAGAGACAGAAGGATAAGTCGGCCTTGACCAGATGAGTTGAGTGAAGAGGAGCAGTGAACATAAGTTAAGCACACTGAGTTGGGGATCAGCCAGGTGCCCTTCCAAGCCTCATCCTGCCACTCGCAAGCTCTTATGATTCTGGGCCTGTCACTCAACGCCCTTGTCCCAATGACTTCATTTGTAAAATGGAAACAACAGAGTTCTTTATTTAATATGATTATTAGAAGGACTAAATTCGATAATATGAAAAGTGCTTAGCAATGATTCAATAAATGCTAGATAATACTAAAGGAAAAAAAGAATAAAGACATAAGTGCAAAGAGGGAACGATATGTGCAAAGCCCCATGGGAGCATAATGGAAAAAAATAATGAAGCTCTGATACAGAGTAGTCCCCTCCTTGTCCATGGGGGATACATTCCAAGACCCACAGCAAATGCCTGATACCTGAGATAGTACCAAAACATATCTATATATGTATGTATATATATATATAATCTTTTCACTTGGTCATATTGCAACTGCCAGCATCACTACTCTTGCACCTTGGGGCCATCATTCAGTAAATTGAGTTACTTGAACACAAGCCCTGCAATACTGAGACAGATGACCTGAGAACCCAGATGGCCGTTAAGTGACTACAAACATCTGGGCTGCATAGACAGTTTGGATACTCTGGACAAGGGGATGATTCACATCCTGGGTGGAATGGAGAGGGACCATGAGCGATTTTTATCACGTTACTCAGAACAGCACACGATATACAATTTACAAATTGTTTATTTCTGGAATTTTCCATCTAATATTTTCAGACCACAGTGGACTGAGGGTAACTGAAACCGTGGAAGGCAAAACTGTGGATAAAGGGGAACTGCTGTGTGTGCTGCTTTTATTCTGAAAGCTGCTGGAAGTCACTGAAGGCGTTAAGCAGTGGCACTCCACTGCACGGGTCTTTCCCATGATGTCCCTTTTCATAGACCCTTCTTTCCACCTTTCTCCTCCTAGTTCCGTCCTCTTTCAGCTTAAGCAGCCCTCCCTGACCTCCCAACTAGGTCAGTGCCACATGAATACCTCCCCTGGCATACACGCTTGCTTTGCCTGATGGATGGCTGTCTCCCTCACCTACATCTGCACTCGTTGGGACTTTGCCTGTGATTGCACACAGTTGTGCCTCTAACCGTCAGCACAGTGGCTGGTCTGCGGTGGGCGCTTGTTTCACATTGGTCAATGGAAGACAGAAAGAATGGAAGAGAAGGAGGGAGGGGGAAGGGGGAGACAAATGAGGGGGGGTGGAGAGGTCATGAGATCAGTTCAACTTTGGACTTGATTGTAATTTTTAAAATTTTAAATGAATTTTAATTGATTTTGAGTGGTGCATCTAGGTAGAGATGTTCTAAAAAGCAAGGAAAACTGACTTGGAGTGAAAAAGACAGATCCAAGCTTGAGCCACTGAGGGGTGTGCACTAAGGAGAGACACGGCGGATAGCTGAAGCAAGGGCAACAGCAGGGTCTTCGGAGACAGTGGTCTGGGGTCACTAACTGTGTGAGTGTGGGGAGGTCACCAAGTCTCTGAGCCGTCTCTGAAACCGGACAGAGACATAGGAGCCCATGGCAGCCAGCCAGACTCCCACAGCATGCCTCCTCTGTCCCCAGGCTGCACTCAGTCTGACTGGCCACTCAGAGTAACTGAATGCTGATCATGCGGAAGTGAGATTCTCCTCCTGCTTTGGTATCTGGAGTTTATCAAGTACTTACTGATATCTGTCAGTTATAAGTAGGGTTATTACAACACGCATAGTCATGCCTTCCCCCGGCTCCCTCACTGGGTTGTTGCAGATCCAAAGAGAAAAATGTATGTAAAGAGATTTGCAAAGTATCGAGTGTCAAAAGAAGATGACCTTGTCATTGCAGAGATCAAATGTCAACCTTCATATGGTTTTTTTTTCTTCTTCTTCGAAGGGAAAAAAACTATTTCGTGAGAGTCTGTCTTTTCAGATACCTTAATGCAGGGGTCCCCAGCCCCCAAGACCTACCAGGACCAGCAGCGGTCTGGGGCTCGTTAGGAACCTTAGGAACCGAGTGAGCAAAGCCTACCTGAGCTCCGCCTTCTGTCCTTCCCCCCTCCCTCCCCCTTTTTCCTGTCTGTGGAAAAATTGTCTTCCACGAAACCAGTCCCTGGTGCCAAAAATGTTGGGGACTGCTGCCTTAGTGGGAAGAACATGGGTCTCGGAAGTCAGATAAACCTGGATTTAAATCTGGCTCAGTTATTTTACAGATGCCTGGCCCTGGATCAGGGGCTTAACTGTTCAAAGGGTTTGTTCTAATCTCTAAGATAGTTGATAGTACCTTCTCACAAAGTTGTTTATTAGATAATGCCTACAAGCGCTTTACACAGTACTGAGCATATGCTACCTAATAAATATCAATGTTTAATATCGCCATTGTCTTTAGGAGTGGTAGGGACAGCAGCGACCAAATGGAAGAATCACTGAAAGTTTCCCAAATCCTTTCAGCACCCTCTCCTCCGAGCTGCATCACCCCAGATCCAGGACATTGAGTTAAACTGCAGTCCAGTGGATAGTTCTTACCCTCCCCATTCCTTCCATGATTAAGGACATACATTGAGTGTAGTTGTCCTTGGCCAAGGATCTCTGGGGAAAAAAAGTTACAACTTGGGTCAAGAAATGGCAAATCCACTCCCAGACAATGTGGAGGGGTCTATGCTGATTTGGGGACTGCAGAGGAAGGACAGAACTAGCGTTCATTCCAGGCCCAGCTCTTTTATTTTGCTGTGTGATCTCGAGTAAGTCATTTCACCATTTGGGGTCTCGTCATCCTTAAGTGTGAAATGCGGGAAAGGGTAATGTAGGAAGGGGTGGAGTTAGAAACCACCTCGAGGTTCTCCCCACATTTTAGTTGTTATGATTCCAGGCTTGCAGAGATATGGGTGCCCACCCATCCTTTGTTTGCCCCTGGCCAATGTTTGGTGAATGCTACCTCCTCCCCCAAGGAAATTCCATTTTAAAAATCATTTTCATATTATCTAATTCCCTATGAAATTTCTAATAGTCATTCAATAAAAAACTAACTATTAATCTTTAAAAAAGAAAGCATGAATAACGACTTCACTGATTGCCGGTGGACTTCACTTTAATTGGCAGGTGGAATCACCTTAGTGATGCTAAGTAATTTAGAAAAGAACATGAAAGAAGGAATGATCCTGCATGTACTCATCAGAAGCAGGGGAGGCAATTTTTTCCCTTCTTCTTGGAAGAAAGTTTAGAGCACTGAATTGTTGTAATGTACTGGAAGAAAGATGTCACTTAGGGAGAATGCCGGAGGCTACATGCTGGGGACGCTGGGAGCTTCTCTGAACGGATTTATTTGTCTGGAAAGAGCTGTGGTTTGAGCCCAAGCAGGAGTGTGCTTGCGGGCACATCAGAATGGAATCTTGAAATCAGGCTTATTCCAGAAAATGATCTGAGGCAATAATGACGAGGGATACGTATGGAAGGAGAAACCCACTGGTTAAAGACCTTAAGTTCTATCTACAGGAGTTTCAAATGTACATGACAGACACTTGGGAATTGTGTGTGGTTTTGAAAATGGAAGACTTTCCCCCCCTCTTTTCTCTAAATTGCAGAGTGTGGGCACACTTTCCAGCACCTTCCCCACACCCATGAGGAAAAATAACCCATGCAACACAGAAATACCAAAGCGGAACTGTTGTGAGAAGTCACTCCGTTTAAACGCAGCCCTTCTCTGCCTTGCTTGTTTGAGGCAAGTGCCTCCACACCCCTCAACGTTACCTCAAATTTAGAATTAGAGTGGGAGGAAAGACTGAAAAACGGTAAGGTGTCCTAAAACACCGAGTCCCCAATTATGTTTACTTGACAAAACTGCTTTTAGCGTCAGAGTGAAAGTGATTATGACTTGTGACAGGTGGGGGAGGGACAGTCTGATCATGGAGGCTGGGACCGTGTAGAGGGACTCCCTACAACTTGTCCCATGTTCCTGGGGTAGGGGCTCTTACAAGCAGAGCAACAGTAAAAGCAACTTCCAACCACTCACTCATGAAGCAGTGTTAACTATTGCTATCCCTTTCAGGATCCTGCTGCTGATGTTTGTAATCATTTCATTATGTTTTTATCTTATGCACGAGCTTTCTACTTTATTAACTACAGAACACAAGTCTGTAAATATTTTCTGTAAGTTGATTTACGGCTTGCTTTCTCTATTGTCTAAGTGGTCAATGCCCTCAGTAGTATGTAAATGCGGGAGACAATGCTCAATCCTTTTTTTTTTTTAAAGCATTTAACACTATAAATACCTGCACATTTGATTCCCGATTCTCTCATAGTTCTTCTCATACTTTTTTGACTGCTCTTTCTTGTGTTCTTCCTGTAGGTCTTCTTTTGTTTGCCTTTTAATTTATTTTTATTGTATTTTTCCATTTTGTTTGTTTCTTTCAATTTTGTTATTAGACTTTAATTTTTAGAGCAGTTTCAGGTTCACAGCAAAATTAAGCAGAAGGTAAAGATTTCCCATATTCTTCCTGCCCCTGCGCATGCACAGTCTCCCCTGTTGTCAACATCACTCACCAGCGTGGTACATCTGTTACCACTGATGAACCTACACTGGCATAGCATTACAGGAGTCCATCGTTTACCTTAGAGCTCACCCTCGGTTTTGTGCATTCTATGGGTGTGGACAAGCGTATAATGGCATGCACCCACCTCTGTAGTGCCCTACAGAATCGTTTCACTGTCCTAAAAATCCTCTGTGCTTTGCATATTCAGCCTTCGCTCTCCCCTGTTCCCTGACAGCCACTGACCTTTGTACTGCCTCCAGGGTTTTGAGTTTTCCAGAATGTCATAGAGTTGGAATCATATCATACATATCCTTTTCAGATTGGTTTCTTTCACTTAGTAACATGCATTTAAGTTTCCTTCATGTCTTTTCTGGGCTTGATAGCTCATTTCTCTTTAGCTCTGAATATTATTCCATTGTCCACAGGTACCACAGTTTATCCACTGATCTACTGAAGGATATCTTGATTGGTTCCAAGTTTTGGCAACTAAGAATAAAGCTATTATAAACATTTGTGTGTGGGTTTTTGTAGGTACATAATTTTTCAACTCCTTTAGGTAAATACCAAAGACTCTGATTGCTGGACTGTGTAGTAAAAGTACATTTAGTTTTCTAAGAAACCACCAAACTGTCTTTCAAAGTGGCTGTACCATTTTGCATTTCCACCAGCAATGAGTGAGAATTCCTTTTGCTCTAGCATTTGGTTTTGTCAATGTTCTGTATTTTGGCCATTCTAATAGGTGTGTATCTTAATGTTGTTTTAATTTACATTTCTCTGATGACATATGATATAAAGTATCTTTTTGTATGTTTACTTGCCATCTTCTTTGGTGAGGTGTCTGTTAAGGCCTTTGGCCCATGTTTTAATCAAGTTATTTGTTTTCTTATTGTTGAGTTTTAAAAGTTATTTGTATATTTTGGATAACAGTCTTTCATCAGATAGAGTTTTGCAAATACTTTCTCCCAGTCTATGACTTATATTCTAATTCCCTTCAAATTGTCCTTTGGAGATCACGAAGTCAAGGGGGATGGGAGGATGAGGGGAAAAGGTAAAGGGGATTAAGAAGCAGAAACTTCCAATTATTAAAACAGTCATGGGGATGTAAAGTACAGCAGAGGGTATGCAGCCATAATATTGTAATAACTATGTATGGTGCTACATGTATACTAGACTTAAAGTGATGATCACTTTGTAATCCCCATGTTGTACACCTGAAACCAATAAAATATTATATGTCAGCTATAATTAAAAATAAATTTAAAAAATAAAAAATTGTCATCAGACACAAGGTCATCTAGATTTTCTTCTCTATTATCTTCTAGGAATTTTATAGTTCTGAGTTGGTGAATCATATTGAGTTAATTTTTGTGAAGAGTGGAAAGCCTGTGTCTAGATTCTTTTTTTTTTTTTTTTTTTTGCGGGGGGAGGGGAGGGGCATGGGTCTTTTTCCTATCTCTTACTGTATTTATTTTCTTAGATTTATCTCTAGAAAAATATTCATATTTTCCTAATTGCTCTCATAGCTTCTCCTGTCTTCTAGAATGGTCCTCAAACACCAGTCCCTGGACTGGTTGCATCAGAATCAGCCAGGTGCTCATTATAAACACAGCTCCATGGGTGCCCCAGAGATTGAAATTTCTGGGATTCAGAACTTTAACATAACTTTAAACAGCAAATCATATTTAAGATTCTAGGGGATTCTGAGGAGCAGACAATCTTGGTGATCACAGTTCTAGGACATGCTGATGATATTTACACGTATTTCTTCAGTCAATCCCAATGGTTTCCTGAGCGGCAACAGAAGTATACCCTCTTATTCTTGCCCTTGAACAAGCCATTGTTACCAGACGAAAAGGGTCTGTTTGCCTGTATGCATCAAAGCCCAATCAGACATGAACATGAGTTTGCAGCCAGGAAAGTGCGGATTTATTAAAAGGGAGATGGCACTGTGCCCAGAGTCACAAGTAAGGTACTGCTCAAAGACCTGGCTCCCCAATGGCTTCCGGGGATGGATTAAATAGGGGAAAAAATCATCTATCCTGGTGACTAACAGAGTTAGGGTGCTGGTCTCTACAGACTGGTTGGTGCTAGGGTAGGGGGTAATTGATCATTGCATCTGGTCGGGACGTCCGCCATGGACTGGTTCTGTCCAACTTCACAAGAATTTGTTTTGTGTGATGGTCCTGCTTTCCTGGGTCTGGAGCTAAAATATAGCTGAGGCCAAGGTACTATGTTCAATTTGATTGAAAACTCTGCCTCAATAGTCAAGAGATTCTTGACTTCTAAGGACCTTGTTTCTAAGACTACTGGCGGCTGACCAAAAAACCTCATGGTCCTGAGGGTGTACTGATTAAGCAACGGAGAGGGAGGTGGGTGAGTCAGGACACTGGATGAGGCCAGTTTGAATCAAAGGGGAAAAATCAAAATTAAAGAAAATAAGGTTCCTGCAGTTACGCCATTTAGCATCTCTCAGCAAGTTTTTCTCATCTGTAAAGTAAGAATAACATTTTCTCCCATCCTGAGTTGTTGGGGAATTAGATACTGCACTATTCTGACTCCACCATTGACAAAGCACTCAACAAAAACCAGCTGTTATTGTTTTCTGTCCTCCATAACACTTAGCAAGTGGTATTAGAGGTCTTTCCAGATGGGAGTCTCTCTGTCCTCAAGACTGTGAGCTTGTTAGCGGCAAAACCATGGCATCGCTCATCACTGTCCACCAGCGTCCAGCACATTGTAGCTATTTGACAAATGCTTTGCCTGGGTGACAAATAAATAACTGAGTTAATCAGTTATTCACATAGGCTGTCACAGAATATTTTTAAAGTATGTCTTTTTGTATGTGTATCTTTAGGGAGGAACAAAAGACACACGGTCATGGCAAGAGTAAGAACACGCCAACAACCTTTCTTGTAAAGCAGAGCATCTTTCCTGTTACAGCCCAGAAAAACTGGAGCAAGTCTGTTGTTGAATCTGTGCCCCTTCTTACTTTTCTGCAGTGTGACCACTGACATTTTCACCCTTTGACATTCCTTTCTGGGTACTAAGCTTTAGTCACTGTCACCAAGGAAACAGGAGAGATGCCTCATTCCTCACAGCTCTGCATGTCTAAACTCTGGTCACCTTTGTCCAGTGAGTTAGCCACATTCTCTGTGTGCACGCCATTAAATCAGCTGTCTGCTATACAGAACTTTATCCGTTTTTCTACCTTTGAAGAAAAAAAAAAAAAAAACAATGATGCCTAACAATTTCTTGTCTTGGGAATGGCCTTCTCCCAGACCTGTCCGTAATCTTAAATGCACCAGACATTTTTGGTCCCTAGGAGCAAATACAAAGATTGCCTGTTTAGCCTTTGTGGTGTGGGCGATATAAGTGCGGGTCAATTTTAAAGCACGCAACAGAGCGTGCATAATGGGTTTCTCTTTTTAAAATACAGTAGGCCAAAAATAAACCTGACAAAGGGCAGCTGTAGAGTTTTAACATGTGGAAAACAGGCGGCAGTTATGTAACTAAAAAGAAACATGATAAATATTTCACACTGTTAGCTGAACTTCCAACTGCAGCACGTAAAAAGCAAAGGACACAGAACACAGCTTAACTCTCCGAGAGGCAAAATGCTTACACGGAAAAGGGCCCAAGGCTATTGCTAAAATCTGATGCCTGCCTTCCAACATGAATCTTGATCGTTTTTCTTTTCTTTTTCTTCTTCTTCTTTTTTTTTTTTTAACCCTCGTGTCCAGCCGGCGAACCTCATCTCCCAGGAGCGCCTCCTCGACTGCTTCGCTGCACGCCAGAGAATTTCCAAAAATCTGTACCTTCAGGCTGTAAACCCAAAAGTTCTCTGGCCAGCAGGGCGAAGAGAGGAGTTGTAGCAAACCCGCGCGCCCCACCCCGCCCCCGGGGGCCGCTCCTCCCGCCCCGCTCCTCGCCCGGAGGACAGCTGGCAGCCCCGCGCAAGACCAGACACAAAGCCGATCAATCTCTGCGGCGCGGGGGTGGGGGACGACCCAGCAGGGCTTCCCTTCTACTCCTCGCCTCCTCCTGCCCCTCAGTAGGACCCAGCCGACACCTCGTCCGGCTTCCACCGTCCGCCCCCTCTGACCGCCCTCCCTTTACCCCCCCCCCCAAAAAAAAGCCCAGACCCCCCCCCCCATCTCGGGGCTAGGGAAGACCTGCCTTAGGCGGCCAGCGAAGAAAGCGCCCCAAGCAGGGAGAAACTGACGTAGCCGCAGGGTCGGTCAGTCCCCTCCCACCTCCTCCCCTTCCACCGCTCCGCGAGTCTCTCCTCCCCGCAAGCCCAGAAGTTCGGGGGGGCCCTCTCGGCCTCCCGCGCTCCGGCCCCCGGAACCTCAGCCTCCGCGGAGCGGCCACCTCGGCCCGGGAAGATGGCGAGAAGGAGCGGCCCCCGCCTGCTGCTGCTGCTGCTGCGCTACCTCGTCGTCGCCCTGGGCTGTAAGTTGCTCCGGTACCTGCAGTCTCCCACCCGCTCCCGCTGGGATCCGGTCCCCTAGCCTCCAGCGCCAGAACCGGCGCTCGCGCCCGGCTGTCTGCGGCTCCGGGCAGAGGGTCCGCCGCCGGGCAGCGGACTCCGCACCCTGCGGGCGGGGAGTCGGGGAATCCGCGGGGCAAGCGCGCGCGCGGGGGGCGGGCGCGGGGCCGGAGGCCTCTGTTTATTGTCTGTACCATCAGGTCTGGTCAGTTCTAGTTAGAGAACATTAGACATCCACACCAGCAGGTTCTTACCTCCTGGAAAAGTTGGGTTAAGTTTTCAAACATCCAAGGGACGTGACCAGAAGGCAAATCTCACTAACTCCTTAAAGATGCTAAGATCCCAAGATGGCATCAGTCGGAGGCGGGCGCCGGCCACACAAAGTGCGGACGCGCGGGACAGCGTCCTAATCCCTGGGCTTCCGAGGGCCCCCGGCGTGTCGGGAGTATGCGGTGCACTTGTGGGGCTGGGGTGCGGGGAGTTCGTCTGCTGAGTCAGAGTTACTTTTATCTCCTCCGCAAGCACCTCCAGTAAGTTCAAGGCTGGTCTGCGGACCCTAGCCAGCCGCCGTGCCCTCAAGGGGTCGCCCAAGCGGACGGTGGTTAGAAAGATGCTGAAGCTGAATGATTGAGTAGCGGTGGAAGGCAGCAACGTGTCCCCAAACCACTTTCACAGGATGGGTCTAAACAGAATTTTCAAGGATTCTGGGCTCATGAGATTCAAAATCCCGGGAACGTTTCCTATTTAGGAAATTACACTAGATCTTAAAAGCACTTAAGCAATGAAGTCCTTTTTCTTCTGTTTTTCCTTTTGGTCGTTTCTCTTTCTTTTTTTCTTAAAAAAAAAAAAATAGAACGAGTTGTTATTCAAGTTCTGGCAACATAGTAGTTAAAATAACCTGCCGGGCAAGCGTCTAATACCACAATGCAAGGACTTTTTCTCGCACTCCCATTGCAGAATCGAGTGTTGCTCAGCTCAACGTGACGTGAAAGCTTTCTCCCTCAGGGAGGGAGGCAGGTGCAGGTTGTCTCTGAAGGGACCCGCGCCGACCCATATAATAGAAAAATCAAACTGGGAAACAGAGGCTTCAAAATCAAACCATTATGTAATTTTGAAATATCGATTGATGGCATGTTGAAGACACAGAGAAACAAAACGCACTAAAACTGAAAGGCAACAAAGAGGTAGGCTAGAGGAATTGTACCAAAACTGCTGAGAAAGTTACGGTTTGTTGACCATCCTAAAAGTCCAGTAAAAAAAGATTGTGACTTTAGTATAGAATTGTCACTAGTTAAAAACAGAGAAAAACCTTTTTATTCTGCTATTCTTATCCAGGAGTCTGAATAGAAACAATACACCCTAAGTGTGAAATTGTAGCCAAGAACCAACCAGCACAGGCTCGGATCCTCAGGTTTTGGGTAAATCTAACACTTGGGCTCTTCCCACCGTGACTCCTACAGGGAATTAATGTGAAAGTGTGTGGGGATCTTTTCCATATTGTTCCTTGGATGCCAATAGGTCTAGCATTGCAAGAATTTTTTCTTTTCTTTGTCTTTTTTTTAAATAGACACTTTTATTTTATAATAGGTTAGGTTTAAAGAAAAATTGCTGAGATAGTATAATTATATTATACTACACCCATTTTTCTTATTATTAACATTTTTACATTATTATGAAACATTTGTTCCAATTAGTGAACCAGTATTACTGTGTTATTATGAACTAAAGCCCACACCTTATTCACATTTCCTATGTTCTTACCTAATGTCTCTTTTTTGTTGTTCCAGGATTTCATCCAAGATACCTCGTTACATGAGATAGTCGTGTTTCCTTAGCCTCCTCTTAGTGGTGGCAGTTTCTCAGACTTCTCTTGGTTTTTATATTACCTTGACAGATTCGAGGTGTCCTTGTGAATTATTTTGTAGAAGGCCTCTCAATCAGTATCTCTCTGAGTTTGTTTTTTCTTTTCTTTTAATAACTAGACTTGAGTTAATGGGGTTTTCTGGAGGAAGAGCACAGAGTTAAAGTCGCATTTCCATCACATCATCTTCAGGGTGCATACTGTGAACATGGCTTATCTTTGCTACTGTTAGCGCTCCTCCCCTGATTGCGGTAATGTGTATCGGGTTACTCCCACACGTTATCCCTATATCCCTCTGTCCATACTGTATTTTTTTTAAAGGAAAGTCATTATATACAAATCACACTTAAGAAAGACCAGTTACACTCCACATCCTTGAGGATGGAAAATCTCCATAAATTATTCGGAATTCTTCTGTTTGAGAGATGTATCTATTCCCCCTCCACTATTCATTCATTCATTCATTCATTCATTCATTCATTTTTATGTCAGTGTGCATTCATGAACATTTATTTATTTTATACTTTGAATTATCGTCTGATACTATTTTATTAATTTTAGTACTCAGGTTACTTTCACTTTGGCCACTTAGGCATGGTTTCAGTTGGTTCCCCTGCCCCTGTGACATGGCCCCATCACACACACACACTTTTGTTTTCAGTAATTCTTAACTTTCTGGGACCACAAAAGCCCCAGGCTGATCTGGTACGTTTCCTGCTGCAGTCCTACAATTGGCCGTGTCTCCGAAGAACCCTGGTTCCTCTTATTGGAGGATAGTATTGGAAACCAAAATCTGGGCAGTCGGCACGCTCATTGCTATTAGGGATTGTTGAAAACATGAATGTTTTCCGGGGCTAAGTTTCACTCTATAGTCCTGTTTGTGATCCATCCACTCAGGTTTTATGTCCAGATCCAAAGACAAGGTAATGAAGGCTTGTGTATATATCAGACACTGTTCTAAGGACTTCCTTGCGTATTCTGTTTTTAAGGTCTCTACAAATGCATGAGAAAGAATGTATTTTCAGCTTATAGAGAGAAGCTAAGTTCCCTGTCCAAGGGCCCTCCTTTGGGGTGGAACTGGCTCAAACCACACTCCAGGCAACTGGGAAAACCCCTTCTACCCTCTGTTAGCATTGTTAGAAAACAGGCTTCATAATGCATTTGCTGAAGAGAACTGGTCTCATTATCTGTTGAACAGAAAGTTCAGAGCAGACTGGCCGGCGGACCAATACCCATTTTGAGGCTGTGACAGCAATGACATTAAGAAGAAGTCAAGCCCTTTCTGGTGTCACTCAGTTTGTTAGGCATCACCCTGCAAAGTGAAAAGTCACTAGTTCGATTCCTGATCAGGGCCCACACTTGGGTTGTGGGTCCAACTGGGGACACGTGCGAAAGGCAAGCAATTGATGTTTTTCTCACACGTCGATGTTTCTCTTCCTCTCTTTCTCCCTCCCTTCCCCTGTCTCTAAAAAAATAAATAAAAGTCTTTTACAATTTTTTTCTTAAAAAAATAAGTAAAAACAAAAACATCAGCATAAAGAGAACGGTGAGTTCCCCATGGCTGAGATAACCCATTATTCCTCCACGTAAGCAGTTCACTGAAAGGAGCCCCTGTGACTTTACTACACGTGCTTGCTCCACCCATGGTGTCCGTCCCACTGGCTCCCTCCTGTGGGCCTGGTGGACGGAGGAGGTGTTTCGGACTGTGAACACAAGGTCCGCCTCTGTTGTTGGCAAGCAGCCTTACCTTGTTGAAGTCAGACCAGCACAAAGGCCGTCATTTAAAGTATCAGCCCCGGCTGGTGTGGCTCAGTGGGTTGAGTACCGGCCTGTGAATCAAAGGGTCACCGGTTCAATTCCCAGTCACGGCACATGCCTGGGTCCCCAGCGGAGGGCACGTGAGAGGCAACCACACATTGATCTTTCTCTCCCTCTCTTTCTGCCTCCCCTCTCCGCTGTCTAAAAATAAAATAAATAAAATCTTTTAAAAAATAAATAAATACAATTTTTTTCATCTCATAGCAATATAGTGGCAGTAATGCAGAGTCAATACTTCATTTTAGTTGTGCTACCAGATTGATGTTTTGAGGAAAATGAGGGTGAGGATGTGAAGGAGGAGTCAGAATTGGGGTCAAGTGCTTTTTCTTTGGCAAAAGCAGAAAAAGGAAACATTAAACAACTTAAAACCAGGCAGTGTTTTCTTGGAAGGTGTTACTGTTAACAAGGCAAGAACTCAGAAAAACAGCCCAGCTATATTAGTTTCTTCTTGCTGTAGTAACAAATCACTGCACGTTTGATCAACACAAATTTATATCTTAAAGTTCTAGAGGTTCAAAGCCCGAAATAGGTGTCATTTGGGCTAACACCAGGGTATGGGAAGGAAAGCGTTCCTTCTGGAGGTTCTAGAGAAATGGTTTTCGTGCCTTGTCAGCTTCCAGAGGCTACCCACTCATGTCTATTCCTCCAGATTCAGAGCCAGCAATGCCAGGCTGCCTTACCGCTGCTCTCTCCTGCCTCTCTCCTCCACTCAGAAGGACCCTTGGCAATTACACTGGGCCTGCCGAGGTAATCCTGGATAGTCCGCTTATCTCAGGTCGGCTGGTGAGCAACTTTAAGTCTGTCGACAACCTGAATTTCTATTTACCATGTAGGGTAACAACATACTTACAGGTTCCTGGGAATAAGATGTGGACGTCTTTGAGGGACTGTTGTTCCGCCTATCACACCAACCCAAATTCGGATATGCACAGCAACAGCATAATCAATATTGTGGCCAAGAATATTCTAGATCCCATGAAGCAAGCATAACTTTTAAATTATAATTCGTGGCGTTATATATGTCTATATTTTTATGAGTCGTATTTCAGATTGCATAGTGTAGTGGTAAAGAACAAGTCCTCTGATGCTGAACTCTGTGCCCACTTTCTTTTATTTTTTAAAATTTTTTAAACTTTGATTTTACAGAGAGGGGGAGGGAGAGAGAGAAAAAAAAGGAAGAGAAACATTAATGCCAGAGAGAAACCTCAATTGGTTGCCTTCTGTACACACCCCGACCGGGGACTGAACCTGCAACCCAGGCATGTACCCCCGACTCAGGATCAAATCGGCGACCTTTCGGTCTGTGGTACCTCACCCAGCTGAGCCACACCTGCCAGGGCTGGGCTCACTTTCTAGCCGTGTGACCCGTACAAGTTACCTGCCGTGTGTGTGTCAGTTTACCCATGTGTAATGGTGGTGATCACGGTACATTTCTTTTACCCACTCTACCACATCCCCTTCCCTTCTACTCAGCAGGTATATATTTGCACCTACTGCTAACCAAACACTTGCCCCCCGTGGTGAGCAAACATCAAGAAATTTCTCTTGTGGTGATTAGGAAGAATTAAATGTGTGCATGTATATAGCACACTTAGAAAACTGGTACCGAATTCTTGGTTAAAACTTGGGGGCATTGTAATTAGATATTCACATTATCACTTATAATGGGTTTCCTGCATATATGGGGGTCATAGCCAAAGACAAAAAAAATGGGGTTGTTTCATAAGTATTATACTAGTTTAAGTTGCTTGTTTTACTTACTTTTATTATTTTAAGACTTTGTTTTAAAGTGTGTTTTTTTAAGTTCTATTACAGAATATACTATGCCTGTGTTGGTATCTGTGTCTACCTATACGAAGAGTATGCTAGCCAGGTAGCGGGGGAGGAGCCGGTTCAGCTGGAGGGACGGTTGCACGGCTGGCCATGGGCGTGACAAGCAGGGGACTGTGAGGGAAAGGAAGTCCCTCTCCGCAGGCACGGAGCACAGGAGAGGGCAGAAGGCAGCAACCATGTGGTGGAGGACCTTGTGGGACACATTCAGCATTTTGAATTTATCCAAAGGCGAGGAGGGGAAGCCATTGAAGGCTTTTAAACCCTGAGTATCCGTCAGATTTGCAGTTCAAAAAGAGAACACAGTGGGTGGAGGATGGGCAGGATGGGTGGGTGGGCAGTTGAAGTGGAGAGACCAGATATATGTGACTGGAGTGGAACACCAATTCATATTTCTTTTTAAAAAATATTTTATTTATTTATTTTTAGACAGAGGGGAAGGGTGGGAGAAAGAGAGGGAGAGAAACATCAGTGTATGGTTGCCTCTCACATGTCCCCTACTAGGGACCTGGCCTGCAACCCAGGCATGTGCCCTGACTGGGAATCGAACCAGCAACCCTTTGGTTCGCAGGCTAGTGGCTTAATCCACTGAGCCACACCAGCCAGGGCCATGTTTCTTTTCTATAGTTTATTGAAACACACACACACACACACACACACACACACACACACACACACCCCACACACACACACTTAAACATATACCCACAGATACTTGTTATACAAGGGGGGATTCCCCCCAGTATCTGGAGTTATCTTCTGGAGGGCAGGCCCCTTACATTACAGGCTTCCCCTGCTATGTAAGTGTTCTAGAAACCCATCTGTTCAGAATACCAGCGGGTATTGTTGTGAGAGGCTGCCTTCAGCTTCAGTAAAATTTTTTTGAAGACTCTTTCAGCACATTTGCCCATTTCGTGATGGGTGATTTCCAAGTGCATCTGCCCACACCACACCGAGTATTCA
Source organism: Anoura caudifer (assembly GCA_004027475.1). Classification (NCBI taxonomy): domain Eukaryota; kingdom Metazoa; phylum Chordata; class Mammalia; order Chiroptera; family Phyllostomidae; genus Anoura; species Anoura caudifer. The sequence goes on from PVKU01001592.1 coordinate 95,585, forward strand.
GCAGTTTTTGGACAAAAAAACAACAGGACTCCTGTGCCCCACCCTCCTCATTCAATTGCTCTTGCCCCAAGTGACTTTTTTTGTTTTCCCAGGTGAAAAATGCCCTCAAAGGGAAATGTTTTGCCTATATGTAAGAGGTGAAACAAAACCACAGAAGCATCAAAACCAATGAGTTCAAAAACTGTTTTGAGCAGTGGAAAAAAAAGTCTTGATAGGTATAGAGCATGGAATGGAGAGTATGTTGAAGGTGACTGAAGCTTAAACATGTAAGAATAAATGCACATTTTTTAATAAATACATTCCTGGTCTTGGGCTGTCCCCCCTCTTATATTTGAAATGTAGTTAGTTAAATTTAATCAATGATTTGAGGGAAACTATTCTGGTTTTTGAGGAATTTTTAAATTGTGTCTGCTTTGTTTCTGACTTTATGTTCAATTCTGAACATACAAACATGAAACTAGCTCTTTTGGTTACTTCATTCAGTTTTATTCTCTTTCCCATGCCTGGGTTTGTCTGCCTTCAGTGTTAAGTGTTTCCCGGTGTTGGCACACCCTTAGGCGGGTTGTATGATTTGCTTTGATGGAGAGAAGAGTGTCCATCTGTGTTACTAAGTGTGTGAATGCATGAGAGAGAGAGGGGGGAAGGGAGAGAGAGAGATGGAGGGAGAGAGAAGGGGAGAGAGGAGAGAATGAATTCCTGCTGACAGGACCACAACCCTCTACTTTCAGCATCTTCAGGCTTCAGGCCAGGGAGGTCGGAAATGTCCAGTTGGAACTGTTCTTACATTGTATATGCAGAGAACTACACTGGACCGAGTCCTGTGAACATTTCAAGAGCTACCATGTGATCCCCGGCTGGTGTGGCTCAGTGGATTGAGTGCTGGCCTGCAAACCAAAGGGTCACCAGTTCGATTCCCAGTCAGGGCATATGCCTGGGTTGCGAGCCAGGTCCCCTGTAGGGGACACAAGAGACAACCACACATTGATGTTTTTCTCCCTCCCTTCCGCTCTCTAAAAATGAACAAATAAAACATATGTATTTAAAAAAAAAGAGCTGCAGTGTGAGCTCTCCACTGCCTTGGCCCAAGGAGTCTTGAGCGGGTGACAGACAGCAGTTGTGGTTCTTAACTCCAAGTCTTGTGTTTCTCTCCCTCTTTCTTATGCCATTGGCATCAAGTTTTTATTTGTTTTGTTGGGTTGTGTTCCGTTTGAGGTTTCAAAATTTCTCACAGGGACAGTCTGGGACAGGTCTGCCTTTACATCTGTAAGGAGTGGAGAAGCGCACGGGGTCTCTCTCCTTTGTGGGGGGCGCGTCCAGATCGTTCCCTCTCATTTTGTCACAGCCGTCACCTGCTGCTCTTAATTTTAGCTTTGCTCACGCTGTACAAACTTAGTTTATTATGGACATAGCAAAGGCAAAAATAGATGATTGTTACATGCCTTTACTTACATGTTTAAAATAATACACGTATATGGTAAATTCAAACCCATGTCTCCTTTCCAGCCCTCCGACTTCTCCACTCCCCACAAGTAACCACTCTCACGTTTCTTGCATATAGCTCCAGAAAAATTGGGAGGAAAAAACATAGTTACAGCTAATATGGTATAGTTTCTTTAAAAATTCAAATCTAAATTTACTCTGCTTACTGTTCTGCACCTTTCAGCATGTCAAACCATATATATATATATATATATATATAGTATTCTTCACCTACGCCCAAATATTTATTTTTACTAGTAAACAGCAACCCAAGGCTAGATCTCACAAACGGGACTAATGATGACATCTTCCTGGGGCTTTTAAAACCCTGGGCCAACATGCAGTAGGGGCTACCTTCTAGTTAAAGCCATCAAAAGTAAGTAGTGAAACAAAATGATAGAACAAAACACAGGGAAACACGCTCCCGAACCCGTGAGCAAATCTGCAGAGGGAGACATTCCAACCCAGACCCAATGAACTGGGCCAAAGAAGAGGGTAAGGACCAACACCCGGGGAGGACAGAGACACCAGCACCAGCTAAAATTGACAGACAAGTGCAAGCCGGAGCTATTTTGAAGGGAGACCCAGGAAGGCACAGCCACAAATAAAAAGGGAACATGTTGAACTCCTGGGAACGTGCTAAATTTGAACATGGAGAGTGGTGCTAAGGTTCTAAAAAATGTTCTAGAAACACTTTAAAATAGAAAGGGATTCTAATCAGAAATAGAACTGACACGGCATAAACAATAACTCAAGTGTAAACAGATGCTAATGTATTTAATCCAATATTCATGAATTAATCTACTGTTGAATCCAATCATTTAAACACACAGCAAGCCATATTTTAAAAAATGATAAGAATTCTACATAAGCTGATTGGACCCATGGGATCACTATCCTTTGGCTCCATATAATGAATGCTTTTGGCCCCAGAACCAGTCAGGTTCCTTCGTGCCCCGTGTGGCTGTGTTTGTGTGTGTGTGTGTAAGGCAGTGAACATCTCTGCCATTTTACCTTGATGTGTTCCTCCTTTCCAACCTCATCTTTTTCTGCGTTGTTGTCATTCTTCTCCATGTGGCCAAATGCAATTCCTCTGTGAAGGTCTAACTCCAATATCCTGTATCTCTTCTCAGAAGCCTTCCCAACTCATCCATTCTTCAAAGCCAAAGTCTACTGTGTGTTGGACACCAGGGCTCCTGGTTCTCTTATGGCACTTTTAGGTAAAAGTGCCACCTGCACTGCGAGTTCGTTGAAGGCAGAGGCAACACACTTTTGTGTCTCTAGCATCTAGCGTAGTGCCTGGCAAGTAGTGTTTATTGATTAGTTACATAGAAGTAAGTAATGGAGTGTAATGTTTGTTTGTTTGTTTGTTTTGGGGTTTCATAAAATTACATAAGTTTTTAGTAATAAAAGTCCCAAGACACATATAACTTTAATAGTCTCTAGTGAACGAATAGTTGAACGGATTTTAGAAATCCCTCCTTCCTGATTAACCATGGCCTCCACCGAGCTGCAGGAAATACAGAGAGTGGGTCTGCCTTTTACAGTTCAGAGAAATTTTGCTGATGGCTTGATACTTCCTTGAGTTAGTTAACATTGGTTAAAAACTCCGACGAATCCAACAGTACCTCCTGACGAGTTACCTGAGATGTGGCACAAAATGGATGTTGGAGAAGTGTGAAGGTGCTCTCCGGAGCAGGGGCTGCGGTCTTTCCTCATCTGCTCTGACACTCTTTGACGTCGCAGCAGTGCATGTCCCGCAGCAGGCAGAGTTTGTAAAGAGAAATAAGAAGGCAGGGCTGGAAAAAGGGATCTTTTTTTCAAACCAAAGGTGGTTCTCCTAGGCATTCTCATCCAGTCCTCACACTATCTTCTTGTGGGATAGTGCAGCCTGTTCATTGGCCTGAAAGGATTGTCCTGGATCCAGGTGGCTCATCACCTCATACTACGGGTACCATCTCAAGAGCTGTAGACAAATGCCGAAGAGTAGGTACCTCCCAAGAATCTCTGCTTTATTGGGCTACTCTTTGATGGCAAGAAAAGGTACATGTAAGAGTGTTGATTAAATTCCTAAAAATTGCTTCTCTATGTTTGTTTAATGGAGACCAGTTTGATCAAGCCTATTTGGTCAACCGTCTGGCTTTTGTAAACAACAAAAGGAAATACTTTCAGGCTTCTTATAGGGTCAGAGTGTATCTGGCGTTGGGCATATCAGCTTTTTCAAAATTACACTTTCAAAATTACACTTTGGAAAATTTCATTTAATGTTCAAATCCATGTCATTAATAACTTATTATCAAGTTTCAAATGAGTTTTTATATGATTTAATTTCCCATAGTTCCTTTGACCGTGAAGACGCCAGAGCTGTAAGGATTCCCTAGAGAAGACTGGTTGTCGAGAAAGAGTGGAAGAAATGGGGGCACTTCACTACCCATTGGAAGCAGCCTAGGGCCTCATGAGCCCTTGTCCTTACGAGGGCAGGAATGTCTGGAGAAGTATATTTCTAGTTACTAGAAAATAAAAGGACAAATAATTTTGGAAGTGAGACAAAAATGCTTCCGTTGTAGAGCAAAGTTATCTCACCAATGCATGTGTTGGATGTACATGTTCCTTTTCAGAGGACAATAGAGATTCATCTTCAACCTGAAACAGTCTCAAAAGTTTCTCCCTTGCAGGGTGACTCAGGCTTGTTCATGCTGACTGGTATGGTGGGCGGAATCACCTTAAATGATTAATTTTGTAAACTATATATTTTTTTAAATTTTTTATTGGCTGGTTTTTAGAGACAGCGAGCACAAGGGTGGAAGGGGGAGAGTGGGGGTGGGGAGAGAAAGAGATAGAGAGAGGGAGAGAGAAAGAGAGAGAAAGAGAGAAACACTGATTTGTTGTTCCATCTGTGTGCACATTCATTAGTTGATACTTGTAAGTGCCCTGACCAGGATCCAACCTGCAACCTTGGCATATAGGGTCAATGATCCAACCAACTGAGCTACCCAGCCAGGGCTAATCTATATTCCTAAGTATATTTTTTTTGACAGTGGGACTTTAGAGTTGACTTTCACAGGAATTACATTCCTTAACTCTCATGTTAACATCCCTGTGCGGTACCTTGAACTATTTTTATTACAGTTTCATAAATGAGGAACAGAAGTTTAGAATGTTTATGGGGATGCACAGAGGCTGGATTTGAAGAAGTTAGAACCGCTGACTCCAAATCTTATTTTTCCTGCATGGGAGACAAAAATCCTTGAAAAGTGTAAGGAAAGGTAGGGCTGCGGAGATTTCAGGGCAAATGAAGGCATTTTCTGGTGTTCACTTCAGCAGCATGAAAAAGCCCCAAGGAGAAGAGAGAGGGAGACTCTGTCTTGTTCGCAGATTCAGACTCAGCACGCGGTGAGGATGGCTTTTCTGTCCTGATAAGAAAGTAATTTTGAATGTTCTGTTTAGGCTGCGGACAACATTTTAATTCTCTTAAGGTGTCATTAGAATACTTGTTGACGTGTAGTTTGTTTATAGCGTGCTTATCTCTAAACATATATAAATGCCTGCCACGTTCACAACTCAAATTGAATTTGAAATAATATTAACCTGAAGGGTAAGCTGTAAGCCTGTAATGAATGATGCATGATCTGAAAATACCATTTAAGTAAATGGAAAAAATATCCAAATGTGAGCACATCCGATTTTGTGAGGGATTTGTTATCAAATTTAGTCACCTTAACAGCATCACAGATCATTTAAAAGGGACGTAGAAGAAGTCCCCGTAATTTTTGGGCCTTGTTTCTAAAAGTCAACATTAAGAGAAAAACCTTAATTTGTCTTAAGCAAAAATACAGATCGTTATATATCATGCGCTTCTTGGATTTTGTATATGTATTATTTTTAAATTGCTTTGTGTTATCTGATGGTGGGACCCAAGGATGTTTTATCTTCTAGCTAATTTATTTGGTACCACTCTGTAATTTCTCTTGTCTTTTACTGCTGCCCAACTTTAGTTTCCATGGGAACAGGATCCATCAGAAAGTATTTGGGACTCATTCAGAATGTTGAGTCTGGGATTCCTAATTAGGCTTCAGGCACTTACAGCTGAGTTAATATGAGTCTCTGTGTTACATCTTTGAAGATGTAGGGAACTGAATTACGAGTTTGTGGTAGGTTTGCATTTTCAAAGATTTTTATTAAAGATTTAGATCAGAGAGCTTTAAAACCACATAAAAGTGCGGTGGAACGTGCTTGAACAAAATGAAGTATCTTTAGGCACCCTGTTCCTGACAGGTAAGGAGACTTAAGAGACCCCCAGTTATCACAGATAAACTCATCAACAGTAGTTAAGTGTTTCTTAGCTGGAAATGTTATCCTTTGAAATACAGCGTATTGTGAGTAGGAAGAATTACATTAGGCTTTGATTTAGAGCAGTGAGTAATGACGTCAAGAGAGGCAAGACAGAAAATAACAAAATTGAAAAACCTCCAAACGGTACAGAAAAGGTCTGAATAAATCCTGTGTCCTCTCCAATACTTCCTTTGTAGTTCTGTTGTGTTGATACGAGAAGCGTATAAACCTGTAGAGAATTTTTATGAGTTTATTTGAATCAAACTGACGACATCTGCGGTGAAACAAAACCTCAATGGACTGAGAAATGCTCCCTGAGAATGGCAATTTTGCAGCTAATTTTATACGATAAAATCGAATGAGGAGACCCAGTGGGGGGTGGGGGGAGGCATTACATGAAATGCATTGGTGGTAGGTTAACAGGGATGGGATAAAGAAAAGTGAGGAGATCTTTGGGATTGGCTAAAAAGTAAAACGGAGAGACACTTAACTTCTTTTACATTCGTGAATAAAAGGATAATCAACATTTAAAGCACGTGGAGATGGGTTTTGGAGAACAAGATAACAGTCAGCCCTGGCTGGCCTGTCTCAGTGGATTGAGTGCCCACCTGTGAACTAAAGGGTCACCGGTTAGATTCCCAGTCAGGGCACATGTCTGGGTTGCAGGCCAGGTCCCCAGGAGGGTGTGTGTGAGAGAAAACCACACATTGATGTTTCCCTCTCTTTCTCCTTCCCTTCCATCTCCCTAAAAACAAATGAATAAAATCTTAAAACGAAAGAGAAAGAGGATAACGGTAAGGACTCCCGTGCCCTTCTGCTCTGGTATGCTCTGGTGTGGTGGGAAACTGTGCCCTAAGTCGTCTAGAAAAGGAGATTATGCTGACCTTTCAAAGGTATGTTGTCTTACACACGAAAAGATAATCAAGAGGCTCACTTAAGGTGATGATTGACTTTTGGCGAGGAAGCTACAGGCACAGGACGTGACTTGCTTTTCACTAAGAAGTTTTGTGTTCAGGCCATCCTACGTGGTTACTTTTGGTCTCTGAGTTTTCAGGGCCTCTCATGCAGGCCTCTCCTGAGCTTGTCAGGTTTGGTACTGGGCCCCTTTTTCTTCCACAGTTTTGAGAACAAGCACTGTCTATGATATAGATCATAGGTTTTTCTCTTAAAAAATTAAGAAACATCAATGTTACATCAGCTGTATAAGTGGAGAAAACTCTCATTTCATAAACAAAACTTTCATGTATCAGTTAGATGAGTATATGTTTAAGTAATTAAATAGGGAACTCCTGGACAGATTTTATTGTCACAGTGAAGGGTGGGTGCTGTGCATTTGCTGGGCAGGGACCAGGGCTGATAATCTGTGCGCCGGGTGACATTGTAAGGTAAAGAATTGCCCTGTGACCTTCATCCTCCGTCCTCTGTGACTTTCCCAAACCCCACGGCCTGTTCGTATGAGTGAAAACTTTACAACTATCTCAGCCTATAACTTACACTATTTTACCTATAAACACAATTTTGTTTGCACAGCCTTAATGTATAAATAAATATGCTAGTTTCTAGTCTAATGTGCACAGTAGCTCTGCTCTTCATTTTCCTGTACTATTTAGAATGGCTTCTGTTTTTTTTTCTCTTAAATCTCTTTAACATTGTAAGTATAGACTAATAAGTGACTTCATTGTATCTTCTAATACTTATATGTAAGCATTTATGAATTGAAATATATATTATTTTGCTACAAATTATATCTGCTTGTTTCTCTTTAATATTAAAGGGACATCATACTTAGTTTTCCAAATTTTTTATCTATCTATATACATACACATACATATACATATAAAAATATAAAGTGATACATTGTAAGTTTTGTTTTAGGATGGTGAAGGGGGCATCAACATTTTATTACAAACAGGGGTTCCTGATAGTGTGGAGAACCAACCAATGAAAATAAAGGAATGCCAATTACATGTATTTCATCACCACACTAAGTTCTTTGGTTTGTAGCAGATGAAGACTGGAATTTATCATATATTCTTACTGTAGGGAACCAGCTTTCCCTTCTGAAGTTCATGTTTAGCTGATCTGAGGAAAAAATTAAGTGGTAGAACAATGTTAAAATGATGACTCCAGAATCGGAAGAATAACTGTGCGCGTGTTCACACACATTTCACTAAAATATGATTGTCGGGCTTTTTCTCTTATGTATCGTTAGGGTGAAGATAGTTTAGAAGAATGCAGTGTCAAAATTACTTTTAGATTTTTGTGCAAGAGGCCCTAAACCTTTTAATATTATCAAAGAAGTGTTAAAGTATAACTAAAGCTTAATACTTTATTTTAATTCGAGTAGTATTATGTGTGGGTCCAGTATGCCAAGTGTTGGGGTAGATTTAAAAATACATTGTTTACATTATATTTAAAACGTATTATATACCACATATAAATTACAGTAAAAGAAGTTTTGGCATCCAATTTGAAGACAAAACACTGTTTTGTTCACAACAGATGTTTAATTATCTCCTATTGTGTTTTTTAATTGAGTTTATTGGGGTCCTTATTGTGTGTTAAGCATGATATAGGTGCAAATGTGTCAGTTTCTAACATTGTCATGTTCCTGACAGTATCCAGTGCAAGAGACAGATATGTAAAAGGTAGTTTGTAATTTAAAGATTTTATTTATTTATTTTTAGAGAGAGGGGACAGGAGGGAGAAAGAGAGGGAGAGAAACATCAATGTGTGGTTGCCACTTGTGCACCCCCCACTGGGGACCTGGCCCGCAACTCAGGCTTGTGCCCTAACTGGTAATTGAGCTGGTGACCCTTTGGTTCGCAGGCCAGCACTCATTCCACTGAGCTACACCAGCCAGGTCAGTAGTTTGTAATTTAAATAAAGGCCTATAAAAAGTGCTATGTGGGATGGAGGAAGGGCTGACCGTGTATGGAAGGACAGAAGGGCTGGGAAAGGCTTTACCCTTCCTGACAGTTGAGTGAGATGTTGAATTATCCACACAAGTTCACTCTTTGTCAGGGGAGTGCTGGAGGGAGGAGAGCCTAGGCAGAGAGAATGGAGACCGCAAAGGACTACGAGTGCAAAGTGCGAGGGGAGCCCCATCCATCATGGGTGACTTCAGCAGAGGGTTCGTGAGGGGCAGCGATGCAGGGGGAGGCTGGAAAGGCAGGAGCCACATGATGAAGCACGGCCAGAAGAGGCGGTAACTGTCCCAAACATGCCATAGCAAGGACCAAAAGGAAACAGAATTCAAACCCAGGGCTTCTCGCTTCAAGCAGCCACTGCAATAAAGAAGTCAGGCTCATCATTTCCAAAAGGAAGAAAAAAATGGAACCCTAACTAGTCTTTCTCTATCTTTCTAGGCCATCCTAATACATAATTATTGTGGAATCATTTATGAAGCTAAATTTGCATCACCATTCTGCATAAAAAGCATGAGGAGTTAGAGGAGAGGGATGAGGAATGAATACTTATACAGAGAATCTACTGTGTGCCAGGAACTAGGCTAAGTAATTATGTGCTTTATTTAATCTTAACAACCCATCGGAGGCTGGTTCATCTCATCTAAATGAAAACTAAGGTCTGGAAGGTTAAGGCTGTGCCTTGCCTGTGGCTGTGTGACTAGTTATTCATAGCATTGGGTTTTCAACTGAGCCAAGTCATTTCCACTCTATCATTTATGACTTTCTGAAGACAAAGACTGATTCTGTTTTCATCTATAGTAGACTTTCAGGACACATTTATCATGGTCTACCTTTTCCTCACCCATCTGTACTTTATTTTTTTTTTTAAGATTTCATTTATTTATTTTTAGAGCGAGGGGAAGGGAGGGAGAAAGAGAGGGAGAGAAACATCAATGTGTGGTTGCCCCTTGTGCACCCCCTACTGGGGACCCGGCCCGCAACCCAAGCATGTGCCCTGACTGGGAATCGAACCAGCAACCCCTTGGTTCGCAGCCTGCACTCAATCCACTGAGCTAAACCAGCAGGCGCCCATCTTTAATATTTTTGTTGTTGTTGTTTGATTTCAGATAGTATTGAGTCAAAAAGCCAAGCTGTTGAAAATGGTGATGTTGGTGGTACCGTACTATTTCATTCTTTGTCCAATGGGTAAGAAGTCAGTTCTGATACAAACTCCTCAGAAACTAAAGTGCTCTGACTGACTCTACATAATTTTAAATTACCTGGATGATTCTGTCATAAACTCAGTCATCCTCATGTGATACAGGATGTCAAAACAGCCACTTTGCCTGAATTATGTTATGACGATTAGACTTTTGCATGGCATATTTGGGCACAAATACCTTAGTCTGTCTTTTTAATACTTGAGCTGAATAAGTTTCAAAAGTTGTATCTCTAGTGGCTCATACTCATTTTGACCATTTCATCGTCAGCTCTGATTGGATGGATGGATGAGTACAGATTTTCTTAGTTCTAGCTGCTGTAACAAAAATACCGACAGGCCAGGTGGTTCAGAAACAAGCATTCATTTCTCACATTTCTGGAAGCTGACAGTCTGAGATTAAAGCCCTGGCAGACTCAAGGTCTGCTGAATCTGGTTTCCTGGTTTCAGATGCCAACTTCTCCTCGTGTCCTCACATAGCTTAGAGGTCGAGAGAGCTCTCTGGAGTCTGTTTCATAGGGGTACTAATCCCACCCTGGCTGGGATGGATCAGTGGATTGAGTGCCAGCCTGCAAACCGAAAGGTCGCTGGTTCAATTCCCAGTCATAGCACGTGCCTGGGTTGCAGGTCAGGTCCCGAGTTGGGGGCGTGCAAGAGGCAGCCAATCAATGTATCTATCACACACCAGTGTTTCTATCCCTCTCTTTCTCCCTCTCTTCCCTTCTCTCTAAAAATAAATAAATAAAATGTAAAAAAATACGTTAAGGGTACTAATCCCATTCATGAGGGTTCCATTCATGAGGGTTTCATTCTTGTGACCCACTCACCTCCCAAAGGCCCTGCCCCCTAAACCCATTCCAATGGGGGTTTGAGTTTCAACATATGAACTGGAAGTGGGGGGCACAACCATTCAGCCCATAACACAGATGTTCATTAAATCATTTCTTTTACTGGTTTAGTTGACTGACCTTATAAATCACATTTTGGTGTTGGCTCACAGTTGGATGAGGTAGGACCAGTTTTCAAGTAAAAGAATGAGTCAGAGAATTCTTTCCCAGAAGAAAAGGGAGATTATAACCCTTGGATTTAGAGCACACAAGAAATCAGGGTAAGTAATTGTGAGCAACCTCCCCAACAGTTGTAAAATACAACCGTCAAACAATGCCAAACCATTGTTTCTATGGTCTGCCCTTCAAAATAAATGATATTTCTTCCTTTGGTTTCCTGAAGACTAATCAAAGGAAACATGAAGCAACAATAAATGGGAGGACTTTCCTTAGTTTTATAATCCCCTCTGGAAGCATTTATGGTCATAGAAGTTAATTAATAAGCCATGGACAAAATATAAGGGCTAAAGTTTTTGTGAAGCATCAAACGGGAGAGTTGAAACATAAAATTCAGAACACTTATATTTTGAGAATTGAGATTTGAGAGAGAGCAGGCAGATGTGAGCAGGCAAGCACTAAGTTGTTGGTCATATAAAATTTTCAGTATTTTTCTAATAATATATTTTATTGATTATACTATTACAGTTGTCCCATTTTCCCCTCTTCACTCCCCTCCGCCCTGCACACTCCCTCCCACCCACACCCCCCCCCTTTAGTTCATGTCCATGGGTCACACATAGAAGTTCTTTGGCTTCTACATTTCCTATACTATTCTTAATCTCCCCCTGCCTATTTTCTGCCACCATTTATGCTACTTATTCTCTGTACCTTTTCCCCCTCATTTCCCCTTCCACTCCCCTGCTGATAACCCTTCATGTGATCTCCATTTCTGTGATTCTGTTCCTGTTCTGGTTGTTTGCTTAGTTTGTTTTTGTTTTAGGTGCGGTTATTAATATCTGTAAGTTTGCTGTCTTTTTATTGTCACATTTTTTATCTTTTTTTCTTAGATAAGTCCCTTTAACATTTCATATAATAAGGGCTTGGTGATGATGAACTCCTTTAACTTGACCTTATCTGAGAAGCGCTTTATCTTCCCTTCCATTCTAAATGACAGCTTTGCTGGATAGAGTAATCTTGGATGTAGGTCCTTGCCTTTCCTGACTTGTAGTACTTCTTTCCAGCCCCTTCTTGCCTGCAAGGTTTCTTTTGAGAAATCTGCTGACAGACTGATGGGAACTCCTTTGTAGGTAACTGTCTCCTTTTCTCTTTGCTTGCTTTTAAGATTCTCTCCTTCATTTTAATCTTGGCTAATGTAATTTTGATGTGGCTTGGTGTGTTCCTCCTTGGGTCCACCTTCTTTGGGACTCTCTGAGCTTCCTGGACTTCCTGGAAGTCTATTTCCTTTGCCAGATTGGGAAAGTTCTCCTTCATTATTTGTTCAAATAAGTTTTTGATTTCTTGCTCTTCCTCTTCTCCTTCTGGTACCACTATGATTCAGATGTTGGGATGTTTAAAGATGTCCTGGGGGTCCCTAAGTCTCTCCTCATTTTTTTGAATTCTTGTTTCTTCATTCTGTTCTGGTTGAATGTTTCTTTCTTCCTTCTGGTCCACTCCATTGATATGAGCCCCAGTTTCCATCCTGTCACTGTTGGATCCCTGCGCATTTTCCTTTATTTCACTCAGCATAGCCTGCATTTTTTCATCTAATTTTGGACCATATTCAAACAATTCTGTGAGCATCCTGATCACCAGTGTTTTGAACTGTGCATCTGATAGGTTAGTTATCTCTTCGTCAATTAGTTGTATTTTTTTTTTTTTTTTTTTTTTTTTTTTTTTTTTTTTTTTTTTTTTTTTTTTTTTTTTTTTTTTTTTTTTTTTTTTTTTTTTTTTTTTTTTTTTTTTTTTTTTTTTTTTTTTTTTTTTTTTTTTTTTTGGCACGCCTGTGTCACGAAAGGTTAAGTGCCTAAGGCAGGTTCTGCTGAAAGGACTGATGCACCCGACTGACTTGGAACATGGAGGAAAAATGCTAGAATAACTCGTCCCAGTGTAAAATGTATACCCTCATCCACACAACTGCAGTTCCTTAGAAGAAAGTACGTTCTCAGTGGAAGGGATCATAGCTCTTTTCTTTCCAAGTTTTCCCAAAATTTTCTGTATTTTAAAGGTTGAACTATCACATAATGGACTATTGGAAACTGACTTCTGTATTGACAGTGATCAAATCTAGAAAGCTAACTAAACTCATTAACAAGGAGAGGTCCATACTTGTGCAGAGATGGACTATTGGAACCCTAACTAAGAAAAATTAAACAAAAAATTCTTTCTTTCAGATTTTACAAACTGTGCTTATATAGCTAGCTCCTTCCCACCTCTCCACTGGGCCTTGGGAGGTGCCCGTGGTGTGAGATCCCCAAAGCTTACGCCTCATTAAATCCTGGCCAGTCTGCCTCCCCTTGTGTGTCTATTCATTATATTTATAACACTTGTAATTCAGAAAAAGATTGAAACATTAGCAGTGCTCTATCTTCATTTGAGAGATGGAAAGATAACTTCATTTGCAGATTATAAATTTAAAAATTGGTGATATTAGAGAATCTTTTTTGATACTTTTTATACTAATCTCTGTAAAACGTAATTTGTATTCTTAACTGCATGCTCATGCTTTCAAAAAGTAAAAACTTTTGGTGCCTTAAATTGTTGTGATTCCCAAAATTCACTGAGTAAGGAAATAAAAATCTAAGTCTGAACAAAGCTTCAAGCAAACATCTGTGCCCTGCGGGAGGCACTTACGAGATGGCAGAGTGCTGTCCTCTCACATTTGTTGCTTAAGTGGATTTATAAATATCCAATGGCTGCGGAATAACCATTTTTCTCCTCCCCGAGTCAGGCAGTCACCAAGTAATCTGTGAATCAGCTGTTAGAGGACATTTGGTGCAGGGATTCCAAGATCCCCACACCTTGGTGATTCAGAACCAGAGATCAAGACCCCAGATTCAGAAACTCAGTCTTGGCTGTTTGCCCAGGGCTGATCAAAACTCTGGAGAAATCATTTAAAGTGCTTGCCCTCAAAAATTATTTATTTGACAAGTATATTAATATGTTAATTTCCGTTGAGAAAGATAACTATTGAATACTGCTGTTGGTTCTGGACTTTTAGTCTTGAAAAACCATAAGGGGGTTGAAGTCAGGAGTTAGTAATTAAAATTTTACATTAAAGGGCAATGAATGACCTTAAATTAAATTGGCACCGAAGTTTCAAAGCCATCTCCACTGTAACACTGTGCCCAAGACACAACCCAGACCACGTGGGACAGTTACTCACCTCAGGTGTGTAGTTTTTCCCTCTCCCATTTCAGTACTGCTCACCAATACATCACGTGTCGATTTTTATATCTGACATCTTTAGTAACAATTTTTTATTTTACAGTAATTAAGTGTTAGGGCCATTGTATCTTAGCACCTTAATCTTAGGGAGAACCAGTTAGAACACAGACTGCCTTCCATTGAGTATGTGATTCTTACTGACACCAATTTTGGACAATGACATTTCTTCGTTTTGTCTTGAGAGTCTACTGGATTTGAGTTGACTGTTGCATACTTAAAATCTATAATTCATATCGCTGGTAAAAGAACTGTGTTTGGCTGAGGTTGTTACTTGAAGACTATCAATGAAAGTTCTCAGAAAACTGAAATAGATTCTTTTATTCCCTACTGGGGGTACGTGGTGAGAACTTCAACCATTGACTGCTTTCCAATGCAATTGGCCACAGTTAAGCGTTTGAAGACGTGCGGAAGGGCATTTCATTGAAAATTAGGAGAATTTATTATACTGTAAGAAGTTAAGTTATTCATCTTTATCTAATATCACACAAAATTTTAATTGTCCAGTTATTTGAGTAACGGAATGCCCTGAAAATTTCCCTAGATTTACTAATGCATGTAACTTACATGAAAAGAACTTTATACTCACTTCTGAAACACTAGCCATCTTTTTTAAATGATTAAAAGCCCAGAAAAGGGGAGGGGGCATAAATCTTCTCTGCAGTTATAACAAGCATACAAGGTTTATTCAGATCAGTTCATTCACTGTAAACATTTGCCCATTAACACTTTCTCTGTTAAAGATGGAAGTTGGTTATATGCTCTCTGATGGTATCTTTGCAACCCTAAGGCTTGACAATAGATGTGCAGCCGTTTGCAGAGTGTCTGGCAGTGTTGCGTTGGATCTACTACTTTCTAACAAAGCCTGGCACTAATTTGAGAAGGGGGGTGTGTCCTGCGCAGCCATACTAGCTAGATTTAGACACACACCCTGGCTCCCTGCTTTCTAGCACTGTGACCTTGAGCAAGCTACTTAACCTCTCTCAATCCTCACATCTGTCAAATGAGGGTATTAACACAGTGGAGTCACATTTTACATAGATGTTAGGTTCTTAAGGGAAAATTTATTCATAGTCAAATCACCCTTAAACTCTTTAGGCCATCATAACTCACCAGGGCATCAGCCACAGGTTGCTCTAAAATCACACACATCTTTTCTTTTTCCTTGCACTTCGATGTGGCTTCCCTTTCTCCAAAGATAGGGTATCAATGTCTCCTGAAGAGGAAGGGCCAGAATGTCCAGTTTGAGAGACTAGAAAGGACATGCGTTGTCTATATGTCTGTCTGCCTCTCCTCTTCCTCCCCCGTCTCTAGACCTACTACAGTTAAATGATAGTGTGATAGATGAGTGTATTATCTAACTCCTGATTCCTACCTCATTGGATTACTTTCTATTCATGTAAATATTTGTCTATAATAAGCACTGGGTGGTATTATTTTGTTACTGCTAGCCCTGTGCATCTTTTTACAGTTGTTAGTATAACTGGATATCGGTGATTATTGAAACCACATAGCTATAAATTTTTATTTTTGAAAATTTATGATATAATTTATAACCAATTTTCAGAACTTGTTTGTGTGCATGGCAGTCTCTGTAACATATTTTAAATCAAACAAAAAATCCCCTATACCATGTCAATTTTTCCTAAGTATGTTCTAAATTAAAAGTGTTAACACAATTATAGTAACTTTCAAAATTGTGGTAGTGTAAGTATTTATTTTTAGTCAAACCAGATTATTTTGGATAAGGGATAGACAATAGCAGAACTTTCATTCTTCCAGTTGGGGAGGTGCAGAAACAAAGGTTTCATTGGACTCTACTGGGAGGGTTAGCTTGGAGATAATCATCTCGTAACCTCATTTTATGAACCTCTGCCAATGAATTCTGGCACACGTCCAAAACATTAAAGATGTTTTCTAGCTAATTTTAAGACAATTGTTGACCTCAGTCAGTAGACGTACAGGACAATTTTATTTGTTTTCCTATTTAATTTGTTCTGGAAAATTGAAGAAAAAAAAGTCAGTTTAAGAAAGCAGCCAACACAGACAATTCCTAACATCTGTTAGTGAAATGTTTATACAAAGTCCAACATTTTGTTTTCATGAGAAGAGTTACTGAGTGCATGTTTTAAAAAATTAGAACTGAATTCCAAGACTCGGAAGGCTTCTGAACCAAGGTAGAAATCTCACAATAAATAAATGTTTTTTAAAAAGATGTAGAACTTCTTTAATAAGTTCAATATAAGTAACCACACATTTTAATTATTTTTACTTAAGTAAAAGCAAACCTTGAAGTAAATAGAATTAGAGGAAGAAAGGCACCTAGGAGAAGATACTTATTAAAATCACAGCAACAAGTATTCAGCTACCAAGAAATACTACCTGTTTATTAATTCATTAAAACTAATACTCATTTTAATTTTTTTTGCCTTTGTAGTTTTGCCAGTTCAACCAATTCTCACTCTTTTAGTGTCTGGGACACATTTTTTTTTCTGTTTAAATATATACAGAATAAAAATTATGAGGGACTTAATAAAATCTGAAGTTAACAGCTGTTATTTTCCATAGAACTTTTAAAGTGATTTTCGGAAACTTAAAAAATTTTTCTCAAAGGAAGTTTAAGTAAGTAGAAAAATTGAAAAGGAGGGAAGTGATTTAATAGTTCTAATCTTCCAGCCTCAGACTGAAAGAAGGCCCAAGCCTCCTGGAGAAAATAAACACTCTCAGTAGGCACTGTGGTATTTGAAAAGTTCAAAGACATGATGATGTGGAGGGAACAAAGATGAGCTTTTCCTATTTTTCCCAGAATTTGGTTTCTAGGGAATATGAGTCTCCATCGTTTTGTCTAAAAGTACTAAAATAGTTTAAAAATGACAAGAAACACCAGTCCTAATTGGAATTTCTTTGAGCGCACTAATTTACGTGTTGCTAATGGAGAAAAGAGACTTTTTCAAAGTGTCCTTTGAAAGTTTCACAGAATAACGGTTTGGAATCAGAATCACTGGCAAAAAAAAAAAAAAAAAAATCGTATCATTTAAATGTAGGTGTAATGCAACAAGAACACACCAGGCCCTGTCTTTTCTCCAGCTCACTTAAGAGGAATCCTATTTGGCCAGCTTAGTCTCGTCCCTTGCCCTGCTCTCTGAAGATCTGGACCCTTCCCCCCCCCACCCCCCGGATAAAATTGGGGAAGGGGAGAAGCAGCTTCAACAGAAGGGCACGAAGGGGTGGGGGTGGCGTTCAGAGGAACACAGTGCACATTGTGGTATGTGACAGAAGTGTATGGAAAGGGAGAAAAGGATATTTAAAAAGGTTGCTTAGACCCCCCCCTTCATGGTTTTGAAAATCATAAGCAAAACAGTTATTCTGAAATTACTCTTCAATGGCCCTGACACCCCTCTAAGACTGAGACACGTGGCTCACTTGTTGTACAAATATATTTACAGCTGTCAGTAAAAAGCGTCAGTTCAGTCATATGGTCTTTGTGTAGACACCAGTTTTGCCAATTTCCCTAATGAAGATGTTTACAAATTAGAAATATAGAACCTGAATAGTTGACTGATGTTTGACAGGGGAATTTTGAGGCCTATAGATTTTTGAGTGTTTTTTGTTTGTTTGTTTGTTTGTTTGTTTTCCATAGTTAGATTTGGTTCCCAGGCTGCTAAGGGAGAGAAAAGAAAAGAAAATATTCAGAATAGTGTGTATTCTTTAGAAGTGATGAAGTCTAGCACAGTGAAAGACTAATTTACATGTTAATGGACGTATAGACAAATAAATCAACAAAAGATGCTATGTTGTTTGAAACGTATTTCTTTCCTTCCCAAAAGTGTAATAGATTATTTCATGGTTAAAAAGTTATGATAGGAGCCCTGGCTGGTGTGGCTCAGTAGATTGAGCACTGGCCTGCAAACTGAAAGGTCACCAGTTCGATTCCCAGTTAGGGCACATGCCTTGGGTTGCAGGCCTTGTCCCTGGTTGGGGTACGTGAGAGGCAGCTGACTGACATATCTCTCATACACTGATGTTTCTCTCCCTCTCTTTCTCTCTTCCTTCCCCTCTCTCTAAAAGTAAATAAAATCTTTTTTAAAAAGTTCTGATAGGATTTCTCATAGGAACTTTCAAAATCCTTGAATTCATGGTTCTTTGCTCTCCTTTTATCTACTTTTTATTTCTGCACCTGGTTCTTCAAACCGTTGGTGGCAGCCAAAACAACACCAAGCGTTAGACCAGTAGAGTCAGACCAGACCTTGGTTCAGCAACCTCAGTACTTGAATTCAGAGCCAAGACTCAAACTATAAGAGAAAGTTTATTTAGAAAGTCACAGAGGTAGAAGTGAACAGTAAAAGAAATGCATTCAGGAAACAAGTTATAGAGGCAGAAGTAGGGCCCTTGAAGCTTAGGAGAGAGAAAGGTAAAGGTGACGCCCTATTGGGAACAAGAAGGGGAGGGGAAAGGTGTGGGCTCCCGGAGGGAAGGCCCACTGTGTTCTTGGTCTTGAGAGTATTTATCTGGAGGTTTCAGGGGAGGATTCCAATAGAATATTCACCAGTTTTCCAGGTGTCTCCTCAAGGGCAAGGCCTCCACTGATTGGTCAGTACCAGGGCAGGGGGTCAGTAGTTAATGCAACTGGTCCTGATGGCAACCATGGATGGCATCATTTGTCTGGTTTTGCTGCTTTTCTGGACTTGGAGCTGCAATGCAGCTGAGGCCTAGATGTTATTTGTAGGGGTTAATGCTTAAGGGAAAGGTCGTGCAAGGGCATGGGAGTGAAATGAGGCACTCTTCTGGCCTCCAAGGAGTCTGCCATATGGCTAGCAACATGCCACGGGAGGAAATGTCAGGGCAGGGTTACAACTACATGACCAAATATATGCTGGGGGAGGAAAGGTCACCCTGGGGATGAGGTCCTTGTTTTCCCAGTTTCGCCTGCTGCTAGTCTTTGCCAGTCTTCCGCCCTGGTGACCTTTGGTACCTGGCCCATTGTTCTTATTCTGCTCATGTCTGCCTAACTGCCTGCCACAAAACCAGACTAGTTGTAAACCTAGAGCAGTGGTTTTCAGGCAGGTATGTCTCTCTGTCTTTAGGGGACATTTGGCAATGTCTAGAAACATTTTTGGTTGTTAGGAATTGGGTTGGTATGGGGGGCATGGATGTTACTGGCATCTAGTGGGAAGAAGCCAGGAATAGCGCAAAACATCGATGCACAGGGCACACAACAAAGAATGATCCAGCCCAGCTGTTAACAGTGCCAAGACTGAGAGGCCCTGGTGAAGCGCCTCCTCTCTGAGATTGCCGTATTGTCCTGCTTCCCCAGTCCCAGCATCACAGCTCCCACCTTCCTGTTGTGCTTCAGCGGCAGTCCTTTGCCTTCATTAGAACCACCGATTTCTCAACATATCCCATCTTCATTAGACCTGTGGAACTTTCTGTCTGACATCTTTGTTAATGTGAAATCCTTCCTCAAAGTTCAGCTTTGGGGGACGTGATATGGAGCCCAGTGATGTGGGCTTTGGAAATCCCAACTTAACCATTTACTACTTATATGACCATAGCCAAGTTTCTTACCCTGTCTGTGCCTCTGTTTCCCCACCTGAGAAAAAATATGAGTCAAAATGGTACCCTCCAACAGAGAACTGTTGTGAGAGTTAAATGTTAACATTTGCAGAGTACCGTGAATGTTGCCTAACATCCAAGTCAAGTGTTATCTATTGTTCTTTCTCAAGAGCCCATTAATATCCAGGTTCTCCAACTCACTTACCATAAAGCTTGGGAGAAGGTATGTGTGAGGGGGCTCCGCCCACAGACACTCCCCCGCTCCATCCACTGTGGATGAGAATAAGTCTACCAAGACATGATCTGCTTGGGGAGGAAAGGTGGCCAATCTCTCAAAGGAGAAGGACCAAGGGCCTGTTCCTCAGTGGGCTTTTATTGGGTCATTTTGCATAGGAATACAGGCTTATTAATCATTGTCAGGCAGTAAGGATCAAACAATAGATAATGTACAAAGAACTCTGAGGGCCTATTTTGAGTCAGGGTCAGATAGCTAAAGAGCAATAAAACTTTGAGGAACTAGCTCACTTCTTGCTTGGACCCTTATTTAATTGAGAGCATTCTAAACAAAGCAGGTTTCACAGGATTTTACATATTCTTTCTTAGGCCTGATAGCCCTAGGGAACCCACCCTTTCCAGCACAGGGCAGCACCCACCACCAGCATTGTTTCAGGTTTAAGGCATTGTCTCAGGCTTAAGTCAGGCAGGGTAAGCAAGGCAGCCAAGAGATTAGGAGACAGAATGAGGACTCAGGCTATGTCATAGCTGAGGGTCCATCACCCCTGTTTGCTGTAGCCCCCCAAGTCCTTTCTTGGGGCCTCCATGTGGTTGTGCCTGGCTTAGGTCGTTCCGCCCTTGGGGACTCTTACCCATCATTGGCTAAGCGATCAAGCACTGGGAACCAGTTATGGATGAAGTAAAAGGAGCAGAAGTGGCGCCCCTGCCAGGGGGATAAGCTTTATCTCCTTAGTGGCTTATGGTCCAAAGGTCGCTCACTCAGCCTTAGCCGTGGGGGTGGTTACAGCTCCTGAAACCAGGCAGGGTGGTTCCCAACAGGTATGATTTTTTTTAAATGTTTGCGTGTGCTGTGAGTTGTTTCCATTTCCCTTATGACCAAGGTTTTTAAATGTGGAAGGGAAGAAGTACCCTGTTTTTCTCTCTCTGGATTTAGCTACCTATATCCCCTCTTAAGGCAAAGAGCACTGGGCTGCCTTCCCAGGAATGTGGAATGTGGGGGAGGGCACATATTCCAAAACATTGTCCTGGATGACATACAGTCCTCAGTCTATAGAGGAAACTGATGAGTGAATAGATGGGATGATGTTACATCATGGGCGACACCTGAATTTCTGGCATGAGTGACCATGTGGATTATGGGGCCTTTCACTGTGATGGGATCTATAGAAAGAAAACAAAGTTTGGGGGTAAACATTATGAGTTTATTTTGCCTATGAGTTTGTAATTCTTGTTGGAAATGGAAATACACATATCCTGTAGAAAGGGTTCATGGATTTAATCTCAAGAAATTAGAGCTGGAGATACAAATTTAGGACTTTTGAGCAAAGAAATGGTGGTTGACTCAATGAGTATATAGAAAGTTCATTGAGTTAGAAAAGCAGTTGATGGATGGATAGATGGATAAATAGGAAGACCAAGGAGGAAGAACCTACAAGGGATCGACAGTAATAAGACTAGGAGGGAGTCATATCACACAATCCAAGGAAGTCAACAGAGGCAGATGTCACAGAGAGATCAAGTAAGATAAAACACTGCAAACCATCCTTTGAATGTGGCAGCAGGCAGGTCATTTTTCCCTTGGTGAAAACAGGGTCTGTATATCTTATGAAGACAGAAAATAGATGATAACATGAACAGAGTAAATTATAGAAATATATTCAAGAAATAACCTTTATTTTTATTTTATTTATTTATTTTTAGAGAGAGGGGAAGGGAAGGAGAAAGAAAGAAGAAACATTGATGTGAGAGAGAATCATCGATTAGTTGCCTCTTGTACACGCCCTGCAGGGACTGAACCCGCAACCCAGGCAGATGCCCTGACCGGGCATCATTTGCCTTGCAGCACAATGCCCAACCAACTGAACCACACCGGCCAGGGCAAGAAATAACCTTTTCTAGATTTTTGCGATCAGTCTAATTTGGTCTTAGCTTATCCCATACATGATTTTAGGGATAAATAATGGAGGACAGCAGTTGTATTGTTTTGCCTAAGTTGTTCACTTAAGATAACCAGCAAGAGTGCTTTGTATTCTGATTTTGAAGTAATTCATTAATTCAATTCAGTATTGTATACTTATAACACCTTCCTCAAAGAATTGTTTGCCTTTAGGAACCCTTGATTAGTATTGGTCTGATCTGACCCCATTCACTGGATTCCTCTCATTAGTGTACAGTCCCGAGTGGTGTTATTTATTCATTCAGCAAATATTTATTGTGCCTTGCTTATGCCAGGCACTGTTCTAGGGGTTCAGTCTATATTGCAGAACACAACAGGTAAAAATCTTTCCCTAGTAGCATTTGTATTTCAGAGACATATACTTATAGGATGTGATTTAAATTATTGTTAAACATGGTCATTACCCTGCATAGTAGAATGACATCCATAACACAAAGTGATACATATCAAAGATTGAATTACAAGGATTTCATTGCTGGTTCTGCTACTTGGTTGTTCAAGTCTTAGTATGTCTAATCATAAGACACATGAACGTCTAATAACTATGTTGTATACCTGAAACTAATAGAATATTGTATACCAACTGTAATAGAAAAATAAACTATAAAAAATTTAGAAGAAAGTAGTACCTAGCACACCAGGTTACTTTGAATATTGAATTTTATAGAATAAAGCATATATATCTACATATGAGCACTTTTCAAAATGAAAATTCTGTGTAACATCATGGGAATGATGACATAACCATCATCATCATCACTGTGTATTAGATTACTGTCATCTCCAGAATGACTCATTTCCTTATGATGGAGGTTTAGTCAGAGATAAGTTCATGCAGCAATTTGTATTCTTGAATGAGGTGCTGAAAATTATTAGTTTTTATTTAGAGGACAATATCCTTTGGCCCTAGATTATGTATTAGCGAAAGACATACACCTGTTTAACAGTGGGGCTTGTCAGAGAGTGTCATCTGCGGTGGGGCCCTAATAGATGGATGGGTGCTGCTCCAAGGGGAAATCCGCAAGACAGAAACGGAAGAGCCATATAAACTATAATGGTCTGGTGGGGTTCTTCTTACTTTTGATAATTTAGACCTCAGGTGTTAAGAATTATATGAAACTGTCACCAAACTTGAGGCCCGTCTTCATTAATATTGCAACCCAAACATTTAAAAATTACCTTTTGTACTATTTTAATTGTTTTATCTGTTTTAATTTTCCAGATCATAGAGCCTATGGATCTTCTACCCCAAAAGACCATCAAGTAATCACAGCAATAGAGTATCAAGGTAGAGTGCCTTACTGATTTTCACGGACTGTGTTGTCTGGGCGACTCGAGGGCATGTCATGCGATGCTGTCTTTCTGTTTGTCGGGACCCTCTGCCTCACCCCACACTCATTGTTCTGCCTCAAATGCCATTTCCATCTTGAGGACTCTTTCTGCACCTCCTCAAGGGGAATCTTGGACATACGATGAAAGACCTGATGTAAAAAGAATGTCTCTGATTATGTAAATTATCTGCAACGTAGCAAATCTAATTTGTGAAACTGGGAGATGGGGATCTTGCAAAGTTTCCAGCCAGCAAGATATAGTAAATAGAAATTAATACTGCAAACCTCCTGCTACTTAATGTACTTAAGATAGCATTAACATAGCCTGTTTGGGGGGTGCCATTTTGTTATTTACTGTGGCTTCAAAATGTTTATTAGGGAGAGTTTGTGTTAAATGGGTATAAAATTTGAGTTTTGCAAAATGAGGATGTGCTGGAGGTTGGCTGCCCAACAATGTGAATATATTTAACATCACTGTTAAATTGTACAGTTAAAAATTGTAAAGACATTAAATTCAAATTATGTGTATTTTACCACAATTTAAAACAGTTTTAAAGGTTCGAATAACCAAAAATTTAAAAAGGCTTTTGGCGAGTTTACTTCAAATATTGACTGCCCACTACTTCTCTCGATGCCCTTTTACCTGGATCACATAACACTGGGAACATGGAAGAATGACTCTCTCTTAAATGTGGTGCTTTGATTTGGCAGAAATGATAAACATTTAAGGAACAAGTTCTGAACGTGTGATCCTTTTCTTCAGATATGTCTTAGGTTCCTGGAGTTGGAGAGAGAGATTTCAAGGAAAGAGACAAATTTATAGAAGAGGATTCGGGAGGGGAGGAATGAAAGGACTTAGTATTTAACCAGTGCTTACAGTGGCACCTAGCACATTGTGTTATATGTGCTTGTTAAGTAAAAAAAAACTGTGCTATAATGAGTCAGCCTGTCATTCAAAAATAACATCACTTAATAACAAATTACTTAAGTATATAGGAAGTCCTAACATTTTACATGATTAAGCTAATAAAATACTCACTCTTCTTGTGGCTTAGTTTTAATGGGAAGAGGTAGGAAGGATAAACAGGGCTGGATGAGATGCCAGAGATACTGGAAAGGCCGAAAGAGTGACCACAACGAGAGCAAGAGGGGTGAGGACGTTCCGGCGGGACACAGGAAGTGTTCATTTCTCCTACATTTTACTTTTCTGGAGGTTCTTCCCATTAGGTCCAATTGGGTACCACGGATATACATCCGTCCCTGCCCTCTAGGCCCTGTATCATGATGTCTGAATTATTATAGAATGCTAAAGTTACATTTTGTAGTATTACATTACTTTTAAAAAACTTATTGAGGCAAAATTCACAGAACATAAAATCCGCCATGTTAAAGCGAACAATTTAGTGGCATTGAGTATAGAGGAAGTGGTTCACAATTGTGGAACCACTTCCTCTCTCCAGGTTCAAAACATTTCCATCACTCCAAACTAAAACCCTGCACCATTTACGTTACTTTTTAATGTGTGTTTTGTGTTTACTATAGAAAAATCATTCTATGATTTATCACGATCAAATGTCAGTCTTACTCACAAATAAGTATTTCCTACCTTTCTGTTTCACCTCTGCTCCTTTTAATTAAGAATTAGATTTTGATTCCATTTTATATGTGCCCCAATCATTCCAACTTGGCTCTTCATGAAACAAAAAATAAATTTCTATCTTCTTCCATATTTCAGTTTTAGCATATTCTTTGCAGTAACTTCATTGTACTTGCAGCCTACAACATTTTAGGATTTGTGTGTATGTGTGTTCCATCCAGTTCGTTCAGTTTTCTCTCTCTATCTCTCTGACGTCAATAGGTCATGAACTAATTCCTTCTTTTCAGCACTGCTGTCCTGTATCACTTCCCACATGGTGCCACTTCCCACAGGATAATGCTGAAACAAAGGCAGCTCGGTCAGGCTTATAAATTGTACGAACATGCTCATGTAGGGAGTGTCCAGCCCTAAGAGCTATGAATCAGGGTTTAATAGCATGCTTTTCTCCACAGAGGTAATTACAAGTAATTCCTCACAGCTACTTTGGTAATATCGATTCTCTTCCTGCATTATATAAGATTTTGATTTTTTTTTTAACTTCAGCACAGAAAGTAAAATCAAAAGTCAGTGGTACAGAGTCCTAGAAAAATTAGAATTCATAGTGTAACAATAGTTGTTGCTAATGCTTTATCAAAAGAAAGAATTACCTTTTCTCCATCCAAATGAAACATTTTCATGGAAATTAAAATTATCTTAATGGAAAAACTTGATGCATTTTTCTATTTCAGTATGCCTTATTTTGAGAAAATATCTGTATTATTTTCTTTGCTGTCTCAGAGGGAACATTGTAGTTTAAATCTGAGTGACTTTTGGGTAAATTTGTGATGGTATAAAGTGTGGATTTCTGTGATGCCAAGGCAAGCTTACAGCTACAATGAAAAGAAGTTCTTCATGTTCGAAGGTAATAGTGACCATTCGTGGAGCAGGTACTATATGCAAAGTACTACCACGTGCACCCAAGTGTGTGTGTGTGTGTGTGTGTGTGTGTGTGTGTGTAGTCTCATTTAATCCTTACAACAACTTCATGAGATGAGTACTGTTATTTTTTCATTTTACAGATGTGACTATAGTGTTCAAAAAAACAAGTAGCTTGCATAGTGTCACACACCTGGTATTTGGTGTTAGTCTAACTCCTTTAAACTGCTCTGGTGGCACAATAACCCTGAGGGTTAGTTGCAGAATTATGCTGGCCTTGAGTGTTGAATTTTGGCTAAGAAAAGAACAAAGAGTCCATGGTCATTAGCTTTTAAGTTTACTTGGTTTTCTGTCCTTGGATGTCGACTCCATGATTCTAGTAGATTCACTGCTCCC
The DNA here is from genome assembly GCA_004027475.1 of Anoura caudifer. Lineage (NCBI taxonomy): Eukaryota > Metazoa > Chordata > Mammalia > Chiroptera > Phyllostomidae > Anoura > Anoura caudifer. Next base: position 121,775 of record PVKU01001592.1, read on the forward strand.
CGTAGTTTCGGGGGGCGCAGTGGTAGCACCTCAGGGTCCAGGCACAGGCTGGTCGCTTGCTTGGAGCACTCCTACAGAACCACGTGGTGCGTTCTAAATTCAAGTTCTAGGGAATTCCGGTTCAAATTCTAAGGAATTGAATTCCCTCCTTTAAGTCTTTGCTCAAATGTCGCCCTCTAAATTAGGTGAACTCTGCCTTACTTTTTTTTAATTGCACCCTTGTCCCTGGCACTTCCAAATCGCCCTGTACTCTGACCTACATCCATAACATTTACCACCTCCTCGCATACTGTATAATTTACTTTATGCGATTTCTCGTGTCCCTGATCTCCTGCAAACTGTGAGATCCAAAAGGACAGAGATCTCTGCATTGCTCACTGACCTAGCTCCAGACAATGCCAGGCACGCATTAAGTCCTCAGTGTATTTTAGATAAGTTGGATAGATCATTTCTTCACAGTTTACGTGGTCAGTGCAAATGAGGCTGGAGTGGAGTCAGCTGCTTGTAGGAAAATCAGTTATGTTTTTGAATATAATTTCTACCAAGCTCCCCCATAGAGCAGTGGGGATAGAAATTAGGAAGAATTCACGAAGAGTGTGTGTGTATGCACTTAAATATGTGAAACAAGTGAATATAAATTTATTCCTAAGACCTAGGAGTATGGGCTAAAAATGAGTGTGGGCGTGTGTTTAATTGTTGGAAACTCCGTCTACGGGAAGGAAACCTATCTAAAACTCAAGACTCCGGAAAGTCGCCACCCATTCTCCTTAATCAACAGAATAGAACTGTATTTCCTCAGACAAGTTCCTCAGCACACATTTGTCTTTGCAGTATAATTGTAAACACGTCCCTAAAATGATGTCTCTTTGTAATGTAAAACCTGCTTGTAAAACTTCAGGCATCCTTGAAAACAACTTTGGATTTTTTCCCCTTGCCTTTCTTTATCCTACTTTCTATTTTTCATTACCTTCTATTCTACTTCTATATTTCTAGCTACATGTGTGGAACTAAAAAAACATTAGAAACTATATATAACAAAAAGAAAAGTCATAATTCTATCTCACAGAAATCATCACTGGGTTAATATTTTCATGCACATTTATACAGGCTTTCTGTCCATATCTGTGTGTTTATTTTGTAAAAAACCCAGGATAGTATCATAAGTATTACATAACGTACCATATCATGTAATACCTTGAATTCTTTTTTAAAATGTCGTTAAATCTGCTTAACATCAAAATCAAAGGTATGGAAAGAATTTTAACATAACTTATCTGTATTGAGGTAAGAGGTAGGAATCAACGATCTGTTAGAAGACAATATTGGGTTTGTATCAACACATTCCTAGGGAGGGCTATCACAGAAGGGATCCAGGTGAGAATATAGCCTGTTGAGGGAACATTTGTGGGTTTCCACAACATGGCCTGGGCTGGACTCGGTGCCTCTCTCAGGCACTAGGTGTGACGCACTCTCCGCTTACTCCTGTCCTGGCCCTCATCACATTGGACTGAAATTACAGGATCTCATTTGCCTCGTTTTCCAGACTCTAGAATCCTGGAAGCCTGAGACTGGGGAAAAAATAATAATAATTCATCATTGCTGCCATTTTAAAGTACCGTGCATATTTATTATTGTATTTGAAGACTCACAAGATTTTGAGATACTTTCTTATTTTACAAATAGTAACTGATGCTCAAGATCTAGGGAAAGTAACAAAGCGTCACACAATTATTATGTGGAAGAGCTATAAAGCTTTCAATTTATCTTTGGGTTAAGCCAGCATGGTACATGTTGAGGTAAATTATGAAGGAAGGAGGTAAGGAAGGCGGGAAGGAAGGAAGGAAGGAAGGAAGGAAGGAAGGAAGGAAGGAAGGAAGGAAGGAAGGAAATGAATGAATGAATACAAGTATAAAGGGATAGCCCCCGCTGGTGTGTCTCAGCAGATTGAGCCCCTGTCTGTGAACTGAAGGGTCACTGGTTCAATTCCCGGTCATATCACATGCCTGGGTTGTGGGCCAGGTCCCCAGTTTGGAGAGTGCAAGAGGCAACTGATGGATATTTCTCTCACACGTTGATGTTTCTCTATCTCTCTTTCTTCCTCCCTTCCCTTCTCTCTAAAAAGTAAATGAATAAAATCTTATTTAAAAAAATATAAAGGAATAACTTGAGATTAAAAATGTATTGCTTAATTAAAATATAATTTGAGAGGGACACTAAGCAAATAAGTATTTTTGTTGTTGTCTCTAGAGGCTGTTTTAACCTGTCAGTACCTAAAGAAGAACATGGCCTCCAGATTAGAGTGGAAGAAACTGGGGGAGAGTGTCTCCTTTGTCTACTATGAACAGGCTCTTAAAGGTAAGAAGCTGCGGATTCCAGGTGAGAGCAAGAGAACAAACACCAAGCGCAGCCGGTACCCTTTAGTTTTGAATGAGAACAGGACATAGCTGACTTAGAAAATGAGTTTTGGTAAGTGTGAGATGAAACCAGCAGGGAGTGGCTGAGACCTAGGATGCAACGACCAAAACAGGGAACACAGAACAGAAGTGGGTGAGCTCCACTGAGGCCCTGGACCCTTCGTTTCTCAGCTCAGTCCTAGAGGGTGGAAAATGAACTTGTTCTTACCGCCCAGTAGGTTAAACTCTCAAGGGAAAGGAAAGCAAGATGGTTGCCAAGTTGGCAGTGGATAGTCACTGTTCAGTTCTAGAAACTTGACCGTATTTCCACATCTCCATCAGAAAGCTAGGCCATCTCTGAGACACTTAGGGAGTTCAGAATTATAGGAGGGTAGATACAACTATCTTCATCCAGTGTTTTCTTTTTTTGATTTTTATTTGTCTTACATTTCTACTTCCTCTTCTTCCTATTGAGAATGTGATGAGCTATTGTTTAAAGTGTTGATTGTGATGGGGAAAAGTGGTGGGAGGGCGGATACGGTAAGATAGGCCAGGTACTGATTACTGCACCGTTAGCTGGCCAATGGGACGCTGAGGTTCATTGTACTATGCTCTCTAATTCTGTGTATGCTTGAAATTGGCCATTGCAAATATTTTTAAAGTTGGAAGTACAAGTTAACAATTATATTAAACATGTTATTTTAAAATACTATGTTACTTTAATTTTAAAGAATTATATGAGCAAAGAAATGTTTAAAATTTACAGTAAATTTAGTATATCCCTCTGGTTCTTGTCTGTCAATAGAAGGCTTCAGGGGGCCACTAGCATAGCTGTCTTTACTGGAATTTTCTACAGTTGCCAATTCTGGCACTTGAACATTATATAAAATGCTATTTTAATTCCATAGACATTACTATCAAAAACTAACCAAAAGAATGTTTTAAAGATGCCCTCACCTTTTTTTTTTTTTTGTGGAGTATCATATGGGCCTGCACTCATCACAGAAAGTTACTGTTCCTGCTAATTAAATAAAGCTATCCAGTATCTTTCGAAGGCAGGAATCTTTTCTATAAGCATCCTAGCAAGCATATGAGGCAGAAGGGAGGGTTGAATTCTTTAACATATGGGAATACGGAACTAAGTGTTCTTTTGTCAACAATATGTCATTCTAAAAAACTTTGAAATAGCAGCACCCATATACAGCTTTTAAATTTTTGAATTGTGTTTATCACTGGGAAAATAAATGCTCTGGTGACTGAATGAAGTGATTTGAGGGAGGTAGCACATAGAAAGTTACTTGCGTTGTTATCAACATTGTTTTCTTCTTTTTCTAACAGGTGATTTTAAAGATCGAGCTCAGATGCTGGATTTCAACATCAGGATCAAAAATGTTACAAGAAGTGATGCCGGGAAATACCGCTGTGAAGTCAGCACCCCCTCTGAGCAAGGCCCAAGACTGGAAGAGGATACTGTCACTCTAGAAGTGTTAGGTGACGTGCTCCTATCTGTGCGATTACCGTTCCCACCTTAAACCCCATCACCCAGCCCTGGGGGCAACGAGGCAACTTGTCTCAATTACTATGGGTAAAGGAACACGATCTGTGCCTCTTCATAGATTTTAATATAAACTACCAAGCAAGGGGAATAAAATCACAGTTACTTCTACATAGTCCAGGCTCTTTGTAAAATACTAGTGATGTGCTCATATAGAAGCAATTCAGAAAGCCTTGCCAGAGAATCAGCTGATGTATTCGCTTCCTATTGCTACACAAGTGATCACAAACAGCAGCATAAAAACCTTAGCAGCATTTCTTAGCTCACTGTTCTGGAGATCAGTAGTCCAGCACGACAAGGTGGGGGTTTTCTGCCTAGGGTTTCACGAAGCTGCATCTTCAGTCCAAAAAAAAAAGATGTCTAACCGCTCTTGTGCTTTGAATCTTTCATTTTCCCTTTTGTGACCAGTCAGAGAAAACCACTTTTAAAGGAGTCATGGATTAGGTCAACTCTGATCGTAAAGAGAGTAAATTTGGGACCTTAACTGCATCTCCAGAATCCCTTCAGAGTGGTACCTAGACCAGCGATAGATGGAATGAATGAGAAAAGTATATATATACCTGGGTTGGGGAACTGGAAGGGTCATGTTAGAAGTCTGCCTACCACTTAGAATTCTGGGTTTTCCTGGATTTAAGTTACCTAGTAAAGTCTGGTTTACTTTACAAATCCCTGGGACCAGAATAATCCCAACTCAGGTATCCTCTAATTTGGCCAGTTCTAGGCACAATAGGATATTAGTTTGAGTACTGGGCCCGAAAAACATATTCAGGTTTGAATTCTTTTGAATGTACTTGGTAATAAAATGTTAAACCATTGGTGAGAAGAAAAGTAGAGATTATTTATGTAAAAAAGAACATTTGTTATATTAGCTAATATAATGCTTGCTGTTGTAAGAGAAAGGCACTCTCAGTGAGTGACTTTACGTATTAGAAGTTTCTCATGTAGGTCAAGTATTAATGGTCGGGACAGAGATTATAGGAGTGGAGCTATATTATTCTACTTCATGAAATTATTAGAGACCTGACCAAATACAGATCCGCTATCTTCAATACATGGCTTTCTGAGATCACCATGGGTATTGACACCTACCTTGTAGTGGGAGGGGGTGGGGGGAGTGAGTGAATGGAGAATCAGGCAGGAGGCTTGTATGAATCAGGCCCGGAAATGGTGCAGAACTCACGCCTATGACTCCCTCTGGCAGCAAGGAAGCTGGCAAATGTGGTCTAGCCACGTGCCCGTGAAGAAAGGCAATAGGCCTTTTGAACAGGTAGCCGGTCTCTATCACAGGCATCTGGTACGTCTCCACCTAGCTGTTACAGTCCTTGTTTAGCTTATAGATAACCAGTACCATCTGACTTCTGTCCCTCAGTGGCTCCTGGAGTTCCATCCTGTGAAATACCCAACTCTGCTTTGAGCGGGACCGTGGTGGAGCTGCGATGTCAAGACAAAGAGGCGAATCCAGCCCCTGAATACACGTGGTTTAAGGATGGCATCCGTTTGTTAGGGAGTCCAGAACTTGACGCCCAAAGCACCAACATCTCCTACACAATGAATACAAAATCTGGAACTCTGGTGAGGGCATTGCAAGCCTTGGCCTCGTAACTGTTCTGCATTTGGAGGAAAAAAAAATTGTTGGAACTCAAATGATATAGAATAGAAGGTTGATACCACTGCTTGTTAAGTGGAGAGAGGCAAGGAAGCAGGAAAGTGGGGGTGCATGCGCAGAGAAGTGGGGGACAGGGCTGCTGCAGGCAGCGGGAGGACCACACAGGGCACCAGGGAGCTGAGCACACAGCGCGGTCTGCACAGTGACTGAAAGAGAGCGGATCTGACTCATGACCACGGAGCAGGTAGCTCACCACAGCTGCCTCCCTGGCCTGGAAGGGCGGTGAGTGCGGCCTCATGTTTACAATGTCAGGGAAATGGGCAAACAGTCCTCGCAGGGGCAGGGGGTGCCCTTACCCCGGTACCAACCATTTGGGGTAGTGGCTATTGCCCACCTGTGATAGGATGTCTTTGTCATTAGATTCTTCCATAACTAGATCATCAACAACTGACTCAGTGACTTAAGAGTCTATGACTTTAGATTTTGCCCAGATTTTCTGATTGATTGTAAAGCCTCTCTAGGAATACTGATGGAAACCTACAAATAAGCTCTTTAAAGTTAATGACATTTAAAAATAAAAGTATTTTTCTTTTTCTTGGTCTCTGATTTTTCAGGGTAGAGATGGAAGTAAAAATAAAGATCATTGAGCTTCAAACTTTTTTTATTCAAAGAAATATAACATATAAGTTAAAAAATGTCTGATTTCCAATAATGGTTGTAAGCAGAAACACTACTACAACTGTTATCAAAAAAATCTTAAAGGCATAGTAATAATAATTTTGATGAATTTTACAAGGAGAGTATGTTTCCTTATATGCTTTCAGTCTATGAGTGCATGATGACATTTAAAATCTAGATCTTCTGGGAAATATCAGAGAATAGTGATAAAGAGGCTAAGTAACAAAGCATGTCAGTGATGTGGCTACTCCCTGAGAGAGCCTGCGTCAGCAGGCTCAGTCAGCAGGTCCCAGTGACTTCACACTGAGAAATTGGGCAGAAAACCTGCCGTCACACTTTGCTATATTTACTTTTCAAATTTATTTTTTCTCAGAGCAGGTGATAAAAGCCCCAAAGCAAGTCTGAGATGACATAGATTCACTTTCCTCAGTTAACCTCAATGCTCAAAATGTCTTGTGGTGTCAAGGGTAAGACTGCGTTGTTTTCTGAGAAAGGAGCCACCAAGATACCAGTCGGGGGAGGACAGTGACTTCCTTTTGATTACCAGTTATAATGTGCTGGAAGATCCTTGGTTTTATTTCACTGATTGTTGATGCATAACCTTAACCTTGAGCCCATGGTGAATATTTTAAATGTATTCTGGCTTGCAGGGTGGGGTGAGAGAGGATTCCATAGAGTTAAAATAAACTAGGGAAAGCTTTCATCTCAGCATGCTGAAGTATGCAGAAAGAAGTAGGTGGGTAGTGGGTAGAGGCAAGTGAGAGAGGAAAGGAGCTACTAAAGAAAGACCTTGGCTATTTTTAGGAACATACTATTGCATGAAGATCAAAGTCAATGAGGGTGCCCCTTAGAGCCTTGTGGCGCTTGTGGGTGCCGTCAGCAGGGACCGCTGTGGTTGTGAGGGTGTGGCCCAAGGGCAAGAAAGAAAGACCCAGCCCCCTGTGACCCTCTGCACCGGTCCTGGCAGAGCCCTTTACCAAGTGCAGGACCCACGGCATTCATCCCCTCCTCCTTTCCTTCCCTCCCTCCTCCCTCCCTCCCTTCCTCCCTCCCTCTGTTCTTCCCTCCCTCTCTGTCTTCTTCCTGCCTCCTGCATTCTCTCCTTCCTATCTTCCTTTTAATCTCTTGGCCTGCCTTCCTGCCTTCCTTTCAGTCTTCTTTTCTGTCCTTTCCTATATTTCTGCCTCCCTCCCTCCCTCCATGAAATTCCCCAAGAAAATAAAACTACTAATATCAAGTACGAAACCTATTATATCAAAGTCTTTAGCAGGGAGTGGAAGGAGTAAGGGGTGGACTTTATGTCTGCAGGATTTTCAAAAATCCTACAACTGACAGAATTTATAATCCTATGAACTACATCCACTACGATTTTCCTAGGCTCCACATTATTGCTGGTGGTAACTATGGCTTTAGAGGAAGTGTTAATATTTGCTGCTGCCCTATACACTCACTTGTGACTTTGGAAAGTGTATCAGCTCTTTCAGGCCAACAGGTCCTTCACTTACAAATGGTATTTCCTTGGAGAATTAGAAATACCTAGAATACTTATTACTACAAGGTACTGTAACTTTAAAAAATGCCCGCTGCCTTTGTAACTGAACTATTTCTCACAGTGTCACACACAACAAAGATACTTCTCCATAAGTTTTTCTCTATCAAATAGGAAATCTAGCTATTTATTCTTTGAAGGTATGGAGGATTTTTGAATTCATAGTGAAAAATATGAAGGCATAAGTCATTGAAAAGAAAAGACCAAGTTAACACAAAAATTCATGGGACATGGTTATTTTAGGAGTCTTCTTACAGTTTTATGGCTAAAAAAATACATTTATTTTTTCTTCTACAAAATCCTAGCAATTTAATACTGTTTCCAAACTGGACAGCGGAGAATATTCCTGCGAAGCCCGTAATTCTGTCGGATCTCGCAGGTGCCCTGGGAAACGAATGCAAGTAGGTAAGCGTCAACTGTTGGGAGGAACAAATGGCTTGCAGTTAGGTGCAAGTTGTCAGGGGCGGAAGTTGGGGTGGGAGAGGGCTAAGTGACGGGAGCATAAATGGGAGGGAATGTTTAAAACTAGCTCGACATAATGTGTTGCACGCAGCAAAGATGCTGTTTTTTATCCATGTCCAAACAAGCCAAGAATTTTTAGCATTACATGTTACAAACTTTTTTTAATTTTTAATTTTTTAAAAGATTTTATGTATTTATTTTTAGAGAGGAGGGGAGGGAGAAAGAGAGGGAACCATCAATATGTGATTGCCTCTTGCAGCCCTTGCTGGGGACCTGGCCTGCAACCCAGGCATGTGCCCTGACTGGGAATCACACTGGTGACCCTTTGGTTCGTAGACTGGCACTCAATCCGCTGAGCCACACCAGCCAGGGCACTTTACGAACTTTTGAATCTTTCAGATAATTGTTTTGACACTATGCCCATCAGGACAGTCTTTTTTCAGACAAAAGCTGAACCTTGTAAATTACTCAAGGTCAAGGACTGTGTATTGGTGTTCAAATTCCAGCTCTGCCACATACTAGCTGCATACTTTTGGGCAAATTATTTAACCTCTGTGCCTCAGTCTCCCCAGAGTGGGAGTAGTAATATACCATCCTCACAGAGTTGTAATGAAGAAGGAAATAATAGTTGAAAGTGTCAGAGTGGCCCCAGCATATTATGAGCACTATGTAAGTGACACTTTTACTTGTGATCAGGTTGTTGATAATTTTGTCAAGATTCTGAAATACTATGCTTACAATTATTGCAAACTAGCTTCTCAAAAAAGGCACGTTGAATTTAAATTACGGATCTAAGTCACTATAAAGTTAGCTGCCATATGTTACATTACACAAAATAAGCTTCTTAGAATCCAATAAAATTAGTGCTTGAGAATCTTTTCAGATTATGTTGCAGCGCAATCCTATTATTTTTCATTTTATTTTTGATAATTTGGTTTAATTCTTCCTTTTGTGAAAGCCATGTGTTTTGAAAATGGTTGTGTATCAGAGAGGGGAGAGCTGAGATGGTACCCAAGGGGTTAAAGGTCACTTGGGAGGGCTGTACCCTGAAGCGCAAGACTAAGGGTCCCCCTTTGGTTCAGGGCTTGATGGAGTCAGAAATCCATTTTTCCACTGTGTGTACACGTGTGCAGGTATGTGTGCAGGTATGTGTACTGTCTGCGTACAGTTATACTCAGCATTATTTTTTGAAGAAAATACTAATCTTGTTAGATTTCAGGATATCCTAAAGTATAAGATAATCAATAGTGAGTTTGAATTTCAGGTGTTTTTTAGGTTCAGGGATACATAATATCCACCACATTCATCCAGGTGTTGACATTGATGGTCAGACACAGGCATTTGCTAAAATTACTAGAAACACTCTCTCAGTGCTGCTTTGGAATTATCGTTACGAAAAATCATTAGAACCCATTATAAAAATGAGCACAGTCCACTGTTGTCCTAACTTCATTCACTTGCTGTCCTCATGGTTTTTACTGTCACCTTGTACCACCTATATGATTACTATTTATTTTTTCTCTTAATGGCCATGTTGAAGGTTAATGCCTAATTTAGCTGCATCTTAAGAAGTAATTCTGTGATGTTATGGTTTTGACATTCTAGTTCATTTTCCTAGCATGTGGTAAATTAAAATTTAATAGTTTGTGTTTTGCTGGTCGTACCACTCTAATTTGATCATGGTTTCCACATATCTACTCCTTCTGATACAAGTTAGTTTAAAGGTTAAAAGTAGTTCGTTTAATGCTCACCCATTGCTCCTAAGTATTTTGCACCCTTGGTTTGAAATTAATATAATTTGAAATGCACACGAATGCATGAAATCTCACGTTCAGTTTTCTTTTTGAATTATCATTAATAACTTATAACCAAAAGCAGAATCTGTTACTGTTCTAAAGAAGTTCTTTTGGAAATAGAGAAAGAAAGTAAACCATGAATTTGCTGATGATTTCTGGAAGGTCCCACCACACAGCACCCTAGCAGCTTGGTCCCTTTCCTTTTATTTAGAGTAAGGCTGCCTTCCTTTTATAGTGGCTTGCTTTTTTAACAAAGAACACAAAATGTTTTCATATGTGGTGTTTTTTCTCTTCAGTGAAGCATAAGATGGTTGTATGACTTGCTCAGTATCTCACAGTAAATGGCAAATTGGCTGAAAACAACTTATCTCTAACTTATGAGCCTTATTGCTTCCATTTCATTGAAGAAAATAAAATAAAATTTCTACCATGACTTAGCACTGATAGGGTAAGACAGTTTTTTGTGTTTTTTTTTATTGTCAGGATTTGCCTTTTGCTTGAATCCTTCATGGATGTCAAGTTCATTGACAAACTATAGGACTTTTTTTTTGTCAATTAATAGCCCTTAGGTTGAACCCTTCATAAATGTCAAATTCACTGACTACTACAAAGAATATAGTAGACACAGTTTGGTCCTCAGGAGTATCATTCAGTTATTAGTTTAACTTTCTTTATGTTATATTTGTGAATTTTCCCTCTTTTCTATTTTTTTTCCAAGTAAATCAATAGCTAGAGTTCAGTGACCTTCCAATACTCAAGTAAATATGAATTGAGTGTATACCAAGCAATAATTAATGTTTTCTACTGTGGTCAAATTACTCAGTCTTTCAAAAGAATTGTCATGTTTCCTTTAAAAAAGTCCATTGATATTTCAATGGTAAATTAATAACACACTTGGGATGAGGGAAAAACTTGGAAACAGGATGCTTTTATGAAAAGCAGACTCACTTATATAGTATTTTTAAACATCTTTCCCAAAATAAACACTGCTTTAAAATATCTAAAATTACTGTTCAGAAAAGTCATCCCTGTTATTTTCTAATATTACCAAATAATTTGGTAATATCCTAATTAATACTTGCTTTTTCATGAGACTCCTTTGAGGAATTGCTCCTTTAAAAACCACAGATAACTTACATGCTGATCAGAACACAGGAAGTGTCTAAACGACAGAAGAGTGTGGTGCATGACATCCTCATGGACAAGATGGAGAAATGTGGTCCAAATTAAATTCTGCGTGGATTCACACATAGTTGGAGGCTGTACCCAGAGTATGGTAATAAATCGTGTCATTGAAGAGCGGTATCTAATAACGTGTTGTACAGTTCTTTCCCCAACAGAGTCGTGTTCATCATTTTATTGGTAACTTGAGAGGATTTTTGATGCAGTTCAAAACTGGAAAAATATTAACTTTGGGATGTTAATAATCTAATTCTTGGGCAAGAGAATCAGTATCTGAAAAAAAAAAAAAACAACCTCACAAGTTAGTAATATGGTAATGATTTCAAACTTGGGTCCAAAAAATCCAGTTGTGTTAGGTTAGAGGAGAGATTACTTAACAGCAACAGGAAGAATCTTTGGGGGAATTGGATTCATTTTAAATTTAATGGAATGACAGTATAATGGCATATATGTAATGGTATATACATACCTACACATGCCCACATAAGCTCATATAATTCCAAGTATGTTTCTAACACTTCATTTTATAGAAAACAGCGTCATGGGCTTTCTTTAGGGATGAATGAATTTTCTGTAATTTGTGAAATTGACACAGATGATGATGTAGAAGAATTTTAAGTAAAATTTGGGGTCGGGGAGGGTGGTAGTAGAATACTTGAGCTCCCTGAACTTCAAAAATTGCTTCCAATCTGGTATTTAATCTTATAAATGATTGCATCTCCAAATGAATGCAAGAGAATACCACACGTGTTATTTCCGGAGCGTAGAACTTTTTAAAATTGAAAAGTCTTGCCAAACATAGTTGTGTTTATATTTTCATTCAATTTCGAATCACGTCCTAGAAGTGTGTTGGCTGAACAGTTACCCACGCTTATGGTATGGCTGCAGACAGGAGCTTTTTTTGAACTTTTCCATTGAATGTCTCCACCTGCCCTCTCTTTGACATCAATTCATGCATGGTTTATTTTACATTCCAGATGATCTCAACATAAGTGGCATCATAGCGGCTGTCGTCATTGTGGCCTTGGTGATTTCTGTTTGTGGCCTTGGCGTGTGCTACGCTCAGAGGAAAGGGTACTTTTCCAGTAAGTGAACTTCACCCTCTGCTAGACAGATTCCTGTGAATATGGAGGGGTTTTTGTTTGTTTGTTTGTTTGTTTAAATAAGACACTGTTTCTCTTAAGAAGCTCGAGCAAACTTGGGAGGATATTTTTTCATTGCTTTTTCTGTAGTAGAAAATACCCAAAATGACAGGCAGGTGAGTCATGAAGCACCTTGGCAAATGGAGGGAGGACAGGCAGAGCCGCCTCAGCACAGCATTCCAGGGGACACCGTGGGATGGCGCAGCGCAGGGATACCCAGGATACCGAGAGTCAGCGGGGATGGATGTTTGTAGCACATTTACGTGTGTTGAAGATCCTTTTAAGTTAGGAATTGCATACCCCAAGTGGTAAATTGATTTCTACTTATATGATGAGAAATTTCATTGAAATAATCTGTGAACTGTTTTATCAATTGAGAATAGTGGAATGTTGAATGTCAAATTTAGCACAACTGAAAAGAATCGTTCAGTAAAAGCTAGAAACCTGTTGTGCTGAAGTTGCTTCTGAACAAAGTTTATAGTTCTTCACGTTTAGCCTTCTTGTAACTCTGACCCCCCATTTGGTGATAGGATGTAAAAGTGTGAGATTAAAAAATAATCTTTTTTTATTATCTTAATGCATTTCCTTTTTCCTTGGTCTTTAAAATTATCTGAGAGCCCCAAAACTGTAGAACTCCATAAAGTCCATTAGGGTTAGTGTATAAAGTAGATTTTTTTTTAAAGATTTTATTTATTTATATTTAGAGGGGAAGGGAGGGAGAGAAGGAGACAATTATCAATGTATGGTTGCCTCTTGTGCGCCCCCTGCTGGGAACTGGCCTGCAACCCAGGTATGTGCCCTGACTGGGAATCGAACCTCGATCCTTTGGTTAGCAGGCCCGCGCTCAGTCCACTGACCTACACTAGCCAGGGCTAAAGTAGAATTTTTAAAGAAATAATACATAAATATACAGCATAAATTATTTTTAGATCTACCGTTTCACTGTGAACATTAATTTTGGAGTTTAGGTTTAAAAAATATTTTATACCAAAATAAAACAAATTTAAAAGGAGTTTCTAATAATGCCTATAAGTAGATATTAGCAAGAAATGTTTCCAGGAACATGGTTTCAAGGATATCCTTCATAATTAAGAACTGTTCTGTGAGTGAATAATACTTGTTCATTTATTTTATAGTTCCGCAATCTAGTCTAGTGTAATTTTATGAATGGAGTTGGCTGAGTCCCTCTGCTGGTCACCAGTGAAAGTACAGATGACAGATTGTTCAAAATTCTTATCAACTTTATCTCTACTTGCAGAGAATATATATAAGTATTTTTTGAAGATTTGGTAGACAATTTTTTTCTTAAAGTAGTGAATTCAAGATGTGATATGGGTATTAGTAGTTCATTAGCTAAGAATGTCACTCCCGTTTTCATCTGGCAGAAAATCTAAGAGAATCATTTTCTAGAACTTGCATTTTGAACAGGGGTTGGCAAACTACAACCTGTGAACCAAATATGGCCCACCACCTGTTTTTATGGCCCGTGAGATAAGAATGGTTTTCGTAGGTGAACATTTATAATCTATTTGATAATAGGAACACTAACTTTGAAACCTAATTAAGAGAAATATTATCTTCCCCAAAAGAGCTGTTTTTCTGTTTAGCCAACACAAGACTTTATTATTCTAGTTAAAATTTTATTGGTAAAAATTTTGGAAGTTTATTTTCTCTTGTTATAAAATTACCTACAAAATACCCTTAATTTCACCTCTTGGCCCACAAAGCCTAAAATTTTGCCAAGTGGCCCTTTACAGAAAAAGTTTGCCAACCCTCAAGTTAGAAGGTACAGATGTTGGCAAGTGAGAATCAAGACCGAGAAAAAGAAATTAAGCTTAAATTAATCTTAAATTAAGCTAATTTTTATATGAATCTGTATCATGTCATATGAACTCTTGTATTAATGATATATACTTATTCTTTTGTAGAAGAAACCTCCTTCCAGTAAGTATACTTTCTTAAAATGCATGCTTTTCTCCCATATCAACTAATTTTCTGTTAAACATCTGTTTAAAGTCAAAAGTGGAAAGTTGAGTTATTTGTGAAGGTTTTTAATCCTATGGGAAGTTAACTGTGACTCAAGTTCATCAAGAAATACATCCTATTTCAGGCCTCATGCCTACTTGTCAATGATGTTTAATTATCTACAGAAGAAATACATTCATTAATTTGACCTCATAGGCATTTCCATAGAACTACTTTAAAGAATGTATTTGCTATAATTTGCTGAATTGAAATCTTCCAAGAAAAATTTGACTCAACAGTCATTTTTACATTTAATTAAGCACCGATTCTGTGCCCAACAACTGTTCCCGGGACTAGTGATCCAGCCGTGAACGAAACAGGTCAAAAGCCCCTCTGCTCTGTGGAGCTGACATCTTAGGAGAGACAGGCAGAAAGGAAACAATTGCGTCAGATTGTAGTAAGAATTCTGGAGAAAAACAAAGCAGACAAGAGAAGAGAGAATCATGGGGTAAGAGCGGAGATCGTCCTTGTACATGGTTGTGGTTAGGGAACGCCTCACTGAGGTGGTGATGTTTGGAAAAGACCTGAAGGAGCCAAGGGAGCAAGTCATGCAGACATCCAGGGGAAGAGTGTTCAAGGTGAGTGGAGAGAGAAAACGGGAAGATCTCGAGGCCAGGGATGCCTGGAATATCAGAAACATCAAGGGGACCAGTGTGGCTGGAACAGAGTGAGGACGAAGGAAGAGGAGATGCGTACGCAAAGGTAGCAGGGGCCAGATTATCTGGGGTCCTTTCTAGACAGTTGTGAGAAGTTTGGCTTTGGTTCTGAGTAAGATGAGCAAAGGAGTGGCATTGCCTTAATTCTAAAATCTCACACTGGCTGCTCTACTGAGAAAAAACTATAAGGTGATCAAGGGTGGGGAGGCAGGGAGACCACTTAAGAGATGACTCAGCAATCTAGACAAAATAGTAACGGGGTCCAAAGCTGTGGCAATGGAGATGTTGCAAAGTGATAGGATTCTGGAACCATTTTTAACAATTTGGTGACTGAGAGTAGGCTATAAGAAATAGAGAAATCAGGGATGGCTCAAGGCCATGAGAAGGATGGAGTTACCTTTCACTAACAATAGCAGATTTTAAGGAGAGCAGGTTTGAAAGTTTCAGTGGTGGTAGGTGGAAAGGTCTGGAGTGTTTTGGAATTTTACAGTCTGAGATGCCTATTAGACTTCCAAGTACTAGAGATAATCAGTAAGTAACTGAATATATGAATCTGGAGTTTGGGGAAACATCTTAACTAGAGTTAGAGTTTTAGGGCTCATTGATGTATGAGGCCTGATAAGATCATCAAAGTCCCCCAGTTCATGTGCATTTGACTTGTGACTGTCCTGCTTGTATGTGTGGAAATGGCAGACCCAACTCTGAGTCTGCAGGCATCCCTTCTACTCTCAGCTGTCATCGCTTCAGATACTTGGCCACCTCCTTAATCTTTTGAAAGCTTAGCTGCCATCGATTTCCTGTTGCCAGACTTGCTGCTCACTGCCGGTCTCTGAGCCTCATAATCTCAGTCTAAGTCCAGCAAGAAGTCCAAGTTCTCAGGAATAGTGGTGGCGAAGAGGGGGAGCTCAGAAAGGAGGGTGAGCCTGACGGTATAGCCACCCCATGCCACCCAAGGCATCTGTGAGGATTTCTGCGTGTAGTGAGTAAGATGGAACGTAATTGGAGGGTTTGGGGCAGAGGAGGGGCATCACCTCATACATGGGAAAAGGCTGGCATTGCTGTGGGCGGGGCTTAGTCTTCACTTCAATCGCAGTGTCTCTATCAACCCAGGAAGCAGTGTGCGGGGCACCACCTTTATTCCTACACACATCTCCCGTTTGTCTAGTCCACGGCCCGCAGAATCTGTTGATTGATGAATTGGACATTGCATGTGTTTGCTAGGGCTGCCGTTACAAAGTGCCACAAACTGGGTGGCTTACACCACAGAAATGTTTTTTGCCCACAGTTCTAGAGACTGGAAGTCCAGGATCAAGGTGTTAGCAGAATTGCTTCCTTCTGAGGGCTGTGAGGAAGGAAGGGATCTGTCCTGGGTTTTGCTCCTTGGCTGACAGATGGCCTTCTCCCTGTGTCTGTGCATCATCTTCCCTCTGTCTGTGTGTGTCTGAATTTCCTCTTCTCGTGAGGACACCAGTCATATTGGAATAGGGCCACCCTGGTCACCTCATCTTAATTTAATACCTCTTTAAAGACCCCCTCTTCAAATATGGTCACATGCTGAGTTCCTGGGGGTTGGGACCTGAACATGTGATATGGGGCGGGGGTGGGGGCTGGGGGAACACAGTTCAGCTCAATACCATAGTCACCACATAAATCTTTCTTGCCATGGAAAAAGTGAGATTATAATCTCAAGCTTTCAAAACATTAAATGATACTAAATCAATACATTAGAAGTTAGTAAGTCTCTGTTTTGCTCATTCCACAAAAATCTGTAGTATATTAGCCCAAAACTAGATACAGGGCTTCCCACACACACTGATATTTTGTTGCACGACTTTCTCCATGAATATTGTCTATAAATGTAAGACAGTTAGTTGGGATTTCTGGCTTTTTATTGCACCTGGCTGTGATAAAGGTTCATCTTCCTGTTGAGAAAATGTATGGAGGTAATATTAAGTGAAAGGGTATGTGTTTCAGAATTGGAAGCAATCAGGTAATAAAAGTTGTTTCTTTTATTCCACAAACAGGAAGAGCAGTTCTGCAGCCAAAGCCACCACAATGAGCGAGAATGTGAGTGTTTTTAAAGCATGTTTGTGGAAGGGACTTGTTTAGGGAATAGGGCAAGGACAGGGACTCATTGTGCGGAAGTGATGGGCTTTCACTTTTAACATGCTCTGCGCCAGTGTCTGCCACTGGCCTTCAGAAGGAGCTGAGTAAGTGCCAGCTTCATCCCTGCAGGCGGAGGCGTGATGCAGTCGCCGGCTCCCACAGAGCGAGGAGGCTTCACCACACCATCGTTTTTTCTTGTGGCGTTTTCCATTATTGGTCAGTCCTTTGGTGTCATTAGGGCTGAGACTATCAGCTCCATTGCATAGGTGAGGAACCCAAGACGCTAGTTTTCACAGGATTACAGTGGCAAAGCTGAGAACCAGGCATCTCGATTTTGTCAGCTTGACCAAGCAGCTCCCTTCCGCGGATCTGTGGTCCCAGGGCTCCTTTGGTTAGTTAAAGCACTTAGAAATTTAAAGAATGTAGAATATCCTCTGCTGTTGCTGAAAGAAGCAGCTTGAAAATCCTTGAAACGATGCATCTCTAACTGAGATGGCTAAGGGAACTAATTTAGATATTTGGGCCTGGTGTACTTCTGCATTTGTAGACACAGTGAAGCAGCAAACACATCGATCAGATACTGTAGCTCTTTGGATAGAAATTCGACTTTTAGATTATTTTTCAGAAATACGGTGGGGGGAGGGGGATTTCCAATGTTTTCAGAAGCCTGAACCCTTTCTCGAGAAGTGGAGCACTGGTTCTCTAAATTCCTTAGTACTGTCTTAGATTTCCTCTCACTAGAGCGTGGGCTGGGGCATGAACATCAGGGATTTAAACGTGTAAGTCATTCTGATGGACACTAATGTTGAACACCCATGAACTGTTCTGTAGAGCTTTTTAAATAAAAAATGTTTTAGATTGTCAACTCCAGAATTGTCAGTTACAGAAGTCATTTTACTATGTAGCTTACTATACCAAAAGCATATTATTCTTTAACTGGCCGACAGGCAATATGTAACACTCCATATTTGTTGCTACCATTTTTGGAAAACATTCTTTGAGTGTGGAGTAAAATACTCTCATTCCACCAAGCAGTAAGCGACGCCTCGTGACTGAGTTGGAAGAACAAATGCATTTTACTTTTTTTTTTTTGTCTCCCTCTCAATTGCTCTCATCCAATTCTAGTTTTGCCCTGGAACAGGGTTTCTCAACCTTGGCACTATCGACATTTTCTTATAATGCTCCTATAATGAAGCCTTAACAATTTCCCATAATGCTGAGCTTTGGGAGGGCTGTCCCAGGCACTGGAGGGTGCTTAGTGGCACCCCTGACTTCCATCCACTAGATGCTCTAGGATGCACCTAGCAAACACAAAAATGCTCCTGCTTTAATTCCCACTCCCAATTCTTTACTCTTTAGGCACATTTTGAAAGACCATGTCTCCTAGTATTTCATTATTTAACTCCCCATAAGACAGATTTAATTCGATATATGCTGGTTTGTACCTGTAAGATTCTTATAGTGGATGTAGCTTAATACTCATAGGCTTTGTATATTCCTTTAAACGTAAGTTAACACAGCATATTTAAACATGGTTTTTCTTTCTTTTCATAGGATTTCAAGCACTCAAAATCCTTTATAATTTAAAGGAATTCCTCTTTGAGAAACACCAATACCACAGTTGTTACACAAGTTGTTTAAAGATTATAAAACTCTGCTTTGTCTTACATTTGCAAAGAGGTACATAAGGAGATGAAGTTGGTATTTCATTAAAATTTTTATGAACACTAAATCACTTGAAATTGTTATTTTAAACAAGTAGTTCTGGGCTTCCGGTCAAGATGGCAGAGTGAATAAATGCTGTACTTGCCTCCTCCCACGACCACATCGAAATTACAACTAAAGCACAGAACAACCACCATTGAAAACCACCTGAAGTCTAGCTGAAGAGAAGTCCTGTAAGTAAGGATATACAGAAACTACTTCAGACTGGAAGGAGGGGCAGAGACGCAAGATGGGCTGGACCCACACCCATATGTGGCAGTTAAAAATCGGGAGGGATGTCTCATCTACAGAGGTCCCCACTGAGGAGCAAGGGGTCACAGTCCCACACCAGGCATCCAGCCCAAGGTTCCAGTGCCAGGAAGAGAAGCACCCATAACTCCTGGCTATGAAAACCAGCAGGGATTGTGGCTGAGTGAGACAAAGAGCTTCCAGAGTCCCAGGCATTCCTCTTAAAACCCATACATGGACTTACTAGGACTCACTCACTCTGAGCTCCAGTGCTGGGTCAGCAGCACTGAAGGACGTACAGAAACTGAGTAGTCTGGCATCAGGGCAAGAGCTGGAGGGGCAGCTTTCTCCCAGACAAAGTGTGGGCAGCGGCCATTGTTCCTTTGCTTAGCCCTCCCCACCACAGAGCTGGCAGGCACATCTGAGTCTCCATCAACCTGGCTATCACCGTTCACCTTGCCCTGGTGATTCCGAGACCAGGCCACCCAACTTTCAGGCCCAACCAAGCCACTGCCAGTGTCTTTTCCATACAAATAGCCTGTCTTGGCTCATGGTGCAAACTTTCCGAAAATCTCTCAAAGGTTCTCAAACCCCAGACACACTGGTCTTGGCATGCCCCGTGCCTCTTGCTAAGCAACCCCAAGCCCAACACTAGAGACAGCCAGCCTCAGCATGCAGCTTAGCCTCTCCCAGGCATCTCCAAGCCCAGCAAAGTGGCAGTTCTCTACAGATCACCTTGTAGCTCACACCAAGTGGCCCTGAACCAGCACCCCCAGTGGCCAGCTTCCAACCACACCAAGACCACACCACCCAACCACCTCCACAAACAAGGCACTCAATGGACAGCAGGGATCTGGTGACTTGGCAGACACCAGATCCCTGCTAAAGCAAATCTGCTGTGTACGGTCAACCTGTGCCCGACAGCTGCTCCACTATAGTCACAGCCAGTCAGTCCTCACAACCAGTCAGTCCCTCCCATTGACATGCCAACAGCAATCCCCCAACTATAACAGGAGGGCACATAAATTCCACACAAGGGACACACCTGGAGCACCCTGCTCAAGTGACTAGGAGATTGCACCACTGGTCCCTACAGGAGATCTATTACCTAAGGCTGCTCTATCAAGACTGGTGGGAGACATAGCAGCTCTACCTAATACATAGAAACAAACATGTGGAGGCTGCCAAAATGAAGAGACAAAGAATCAAATGCCAAATGAAAGTGCAGAACAAAACTCCAGGAAAAGAACTAGACAAAATAGAGACAAGCAATCTACCAGATGCAGGGTTTAAAACACTGGTTATAAGAATGCTCAATAATATCAATGAGAACTTCAACAAAAAGATAAGAAATACAAAAATGGTGATAGAAAACATAAAGAACCAGTCAGAAATGAAGACTACAATAACCAAAATGAATACATTAGCGGGAATTAAAAACAAATTAGATGAAGCAGAAGACTAAATCAGCAACTTGGAAGATAAGGAATCAGAAAATGTCCAATTATAACAGCAAAAAGAAAAAAGAATCCAAAAAAATGAGACTAGTTTAAGGGAGCTCTGGGACATGTTGGTCAAGTGTACCAACATTCGCATCATAAGGGTACTGGAAGGAGAAGAGAGAGAGCAAGAAACTGAAACCTATTTGAAAAAATAAAAACAAGAGACTTCCCCAAGCTGGTGAAGGAAATAGATGTACAAGCCAAGGGAGTGCAGAGAGTCTCAAACAAGATAAACCTAAGAGGACTCCACCAAGACACATCAGATTAAAAAGGTAAAGGTACAGACAAAGAGAGAATCTTAAAAAGCAGCAAGAGAAGCACAGTTATCTACAAGATACTGTCAGCTGATTGGTCAACAGAAACTTTGAAGGTCAGAAGGGATTGGCACGAAATACTCTTAAGTGGTAAAAAGCAAGGAACTATAAACAAGATTACTCTACCCAGCAAAGCTATTATTTAGAATAGAAGGACAGATAGAGCTTCCCAGACAAGAAAAGGTTAAAGGTTAACAGTTAAAAGTTATCACCACCAAACCAGTATTACAGAAATGTTAGAGGGACTAGGAGAAGGATGAAGAGGAGGAGAAGGAGGAGGGGGAGGAGAAGAAGAAGAGGAGGAAGGAGAAAAAATAAAAATATGAATAAAAAATGGCAATAACTATCAACAATTACTTTAAATGTAAATGGATTAAATATTCCAACCCAAAGACATAGGGTGGCTGAATGAAAAAGAAAACAAGCCCCTTACATATGCTACCTACAAATTTCTCACTTTAGATCAAAAGATACACACAGACTGAAAGTACAGGGATGGAAAAAGACATTTCATGAAAATAGAAACAACAACAACAAACTTGTGTATACCAGACAAAATAGACCTTAAAACAGAGGCTATATAGAACAAGAGACAACCCAGCAACTCCACTTCTGGGTATTTATCCGAAGACACCACTAATTTGAAAAGACATGGGTCCATATGTTCACTGCAGCATTAGTTGCAATAGCCAAGATGTGGAAGCAACCTAAGTGCTCATCGATAGGTGAATGGATAAAGAAATGGTGCATACATACAGTGAAATATGATTCAGACATAAAAAAGAATGAAATCTTGGCCATCTGCCACAACATGGAGGGATATAGATGGTATTGTGATGAGTGAAATAAGATAGAGAATGACAAATACTATATGAGTTTACTTATATGTGGAATCTTAAAAAACAAAATAAACAAAACAGAAACAAACTGATAGATGTAGACATAGAGAACATTTTGCTGGTTGCCAGACAGGAGGGGGTTTGGAGGAATGGGTAGAAAGGGGAAGGGATTGAGAAGTACAAATTGGTAGTTACAAAGTAGCCATGGGGATGTAAAGTACAACATAGGGAGTATAGTTACTAATATTATGATCATAAATAAGTTATATAAGTGTTTAATCATTATGCTGCACACCTGAAACTAATATATTGTATATGAACTTTAATTGAAACAATAAAAAACTATTTAAAAGAAAAAAAATTGTTCTGTCACTCCCTAAAATACAGTCTGGCTTCTTCTGTCTGGCCTAAGTTAAAATAATCAAAATACATTTTAATATTCTGGGGTTTGTTAAATGTTAAATGTCCCAACTTCTAGAGGAGGGTACTAAAATATATATCGTTTGTGAAATTAACCCACAGAGCATGCAAATATAACCTGCATGCACCCTCTCTGCAAGAGTCTGACTTAGAGGGTTCAGAAATACTCTGACAGATGCAAAAGGAAATTCTGGTCTCATTTCCACCAGAATCCTCTTTTCTCCCCTAATATAATCCTTATTCTGCTGCTCATCTATCCACAGAAGGGAGGTAGTGGGGATGAGTCTTATACCCAGGGGTTTGTACTGTTTACTTTCATTTCTGAGAACCAAAAGCAACATGAAGGAAAATACCTCATGACCAGAGTTCACTCTGCGAGTCAAGCCCAAACCCAAGTGTCTTATTTCATCCCCACCCCTGCTTGTTGCTTGTTCCTTCCCCTGAAACCCCTTTGAAGAGGATCAGTGACCTTGACATCAGCTTGCCACTGGAACCTCCACGCAGAACCCCTTGGGCACCTTTCCCTGTGGGATAGTGACTTTACATCTCTGTCTCTAAAAATCATTCAGGGAAATTTTAGCCTGGGCTGAGTCCCATGCTCTTATGGTCAGTGGATTGCGAATCCTGATAACCACAAAGCCATGGACAGGAGGGGAGGAGTGTTTGTCTGACAAGTTAAAAGGCATTGGAAGAGTTCACTGTGGTTCCCTGAACCTGGCATCCATCCCCCTGGCTACAGGGAGCATAAGAGAAATGGTGGCTAACATGAAAAATGGGTCTAATCAACTGGTTTCTCAACTGATTAATAACGGGCCTCCAGCTAGTGCTACAAAGTGAAAATTCCAACAATTCATTTAATAGTAAGAGCAGTTAGATTATGTTAAAAGCATATTACAATTTGTTTTGATTAATTCATAATAATAAACTATGGTTAGGGTTCTGGGCAAATCTGGATGAAAAGGTCATTTGCCACCTTTGACAACTTTGAAACATGGTTAAGCTGCTTTGAAAGGAGTCGATTCCTTTTGCCCGGTAAGTAAAGCAAATGCTCAGGATTCACCGCAAGGTGGATGAAGGCCTCACTGAGTGTCCAGCACATGCGTGGACACCAGGTCCCTGGGAAGGCCCCTATAGTCAGACTACCCCCCCTCCCCGCCCTTGTTTGTGGTGTTCAAGGCTTCTCATCAGTCCCCTTCAAACATTTCCTGTAAAGTGCCAGGTAGAGATGTTAAGCAACACAAGCCGTATGGTCCCTGTTATAACTAATCAACTCTGCCATTGTCGCATGAAAGCAGCCACAGATGGTAATAAACAAATGGCCATGTCTGTGTTCCGGTGCGGCTTTGTGTACAAAAACAGCAGGCAGAGAGGGTCTGGCCCCCACACACAGTTTCCCAACTCCCGATGGTGAAGCACTAAGGAAAAAACCCTCTATATGTTTTTGTAAGAAATTAGGCCCATGCTTTCATTTGCTTTAGTTTGGGGAATGCTTTCTTCTTGCATTGCCAAGGGATCATGTGAGTCTCAGAGATGCCTCTTCAGGCTTATCTACCTGCACATAAGATCAGCTTCTTCAATTTAATGACACAAATCCATTTTGCGGGGGGAAATATATAGTACCTTAGTTTTACTAATAGATGAAAAACTTCTAAGCCACAGAGGCTAGGAGATTCACCTTATACAGTGTTAACATCTAACACTGTCAAATACGTATTATACATTACCTTAAACTATTGTATACAGCTAAGTAAACACTGTGTGAAGAATGCTTTCTTCCATGCAAGGGCTATAGTACTAAGCACTCATTTTCCAATTGTTGAAAGTATATCCACCTATTTCCGGGTTCCTGTTTCCAACAGCTTTTATTTGAGGGACTTGAACACTGACAATTGGTAAAATCCCACTGTAATTCTTACGGCACTTTATTTTCCTGCCGGCAAATTGTGTTTATAAGGATTAGGGCACTAGAATAGTTAATAGCAAGTTTTGTTTTGTTTTAATTGCTATCGTTGCTGTTGTACCTGGGTTTACTTTTAGTTGAGGGTTTAATATAGCTACATGTGGAACAACTGGCTGTTTTTAGTACATCTTTGCAAAGAAACTTCCTTCATCTCACACATGGTTTTGCTTTGTGAGAGCCTACATTAACAAAAATAGCTGAACTTCTTAAACTTTTTTGCTCCATTTAACAGTACAAGGGAAGAGTCATCCACCTATTGTTCAGTACAGCCCAGGAAACTACACCCTCTTACCATCTGTAGTTATAAGGTTAGCTCTTTAGCTGCCTGAGATTAGAATCTCATCATCTCAGTCTGAATGCATGCCAACCTCTCAAACACTGAAAAGGAAAATCTCTGAAAATAAAAAGCCACAACTATTTATTGAACACTTTATATATGTCAGAGGTAGGGGTGGATGCAGGAGAGGGTATGTAAAATGTCCTTCATCGCAACAATGGAAAGTGGGCTACGTCCTATTTTAGAGGTGAGGACACTGAGAGCAAGGGTCAACGACTGCCAAGCTCATAGAGCTAAGTGAGGAATCGGGCTGCATGACTCAGGCCTACCTGATGCAGGATGTCTCAGAGATGTCTTTTTCCCTGACCCCCACACTCCTTCTTTTACATTTTCAAATTCGCTTGTACCTTACCTCCCCCTTACATTTACATTTACAATTCTCTTGTACCCTACCCACCCCAGTAATCTCTGGCCCATATAGCCCTCCCTAGTCTTGTTACCATAGGTAGTTAGCTAGTTATTAATGAGAAAAAGGAGCAAAGGGAATTAGACATTGAGCTTAATAAACTGGGGAGCATGAGCCTGTTTGCTTCACCAGGAAACTACAGCTTCACACCCCATGGGATCATAGCATTGCTCCAATTGCTCCTCCCTTCCCCGCTCCAGTACCTGATTGTTGGGGGCGGGGGGATAGGAGAGGGTGCATTATTCTCTTCAACAACATCAACTCCCTTCTCCCATCCCTCCCTTCCCCTGGCTAAAAACCTTGTAGTCTTTCCTTACATAGTCCATTTCTAGAGACTAAACTCCTTAGCCTGGAATTCAAGGCCCTCCCCACCCCCACACATACACATCTTATCTCATGGTTACAAGCCACCTGTTCCATTTCTCTTTGGTTGCCTTGTACGCCCATCAAATGCAAGCACATTAAGAGACAGCTCAAATTCCACCTTCTCTGTGAAGCACCCTCTCATCTCCCCTGCCAGAAGTAGCTTCTGTGTTTTCATAGCACTTGATTTTCTTATGGCACTTGGTTTTTATCTTACAATACACTTACGTATGCACATATCTGGCACCACTATTTGGAAGCACTTTGGGAAAAGAGAATGTTTTATGCATCTTTATATGCCCCAAAGTATTTAATGGTATCTAATGTGTAGTCAGTATCCAGTAAAAGCTCAATGAAAGGGCAATTTAAAGAATACTTACTAATAAGAGTTCTCTAAAGATTTAGTTAGAATGTTAAGAAAACATTGTATTCTACAGTTATTATAATCACTTATTTATTTTATTATGCAAAGTTACACGAATTATTGCTCCATGAATCAAGCCTGGACAGAAATTATGTTCTTGTCCTACTCTTTAGTTACTTACGCATCCATTTCCATATAGTTCTTTAAAAGACCACATATTTTTCCAATTTTTAAGTTTTAAAATTTCATTTTTCAACCTATGTTTCTTGTTTTATGAGGGATTGAGACACTTTTAGTAAACTGGTCAGGAAATTCCAGGTAAACCATAATTCTTATTTGCTGATGCTTTCTCTTTAATGTTACTTTTAAATATATGCCATACTTTTATTTGACCAAGTTTTTTTTAATGTACTAATTAAGACATACTAGAATATAAAATATCTTCCTACTTTCTAAGAAAATGCTCTCAAAACAACTATACCCTGGCTGGTATGGCTCAGTGGATTGAGTGCTAGACTATGAACCAAAGGGTTGTCAGTTCAATTCCCAATCAGGGCACACGCCTGGGTTGTGGACTCCAGTAGGGGGCGCTTGAGAGGCCACCACACATTGATGTTTATCACCCTCTCTCCCCTTCCCCTGTCTAAAAATAAATTAAAAACAAAAAAAACAAGTGAATACTTTTGTCAGCAAAGGACCTGTTTAACTTCTCTCAACTGCTTTAAACTTCCATTTTTATTTTCAACATTGAATGTACTTTTAAGTGCTTTTACTTTTTTTCATTTTTCTTAAGTGCTTCTTAAAGGTCGTAAAAATTTGAGAATTTCTAAGATCTGTAGTTGGATTTCTTTATGTTGCCCCTGACATTTAACTTTTTGTTCTTGAACTCACTTTCCTTCCAAATATTCCACTACCATGAATTATACTGAAATCACTATAGATCAAGAAATCTTTTTCTAAATTTTAGAATTATATACATTGAAGACAATTAGGAAAGTCTTATGTGTAAAGATATATTCATGTAGCAGAATGTTGACTGAGACTTTTTCTGTTGTCCAAAGACTGAAGACAAATACACTACTTTATAAAGAACACTTTAATGTGGGTACAAATATTCCCTTCGATGTTCATGAAGAGACAGTGCTGCTACCCTGAAATCATTACCCGTCATCTCCCCGTTACCCCAACACACACGCCCATGAATACTGAAGTATGGATGGACTGGCAACGGGGAGGAGCGGAAAGACAGAATGCACTGTCCGTTCATTGTGGACGACGAGAGCGAGTTTGTCAAAATTGAGTTTTGTTCTCCAGCTTACCCCTAACACAAATAAAGAGAATTTTAAAGAAAATCATTTCCAAAAGTTGCAGGCACCTGCCAAGAAGGAAATAGTTCTTGAGGAGGGCGAGAGTTGGAAAAAAGGTATCAAGGACAATGGCAGGGACAGTGAAGCGCCCATTTTCCCATGGTTTCCTAGGGCAAGGACGTTTCCTGTGATCAAGCAGGCATCCTTGAAAGCTAGCACTTAAGGCCTGCAACACCACGAGCAGCAACAATCGGGAACAGTGACAGCTAAAAACAAACAAGTCCAAAACTAAGTTACTGCAAACACACACAGCCAGGCTCAGTCAGAAGCCCTCCTTGGTTGCTACCAAAGGCAGCGGTGGGTGACCGACAGACACGTGTCCTTTGCAGTTCTCTGCACCCCTCTTCAACTCAAATCTGCTCTTCTTCCAAGGACAGCGGTCAGATTGGTTCTGGCCCACCCTAATGGCCTCATTTTAACTTAATCTGATCTCCAAATACAATCACATTGTGAGGTTCTAGGGGTTTCAGCTTCAGTGAAGTTTTGTACACAGTTTACCTCCTAACACCTGGCATGGGAGAAAAACAAGCCATTTTAAACAGCTAAAAGCATAAAAGGTTGCGGTCGTTTGCTATAAACATACAAGGTGGTCCCAAATGCTGAGTGCAAGGTGAGATGGCACCAGTGCTGAAGTGACAGGTAAAGGCTTGAGTCTGCAGAGTTGGGGCAGCCTCACCAGAAAGAGGAAGGGGCTCTGAGGAAGGTGAGGCCTCGGGTAACAGCCAGGACTCAAAGCACCGCCACAGCATTCAGCTGGAAAAAAGAGAGCACTTCCCTGGCAAAACATACTGTAAATGCGTGGTCCCATGGTGCAGGGCACAGGAGTGGGATGCTTTGGGCAGTATTCTTGCCATCATTCACAAATAGAATCCGTCTGCTTACACAATGAATGAAGAGATCGGGATGTTCAGGCAAACTCCAATTAGTTGCAAGACAGATAAAAACATTGTATAAAAAAACCCTAAGTGTGAGATTATGAAAGGTACAATCCAACTCAACTGAGTAGGGGAGGGAGGGAAAAAGAAAAGGAGGTGAAGCACATACCGAAGAGGTCAGCCCTTCTTTCCTGAGACTAGCACTGCTGACCCCAGGCTGCTTCTCTGCCCGGGGCGGGTGGGGGTGGGAAAGACCGCTTCCCTTTCCCAGGGGAGGCCAGAGAAAGGACCTGAGCACTAGGCTTCCTTGACTACTTACAGAGAGCTGTTAACTAAACATCAGTTTCAACGCCTACAATTATTCAAATAAAGGTAGTTCAACTGAACTGTCATTGCTTAGCTTCATTTGAAAACTGGACTCTCTTGCTACCTATACCACTAGAAAATATCTGTGGATCTTTTGAAAAACAAATTCCTCAGTATGGCATAGCATAGTAAAAATCTATTCCTTTTCTGAAGTGAACTAAACCCTTAACAAAGGCTGTTTCTGACTTCACATTTTTAAAGAAAACCTTTAAAGGCTTATTAAGACCTGTATTAGAAAGACTGTCAGATATGAAAAGGCAGAGCTGTTTTTCCTTTTGTTTTACAGTGTAAGAGCGCTCTAGTTACTGAGATTTTGATGCACCTGCTACAACACTTACCCAGCGCATGGCTGCTGGGTGCTCCATCACTTGG
Organism: Anoura caudifer; assembly: GCA_004027475.1. Lineage (NCBI taxonomy): Eukaryota > Metazoa > Chordata > Mammalia > Chiroptera > Phyllostomidae > Anoura > Anoura caudifer. The sequence continues at coordinate 150,363 of PVKU01001592.1, forward strand.
GCAAAACCACACGGCACAGCTTGATTTTCACAAGGGACTTCCCTTTGCTGGAGCCCTCTCCGCTGGCCCTCAGCTTGCCCTCCTCTATCTGCACAGCACCACATCAGGCTGCGGCCACTGACTCTAAGGGAAGAGGGACCTGGGTGACTGCGGAAATGGCATTTACTATCAGAGGAAGTGGAAGTTAAAACACAGAGGACATTCAAAACGACACCTGAATTTCCTGAAAGGCCTGTCACAAAAAACGTAGAAACTGTTTCTTACAGTCTAGTGTAGCATCCCTCTGCGGCACCCATTCCTTAGGTCAGGGTTGCTCCCCTCGGGCAGCAGGTCTCCACAGGGAAAAGGATGCCCTGCACACGGAGAGGAGTCTTGCAGGTTGTAGGCAAGTTGTACCCAATTTCCCCAAGTTCTCCATCTGCTTTGTTACAACCAAATGAGAAGCTTTAAAAACAATGCTAAAACATAGACTCCAATGCACTCAGCGTACACCCAACATCATCAAATAGTTTATTTGGAATCAGAATTGAAGAACATCTGTCAGTTGTTAAAATGTATGTTTATTCCGGTACTTCTGATCAGTTGCACAACTTATCAAGTGAAAATTACCAGATAAATTTTACATTTCTTCAGGACGGGGGTTTATCGATGACTTCAAATTTGGGATCTAAGAGGAGGAAAAAAAGTTAGCTTAGCCATGCTGCAATGAAATGCCTTATTGAGAAAACTTCAATATTTAACTCATCAATCTTCTGATTATTTTTAGTCAATATCTGCTGTTTCTAAATATCTGCAGGGAAATATAACAACTGCCAAAGATTCATTCAGCATTTACAAGCCAGGCTATTAACTGACTGTACATATATCATTTAATTAAAACAACCATATGGGAAAGATACAATTCTCCCCTAATGTAGGTGGGAAACAAGTACCAGTTATCCATCTAAGACCACACAGTTCCTGAGTGATATTGTCAGGATTCAAGATCAGGGCATTTGATTTCAGAGCCGCATCATTTAACCTCTGTTCCATGATCTCCTACACCGATGGCAAACGTTCACCCCGGAGACTCCCACGCACACATCCCTGTCTTACTAAATCCACGTCCAACTGACATTTATCCTCTCAAATATCCAAATAAGTACACTTATTTTCCTCTTAAAACGATCTCCACAAGAATGAATCCGTGATTAAAGAGACTTACCTTCAAATTTGAAGTCAGGGAACGCATTCATGTCTGCTTTACCATACATTTGCTTAAGCTTAAACAGCTCCCGCTCCAAATCCTGCTGGTACTCAGGGCCAGCGTCAACGGGTCCTCCAGACGACCTGTAAACGAGCACGTGAAAACCCATTTTATGCACCAGTTTACAAAACTGAAATCACTTCCTACCCTGAGAGATTCTGCCATTTAGAAGAAAAAAATAACATGTTCATAAATATTTACGCTGTAAGGGAATTATGTGATAGCTTCAAAGGCATGGTTTAACAAAAAGCTACTCAAGTTGAGGAGAGCACTTTTGCTAAGCTAATCAGAAAAAAATTTCATTTTAAAAAAGGGGTGTTTGTGATAAATCATGCATTTGGGTCAGATTTTAATTTGAGACATTCTAAGACTGAAAAGCAAAGATGTGGAGGAGAAAAATGCTGGCTTTCTGTGGGACTATTAAGCAGTTTAGATGGAAAGCCAGCAGGACCCAGATCATGGGAAGCCTGAAATGTTAAGCCTGGGAGTTTGTACTTTATTTGCTAAGGAATAAAATGACAAAATCAGAGCTGCGCTCTGGGAAAGTAAATACAGCACCATGGACGGGCAATGAGGCCCACTGCATGTACTTGATTCTCTGCACAAACTCTCCCGTGTTTGTCATGATGTTACTGCCTGCCTGTCAACGAATAACAAACAAACAAATTTACAAGTGAAAATCCCATCAAGGGTCATATTTTCACACATGCCTATAATAAAGGCACAGGGTCTTACTTATGTTACAGAATTTTCACCAAAAAAATAGAAATAGCTCTTTTTTTTCCTTCAAAGACTGCATCCATTTCCAGACAGGAAGGGAGGGAGAACAAGAGGGAGCGAGACATCAATGTGTGGCTGCCTCTTACACCCCACCTTAGTGGGGACCTGGCACACAACCCAGACATGTGCCCTAACTGGGAATCGAACCAGCGATCCCTTGGTTCACAGGCCAGCACTCAATCCACTGAGCCACACCAGCCAGGGCACAAGAGAGCTCTAATTATAAAGAACTTATTAAAACTTTCTCTGATGATAGAAATGCTTTGTATCTCTGCTGTCTAATATGGTAGCCACTAGCCACTACTGAGCACAGGAAATGTGGCTAAGTGACTGAGAAACAATTTTTATTTAAGCTTAATTATAATTCATTAGAATTTGAACAGTCGCATGTGAATATTTACTAAAATACATACACAATACAGTTCCTGATGGAGCCTTCAACCACATACTCTGGTAGACTCCAGCTCTGGGATCCACAAGTTTCAGAAACTGCTTGGAGAAGATCCAGCCAGTCTCACCAATGGACCGGTTGCTGCCAGGTGGAGGCTGTTACAACTTTCATGCGTACGCCTGTGATATAAAGGGGCCACACACACTCTAACTCCTCAACTGCCTATAAGACGCCCAGCCTGTCCTGCTCTAGATGGTGACAGGGTTAAAGCAGAAATTCAAGGGAGATTCATTTATTTCACTTAAAAAGAAAACACCAGGCATGCCAATTTATTGAACCACTTACTCTTCTAAACATCCTGTGATACAGATAGTTGTTATCATCCCCATCTTACAACAAGGAACCTGAGGCACAGAGGTTAAATAACCTGCCCAAGGTCACAGAGCTAGTCAGTGCAGAGCTGGACCGCAGCCCAGCACGCATGCCCAGAACACGGCACGCTGCTGTCTGCACAATGAACCGGACTCCTTCGGTTCAGAGTATACCTAATCACTGACTTCTTACCGGACAAGCTTTTAAGGACAGTCAAAGTGCGAACAGCATTAATACTACGATGCCACAATACCTCCGGGCAGGAGACACTCCAGTTCCCCACCATCCTGCGCACCTACTTACTGAGGAGCATGATTTTAGGCAAATTCTAAATTTTTAGCCTTAGTTTTCTCATGTATGAAATGGGGAAACCATGAGTAAGGCTGTGTGTTTCTAATATTGTCTTCATTGTAATCCCTTCACCCTCTTCCTCCTTAGTTCTGTAACAACAAACCTTGTTAGTGGCCCAGTCCCAAAACTCGCAGTGTTCTGACCTGTCACTTTTAGATTCCCACTGCTATAAAGACAAGACTCTCATCAGCCAATGCTTAGATCATTACATTTTCCTTTTTTAAAGATTTTATTTTATTTTTTTTAGAGAGAGGGGGAAGGAGGGAGAAAGGGAGAGAAACATGTGCAAGAGCCACATAGATTAGCTGCCTCTTGCACGCCCCCAGCTGGGGACCTGGACTGCAACCCAGGCCTGTGCCCTGACCGGGAATCAAACTGGTGACCTTTCAGTCCACAGGCCAGCACCTGAACCACTTGAGCCACATCAGCCAGGTCATGTTGTTACATTTTTCTAACATGTCCATTTTCCTTCTTTTCTCACCCCAATTTTCCCAATACACCATGATTAAAATTATCTTCCTAATACAAAGCAATCTTGTTCCACCTCACCATCCTGCTCGAACAACTTTTATTACTCATAAATGCCTTTCATATATTTTAATTGTCCAGTCTCTAAGCAAGGCCTTCGACAGTCTCTCATTCTTACCCCATTCTACGCTTACTGCTCCCTATGCTCTTCATACCCTACCTTGGGATATAGCATCACACAATTTCCTAAATATGCTCTCTAGTTTTCATACCTTAGCTCACACCACTCTTTCCTCCTAAAAGACATTCTCCTCCCACCCCCATTTATCTGTCCACCCTTCAGACCAGTTGTTCGTAACCTCAGGTAGACCCCTGCTGGGAGTGTCTACTAATGGCCTTCTGTGGGTCTGAGAACCCTTTCATGCTGTAAGCAAAATCATGTGAGTAAATTCTTCACTTTTTTTTTCAAGTGAGATTACACATAGCTGACCATGAAATTCTCAAGAGGGATGGATGACCTCCAACACTGCCCTCAAATCCCAGACAAAACCTGCACTTTTCTCAGACCTTCTAAAATGCCTCCAGCTGGAAAGAAGCATAACTTTCCTACGAACGCCCCAAACACTGAACGTGCCACTATCTCAGTCAACACCTAGCTCATCTTACCTTAGAGTCCATGTACTTGCCTACAGATCTTCTACCCTTAGCAGGTATTAAGAATATTGTGTAAATGCAGTGTGGCTTCTTTCTCTGTGGCCCAATACAATTCATGGCCCACTGCTTTGCACATGGCAGACAACTAAATAATTTTTTTAAAAGTGGAACTAGGCCCTGGCTGGTGTGGCTCAGTGGATTGAGTGCCAGCCCAGTTTGATTCCTGATGAGAGCGCATGCCTGGGTTGTGGGTTGGGTCCCCAGTTGGAGGTGCACAACAGGCAACCACACATCACTGTTTCTTCTCTTCTCTTTCTCCCTCTCTTCCCCTGTCTCTAGAAATAAGTAAAATCTTAAAAAAAAAAAAAAATGGAACTAGGAACTGACATGTACAACTTTTCCAAAGATCTGTGGGTTGAACTTGATGATGACTGAGGTCATCATTCATTTCCAGAACTGTGTGGTGCTGTAATCGTGCTTTTCCTGGACTTGCTTCATAGCATTTCAGAGTCTTCTGCCTTTTGATATTCCCAGAAATATGTAAGAATAAAAAAAATTAAAGAAAAACCGCTGTTTATGTTTCCCTGAACAATATACTTTAAGAAAAGTTCTATGACTGTGGTTTCTCCAATAACTGATGCAGTAATGAAGGCAGCCGTGAAGGGACTAACCAGCAGGCAGAGAGTCCAGCACAGGTACACGAAACACTGAGGTGATGCATTCCAGGCCGGACAGAGCAGGACAGTGAGAGATTTCCTTATGCTACTCAGAATGACACATGCAAATTAAACTTTATGAATTATTTCTGGAATTTTCCATTTAATATTTTTGGACCCTGGTTGACCACAGGTAACTGAAAACCCAGAAAGTGAAACCACAGACAAAGGGGAACTACTGTATAGTTCCTTAATGATTTCCAAGATCCTGCGTACCTCTACAAATTGACTCTAGTTTATAACAAATGACATTAGAGCAAGGACGTATCCAAAATAACAATAAATTTAATGGGATTCTCCCTCGGAACCCACGTAAAAAAGATAAATTTGGGACTGGATCTTGTCTCCTTTTGACACACTAATGAACCTCTATGCCAGGGATCAGCTCAGTGAAGGTCTTAGACCCTTTGAAACACCAAGTAATTTTATCACCACCTCAAAACTTACATACTTTGATGATTTATATTTACATCATGGTTGATTCTCTACCCACTTACTGTCGCTTTGTTTTGTATTCTCTAATCTTGTCCACGAAGAGTTTCTGCACAGGATCAAGTTCCTTAAACGCCACCGCTGTCACACCGATATTCCTCCTCAAGTAGATGGAGACTGCGGACTGAACGGCCGAGGAGAACCTGGAGAGCCTTTGAAGGATCATGGTGATTCTGTGACTGACAACGAGCACCAGAATGTTAATACACTTTAGTATGTATAAGACTGTAAAATACCTCCAAGTCTATCATATAGAGGGAATCTAATTCTCTTCATTGCTACAGAACTGAAAGCATAGCAGAACTGAGTCAATGCTAACAGTCATCTGACCCCAGCTCCATACCCCCCCTCCCCCGCCCCCTGCAAGTTTTACTACTTAACCACAAGGCTCTGCGACCTGGAAATGGTTAGGAACTCAGGCCTGTTGCAGCCCCACCACAGTCACATGCAGAAAGAGCGCGGCACCTGGAATGGGGTGTTTCCTCTCCCTGAACGTAGTCTTGGATCAGTGGAAAGTCAGCCAGCATGTTAGACAACTGCCCACCCCCAGCAGGGAAAAACAACCCTGACCCTTCAAAGGACAGCTGGGCAGGGACACTGGAGACCGTTGCCTCAGTAAGGACCGACAACCTGGAAGTTTCTACTTCACAGACGCACCAAGGGAGAAACTGTCTGCCAGTTACAACTGCAACTCTAAGTCCAAAGAACCAGCAAGGAAACCTTCCAACAGCAGAGGGAAAACCACGCAGTACATCTTAAGTAACAAGTTAGAATTTGGAAAGGAGGTGAAACTCCGACTTTTAAAAATAAGGACTCAAAGACTTCCAAGTCCTTAGACTTGTTGAAGCTCAGAGACATAATTTTCTAAGTAAAAATTTCAGTAGATAAATTAGGGGATGATCTCGATTGAGACCTCATTTAGTATCTTGAAAGACCAAAAGCAAAAAAAATCCAAACTATGACAAATGTATGAAAACAGGAATTCTAAAAGAAAAGGAATAGATAGGGAGGCCCTACATAGTTAGGAGAAACTCCCTCAGATCACGAAAGGGGGATTCTACAACAGTGAAAGGGCTTACCAGTCTATGTGTTAGGCTGATGACAGGAATCACACCTCAATACAGCCTGGTAAAATTTCTGAACCTTAACGATAAAGGGAAAACCTGACATGCTAAGGCTAAGGTGATTCCTCCCCTGGCAAATTACCTAACAATAACAATAACAATAACAACAGTCACTGTCACCCTGACACTGGACCCCATTAAGATACACTACTGCTGTTCAAAGTCTGGCCTGTGGACCAGTGGTAGTATACAAACTGTGTCACTGGTCTAGAGTTAAGACAAAAATTGGGAATAAGCATTTAGAAACTTTTAAGCAATTTAGCATTTTAACTTATACCTGCTGAACTTTATAAAAAAAATAATGTTTGTATTTTGTTTATTTTGTCTTTCATACAATTTTTCTGGTAACTCATTTGCACTGTATTCTTCAAAATATCCACAAAGGCTGGGGTGGGGAGTCCTTTACCACTGAGAGTTGGAGAAGCACTAGCCTATAGGAGAGTAGAGTAGCACAGCTCTTGAATAGGGGTGGCGTATTTGGCAACATCTAAAGACATTTTTGGTTGTCCCTAATGGTGTGTTACCGGCGTCTAGTGGGTAAAGGCCAGGCATGCTGCCAAACATCCTGTAGCAACAACAGCCTTCCCACAACAAAGAATTGCCTGGTCCAAAATATCAATAGTGGCAAGGTGGAGAAACCCTGAAATAGCATATAAAAACTACCAAAAGGAATGATACAATCAACAAAATACCCTTCCCTGCCAGAATGAAATCAGAGGAAAATACATGAGAAAAGACTCCAGGAAAACAACAAATGACCTTAAGCTGCTACTTATTACCATTCCCATTTTACATATACAGAAACTGAGGTTTAGAGATAAGTACCTAGCCCAAGGTAGAATCTGACTGGACACAAACATATTTTTAAAATCATGCAACTCAATGTGTATGTTCCTTTCTGGCAACTTAAGGACATGCTTAACACTCAGCAATAAGGTTATCTAATGTTCGTTCAGCCTTAGGTATTTCGCAAAGTGCTTTCATATATAAGGTGTGTCCAGAAAAAGTCCAGTCATTGTTAATAACAAGAATGGTTTGCACATCTATGTAACATGGTAGCCAAGGAGAGTGCACTGGAATGTGATGGTAAACAATGACTTCACTGCACTAGTCAGTGGGGGTGGTAAACGCTGTTGAGTGAGCATGTGTACTGTGTGGCCCTCACATTCAAAATGACGGAGCAAGTACAGCAACAAATCTGCATCGAATTTTACATTAAATTTGAACATTCCTCCATGGAAACTACTTCCATGATTCAGAAGGCCGCAGTTATGGGCAGCTGCTGACTGGCAGCTTCATCACAACAATGCACCTGCTTATGCATCACATCTCGTGCAGAGTTTTTTGGTGAAACATCAAATCACCCATGCAACTCAGCCCCACTACAGCCCAGATTTGGCACCCTGCAAGTTCTTGCCTTTCCCAAAACTAAAATCACCTTTGAAAGGGAAGAAATTTCAGACCATTGATGAGATTCAGGAAAATATGATGGGGCAGCTGATGGCGAGTGAGAGAACGGTGTGAGGTCCCAAGGTGCCTACTTTGAAGGAGACTGAGGTGTCATGGTCCTAATGTACAGTGTTTCTTGGATCTTCAATAAATGTCTGTATTTTTCATGACATGGTGGGATACCTTCTGGATAGACCTCATATATAGTCTCTCCTTGCACCCTTATGGCACTCCCCTTAAAAATTAAAGCAAGGTGCTCACACTTCTTCATTACAGGTAATAAAACTATGTCTACATGCAATTTAGTCCCAAGGTTAATTTGCTTTGATTGTAAAAATCATCTTATTCCTATGGCAACATGAGTAAAATCCATTTTCATTTTTTTGATTTCTATCATCTAAGTACTAATGATTCCCAAAACACATCTCTAATTTTATTCTTTTTCCTGAAATCCTAACTTAAACATTCAACAGTTTACATCCCTTCATAAGCCCTTTAGGGCACTCAAATTCAACTTGTTTAAAAAATGAACACATAATCTATCAAAACTGGCTTTTTCCTTTATCCCCCTTTTCATTTTTCACCATTGTTTAAATATATAGCGAGTGTGGGCTGTCCACTGGCCCGCTGAAGACACGCTATTACACAAACAGGTGTCAAAATACCAATTGTGATGTGTTCTCTATTCCAGTACCATGGACTGTCACAAGAACCTGTGATAGAGATTTGACATAGAAAAGATTGGGGAAGGCAGCAAGAAAAGGGTACAGCAAGCGCAGAAGCAGCGTGGTTCTCCTGTCTACAGTGATGACTGAGCAGCCAAAAGGTCAGTCCTTTTGCTGCCTCTTCAAAGCATATCCTTTAAGTCAATTCACAATCTGCCTATCTGACCCTCTTTCCCTCCTGGAAACCTTGGGTTCGCACGTGCCCTCCGCTCTCTCCCTTAGTTCAAGCACCCCCTCTGTCCCACGCAGCGTCTGGCTCCTTAAGACTGTTGAGATGTGGGATTGTGCAAGGAAAGTAAGTGTAAAACACTTCTGCCAAACCATGATTTAGCACTATCGACATTTTTAAGGGGGCTGCAAAGTTTTAAGTTGGCTATCACTGTTTTACCTTTTACGGGGCATGTTCTGCTTTAAATAGCTCAGAACAATTTCCCGCACGCCCAGGCTGGGCAAGCCTGGCTGCAGACCTGCCACACCAGCATGACCTTGGGCTGCCCCAGCACGACCGCTGGCCCAGGAAGCTCCCGCGTCCCCGCAATCAGCACCACCCTAGCTTGTCCTCAGAGCGAGTGTTATTAACAAGGCTACAGACATCGAGCCAAGAGAAAACTTCCAGGCCTAAAAGCGCCGAGATCTGCAGTGACGTCGGGCCAGGCCGTGAAGGTGCCCGGGCAAGAAAACTGCTTTCTCATTAAGGGCAGAGGTAATAGGTAGCCCAACCCGATGACCAAATTGCGAACCGGCATTCCAAGAGGCTAAGCAAGTCCAGCTACCCTCCCAATCACCTTGCACTCAGTCCGAAGCTGCCAGAGCCACCACCGCCGCCACCGTTCTACTTCCGGCCCTGGCTCCGCCCCCACCCGCCTACCCGCCATCGCAATGCATTATGGGCTGCCGTTTCAGTCGGTCGGCACTCACCGGACAGGAAGCGTCTCGGAGACAGTCCGTGACCGGACGGCTCTAGGTGAGGTAGAAGGCAAATAAGAGGAAGTAGAGGGTAAGTGCTTCCGGGTCCCCTAGCCAGTCCTCCGCCATCTTTTGTCCTCCTAATTTGATCTCTTTTTCCTCTTGGAAACCTTACTGTGTACGCATGCGCACTTGGACAGGCCTGTCCCTTAATTCAGTCCCTCCCTCCCCGAGTCAGCAGTCCTGTTCTTGGGTTGTTGAGGTGTACGAACGTATCGACAAAGTGACAAGAGTGTAAAACAAAGCGGGCTGGGGCGTTGTGCTCCCTTGCGCCTCGTGAGCCTCCGTTGCCTCGGGCGTTCGTTTCGCGCAACCTGCTGGGAGTTGTAGTCCTGGACCTGAGGGTGCCTGGGAGGCGGGAGGGGGTTTGGAGTTTCTAAGCGCCGATTCCGCGGGAAGGGCCCAGGGGCCTCACACTTCGAGTCGCGGGAGCTGCAGGTTTTACCGCAGAGACGCTGCACGTGGAGCTCGTGCCACTGCTGTTCTCTGCCGGCTCTGGAGCGCGGGCGGGGCGACGGGGTCGATTCCGGAGCTGGTGAGTGTGGCCGCGGAGAGGAGGGGAGCGCGGGCCCGCGCGGGCCGGCTTCGTTCCGGGGCCTTCTCCCCAAAGCGGCCCCCCCGCGGCCGCTTCTGTGTTTTGTTTCCGCTGGTCCCCGGCGCTGTGACTCCCATTTCCGTTCGTGGAGACTTGAGGGAGCCGGGTGGGGAGGGGCGGGGAGGCTGTGCGGGGAGGGGAGGGGAGGGGCGGGGGGCGCGCGGCGCCGGGCTCTGGGAAGCCGCGCGCCCCCGGGTCCCGGGCTGTTCCTGTCACTTTTCTCCACTCTTCGCTCACTGTTCCCTCGTCGACTGTCCGCCTTGGTCCTCAGTGTCCACGCTCAGGATGTGATCCTGACGCTCCGGGATTTCAAAGGACAATGCAAAACTAGTCTCGCCGTCTCAGCGATTCGCTCTCACTTCAAATCCAGTTTTTTTCCAGAATTGCCCCATATTTGCATCACAGCCATTTATTAGTGTATATAGAGTCCATTGGGTTTATTTTTAAAGGGAGGCATTAAGACAAGGGAAAACGATGGGTTAATATAGTTTGCCAGCTTTTTAAGTTTGTTGTGTGTTGGAAGATAAGCTGTTTTCGCGTGTTTGTATTTAGGGATCCTAATTTGATTAGGTTAACGGCAGGGAAGACTGCCTCCTGCTGCATTGCAAGATAATGAGTCGTGATTTAGAAATATGCGCAGTGAGTCTGGCCCGTGGGAGGAGCAAAAAGATTTAGAAAGGCTCACTGGAGCAAAGTGGATAACTGGGCAGTGATAACGTTGTTTGTACTGTGTTATCTTACGCTTCGGAAGAAACTGATCAGCTCTTTGCCCACTAGGTAAAGGGAATACCCCTCTTAGGGTTTGATCCAGACTTTCCAAGCTTAGGTATTTTCAGATATACTCTGACACTAGGTAGACTTAAGTCAGTTTTACCTGGATTGCTTATACAGGACTATGTGTTACGAGGGATGCATAGTATTGAAGTGAGAAAATAAATACTGAGCTAGATGCTATATTGAGGCCACTCATAAATGCATGTAGGGACTGAATACTACATTAAAACTCTTTACTTCCCTCCAACTTTTATATATAAAATTTCAAATCTATAAGAAAGTAGAAAAATTAAACAACAAAATTATACAGTGAACACCTTCACCCAGTAGGAAGGAAAGTCACCAATTGTTAATCTTTCTCTACGCTTGCTCCCCCCCCACACACACAAATACGTGTGTTTTACGTTTTCTTAAATGCTCCCTTTATTTTTAAAAACAAAAATGTTTTTTTAGTTTCTTCTGGTATTTAAACGTTTTCTTTTTCGAGTTTGAGAAAATGTGTAGTCAGTCAGGTAGGTACTCCCAGATTGTACTTATATATTTATATTAAATACACATTTTACATAGAATGTATTTAATATATATTGTTAAAGATAGATTTATATTACATGTAAATATTGGGGAAAATTGTACTAAACTAATAATGTGTTCCAATGAAAAAGAAAATCCTCAAGTTTAACTGTGACTCCAAAAAAGAATATTAAATGCAACTATTTTACACTTGATCTTAGCCAAAAGGCTGAGACGTGATGAAAATACAACTATTTTAAGGAATACTCATCTTCCCTGGACTTTTAAGTTTAGTTTGTATCCGTTTTGTGAAGCTTTCTGAACCCCAGGTTAGACCGATTCTAAAGAAACCAGGGTTTTGGGACCAGCTCTTTGATGAACGGCTCCAATCAGTGTTCTCTTCTCCATTTGAAGTTTTGAAAAGGAATGCTGGTTCCAGAAAAAGAGCTAAAATCCACTCAAGCAGTAAAATCAAATATTTGGGCAATTTCCCAAATCTCTCTTTTGCTTTCAAGGCTAAATTTGAAGAACTGAGAGAGAAAGAGAAAGGGATCAATTTAGAGTCTACAAGTATTTTTTCCTAAAGTATTTGGGGTTCTTTATCTGGTACCGTCTAGGGACTGATCTATAACTTTTTTGGAAGATGACAGGATACATTTCTTTTTAACAACTACCTGTTTTAGTGCTTATATTATGGGGAACCACATGTAACCTTTAGGGCCATTTCTTAGCCTCCTCTTAGTTCCTCATATGCTTTTTTATACTTTCCAAAATTCTGAGAAAATTCACTTGTTTTCTGATTTTTTTTTTAAATTTGTTATGGAGAGGAAAGTAGCTCTCCTTATAGACCCTGAAAATAAAACATAAATGTCTTTTAAAGTTCTGTTTTGCTGTAAACCTTACAGTTTCTCACTTTTTTTCATTATACAACAGTTTATGAATTTGTGTGTGCGTGCATGTACATTACTTCCTTGTTTTTAACTTCTACTAAAGTTCCACGGTGTGTGCTTCCTTCACGTTTTCTTGTATGGCAAAGCTTTCCTACCACAGATACTTTTCCATGGGCTCCAGCCTTCCACTCTCACCGACAGAGCTGCTCTGAACATTCCTACCCATCAATATGAGACTCTCTCTGGAATGCTGATCCAAGGGCATACCTATGACTGCTGGGTCATAGGTATGAGCATCCTCCATTTGAGCAAGTGCTACCAGGTCTCTCTCCAGAATAACCCCACCTGTCTGTACTCAGTCAACAGAGGCAGAGGACTCTTATGTCCCCATGTCCCTGCTAATTCTTTTCAGTATTCAACATTCTGATTTTCCACATACACATAGTAAAAAGTGGTAGCTCCTTGTTTTGCATTGCATTTTTGAATGATTTGAATTTGAACATAGCTTCATATCCTTAGCCATTTTGGTGTTTATTTGTGTGTATTTCCTTCTGCTATGCTTTACCTGCCTTTCTAATTTGTCCTGACTTTTGGGAGGTTGTCATCAGTTTGCAGGAGTTTACTGCCTATTCCAGTTATTATTCTCTTGTCTTTTAAGTATTGGAAATATCTTTTCTCACTCTGTAGCCTATCTGTTGAATATACTCACATATGGTGTGTAATAGTTCTTATAATATTTGTTTTTTCAACACAGTTTGATAGAGTGCCTACTAAGGGTGAGATACTTTTCAAAATATTTTGTGTACACCTATAAACAAACAGATATCCCTCTAACCAGGTGGACCTGATACTGTCCTGTAGGACACCACCTGTTTTTCTGTAGAGCTCAGGATGAATTCCAGTTTTACACTTAGTGTCTTCAGGAATAGACTTCACTGGGGAAAGAAAAGACTTACTAGGCCACGGTCAGAGAAAAGAAAAGTCTTTCATTCTTTCATTATCCCAAACAAAAGTCTGCTGGATGTGCGTGGTGTATATTCTATTGTGGAACCTCACCCTCTTCCTTCTTATAGGGGACACGTAAAAACAACTTTAATAACGTGGGAAAAAATCAGACCGTTTTTGTACCAGGCCGTTTAGATTTGAATGCCAGCTAATTATGGACTAAGTTGTCAGAAAACCAGCTTCTCAGCAGTTGGAGATGTTGAGACCCAGGGAGAGATACAGCCCTTTCTAAGGTGGAAGACTGCATTAAATACTTTCCTAGTGCTACAGTAATGAATTACTACACTAAAGTGCAGATTGATAACTGTTTTGTTAACTTTATTTTGCTATTTTAGAATATTATACTGGCACTTATAAAATACTGTAATTTGTAACACAAATCATAGCTAGGATTAACCTTAATTTTATATCACTCTATCAGTACAATGCTAATAAAGTACATTATTTATTCTAATAAGAACAATTGTGGTTCATCTCCATGTTGATTTTTTTAAGCTGCAGGTTTGATTCTTATTGAATTTGCTATACTATAGTTGACATAACCTTTCACTTGATTTTGAAGTAAGTTGAGTTAATTTACTAATTAAGATTGGCTGAAAAGAAATCCCAGTAAGTCCAAGAGAATGATGAAGGATTCATGTCAGACTAGTAAGCACAATCTAACAAAAACTATGGTTTATCAATATCATTTGTGGATTTTCTTTTATTGCGAAGATTACTTCCTCCTCTTCTACTTGCCCTCTGCTTTTATTTGAATTGAGTCTCTACTTCTTGTGTACCATTTGTTTGTGCAGATAATTTCAAAATGTCTTAAAATTGAACTCTTACAGGGCTGAGCTTTTGAAATACTTCAACCATGACAAAAAGAGAAGCGGAAGAGCTGATAGAAATTGAGATTGATGGAACAGAGAAGCCAGAGTGCACAGAAGAAAGGTTGGTGTTATCTGAACTTACCACCTTTTATATTATCAGCATACCTAATTGAAATTAAGAATCACACCAGAGTTCTTTTGGGGCCTTTCTTTTTTTTCAACTGAAGTTAGCATTTGGGAGGATAATGTATTGTTTTATTCTTCTGACTTAATGAATTTGTACCTAAAGATAGTTATATACATAGCTAGTAATTATCAAGCAGTTGATTGTGATGGTTTTTATCCTGTAGGACCCTGTTTGATTCTTTTTCTTTCATTAGCGCTGGTAACTTTTATTTTCCAGAGAATTTAATCCACAACATGAACTATTTAACAATTATTTATAAGTAAGTGCTGTGAATTGTCAGGAGTGTATATGAGACAGCAACCTGCCCTCGTAGAGGCCGCAGTGTGTGTGAGGAGGCATACACGTGTGAGCAATTCTGTGCGCAGCACTAAGCCTGCGGCGAGGTGCAAGATGTTCTTGGAAGGAGGGCAGTGTTTGTAAGTCCAGAATCCAAGGTGAGAATATGGGTAAAAGTAGAGGTTTGGGTTACAAGAAGAAGGTTAAGGAATATTAAGACTGATGTTCTTACTTTACTCTGTAAATCAGGAGATGAGCTAATCTAGAGTAAAACGAACTGAAGGCTTCCGTGTAGTAATAAAGTTCAGAACGCAACTTCAGTGCAATGGGCCAAATTACTACGGTTGAAGAGAATGCTGAGTGTTGAGAGCGTAGCTGAGGTTTAGGACCTTAATTCTTTTCAAGTTTTGTTTTGTTGTGGTAAGAACACTTCATTATGAGATCTACCCTCCACACATTTTTGAGTGCCCCGTACTGCGTTGTAAGCAGTAAGCACAGTGTTCGGTAGATCTCTAGAACTCGCTCGTCTGCCATAATCGAGATTTATGCCAGTTGTTTCGCACCTCCCCGTGTTTTCTGCCAGCAGGCTGTGGCTACTCCTGCTAGCTAGCGCCTCTTCTCAGAGGAGAGGTCTGGTCTACCTGATAAGACAAGCCCTGCTTTAGTTGTCTTCAGTCCTGTCCTCTGCCACCGTGCCTTGGCACGGGAATATTTTCCTGACGGAAAAGGTCATGACTGCTCGAGAGACCTTAAATTTTTAATGGAGGGTTCCAGAATGTTTGACTATGCTATTTTCCCCAGGAGAAGAGACAATAGAGACTTCACTGCTCTCTTAATTTTTCACGTGTGTATGTGTATTTTCTTTCATTCATTTATGTAACAGATTACCCCAGAACTTAGTTCTGGCTCAGGGCATTCCATGAGCTTGCAGTTAAGCTGTCAGTCTGGGCTGTGTTCACCTGAAGAGGTATCTGGGGATAGAATATCTGTTTCTGAGGTCACTCGCGATACTGGTGGCAGGACCGTTCACTTCAACACATGGGCTTCTCTGTAGGGCTGCTTGTGACATGGCAGCTGGCCTCTCCTAGAGCAAATGTCCTGAGAGAGCGTGCTCGCCGAAATGGAAGCCGCGGTGTTGTTCTGCGTAACCAAATTTGAGAAGCAGCAGGTCTCATGTGTCTTAGTCTTTTGGTCCCACAGTCCAGCCTTGGTAGAATGTGGAGGGAACTTTAAAAGGGTATGAGGACTATTCGGGCTTCTTGGAGTCTCACATGCACATATTTATTTTCATATATACACACACACAAATGTTCCATGAATCCTAAAGTTTCTGCTGTTTGGCCCTTTATAGAAAAACTTTGCTGTGTCACCTCTCTCCAGCAAGAGGCTGGTAGTTACTCTGATGACCTGGGGAGTGGCTGTGTAAGGGGAGCAGTTAGCCAGCCGTAGCAGAATTTTGCTGTGTAGGAATTTAGGTCCAGTGATGTGATCATCCAGGCTTTTTCAAGAGAAACTGGTGATTCAGATTTTTGTATTAACTCTCCCAAGATTTGACTGGTGGCAGCAAAAATATTCTTACATGTTTTAAATGTTGAGCTTATGTAAAAAAAGTGTCATCTAATTTTTAAAAAAGAATTATTGTTACAAAAAAAGAAAAATATAGCCCATGGGGCTATAGCTGAAGAACTTACTAAACTTAGCCAAAAGATCCAGTTATTTTACCTTAACTAATAATACTAATAGTTTATAATGATTTAAAAATGATATGTTTTCAATCATGAGTGGTCTATTTTATAAATTTTAGAAGTTTTGGAAGGAATTTGGGCAATACATATTCATTGAGTGTCATATACATCACATTATACTTGAAATTTATGTGAAAATGGAACTTGACAAATTGTTAAGTACATACTGTTTTTGACATCTACAAATGAGATTTAAATCATATTAAGTTAAACATGTTGTGAAACTTGAATTCCAGATTTACCAATTCATCAAATACTACTTGTTGTCTGTCTTCTATTTGGCCCCAAATGAGGATTTACCAAGGATATGTAGAATTAGTTACCCAAGATTTTACCTTTAAGGAATTTACAGTTCCATAGAATTTAAAGTATGAAATAATAATACAAAAGAGCCCTAAGAGAGTTTTAAAAGAAGAATTTTTTTTAATGTGGAACTATGCTGAGTATAACTGGTAGTTTTCATATTAAAGTAAGTGGAAAATATTTTATGACTTGTATTTTCATGTCTTATAACTTACATTCATTTAACTGTATTTATGTTGGGAAGGGAAATTGCTGCATATGTGTGTACGTTTATATGTGGGGTGGGAGATTTGCAGCGGTGCTTTACATCTCAGGCTGGCGTTTCCTTGTGCATTTCGGCAGCACCAGCTGGTGATGAGTCTCCCACTGCCACCGCGAATGGTGTGTCTGTGCAGAAATGAGTTTCAAAGACCAGACATAGGTTTTTTGGTATTCAGTTTTGGTTTGAGCATATTGTTACTTTAGTTTTCAGGGGAAAATGTAGTTGTTTAACTGTTATATCCTTTAACATTTAGCATTGTAGAACAAACCTACACCCCAGCTGAATGTGTAAGCCAGGCCATAGACATCAATGAGCCAATAGGCAATTTAAAGAAACTACTAGAACCAAGACTGCAGTGTTCTTTGGATGCTCATGAAATCTGCCTACAAGATATCCAGGTAACCTATTTTTTTTTAGATTCATGTTTTAGCATTTAAGTCTGCATTAGAAGTATTCTGTTGTTGTTGTTGTTGTTGGCCTTTAATCTCTATAGCTGTCAGTCCGAGCTGTCCTCATCTGAAGAGTTGACTGGGGCTGTCATGTCTGTTTCCAAGGTCACTCACAATACTGGTGGCAGGACCATTCACTTTACCACATGGGCTTCTCTGTAGGGCTGCTCGTGACATGGCAGCTGGCCTCCCCTAGAGCAGTACAGTTATCTGTAACTGTATTTGATCGGTGTCATTGTAACGTTTAAGCAATTAGACACAAAGGGTCTTCTTTTGGCAAAATTTTCTTCATTTAAGATTATATTTAAAAAATTGAGTACTAAATCAAGTACATTTTTTTACTCTCACAAATATAAAATGGAGAGTTCAAATCTGGATTAGAGCTAAACAGAGTAGTGGGAAGCGCATTGATTTTGGAAGCTGAAGAAGTGTGTACTCCTCACCCTGTTTGTGACTAGCTTTTAATTTCTTTATGCATTATTTTTCTCATCTTTAAAATGAGATAATTTTACCAAATGATTTTTACATTACCTTTCAGCAGTAAATTTTGGACAAGAATTTCAATTTCCAGTGATTGCATTTCTTGGAGTTGATTGCAATAGGATTTTACCAGTGATGGTATTATAGCAATATATTATGTTTGCAGCATATTTTAATACATAAAAGATAGTATCTTAGATAGGATTGCTCAAATAGTTTCTCCAGACTTCCCTTGATTATATGCTAGAGTTTTATACTGTTTTCATTTTTTAATTTTTATTTTTTATTGTTGACACTATTACAGATGGCCCCTCGTTTTCTCCTATACTGTTTGTAATGCTAACTTACATTAATCTTTTGGATTGTTTGGTTTATCTTATTCTTTGTTTTTCTCCTCATATGTATTATAGAACTTTTACTTATTATAGAACTTTTACTTTCATTTTTTAAAAATTAAAATCATATGCCTACTATTTTGAAACAAGATTTTTGAAAAAAGATTTTGTTTGTTTACTGTTAGAGAGAGAGAGAGAGGGAAAGGGAGGGAGAGAAGCATCAACATGGGAGAGATACATCAACCAGTTGCCTCTTGCACACCCCCAGTTGGGGACCCGGCCTTCTATCCAGGCGTGTGCCCTGACAGGGAATCAAACTGGCAACCTTTCAGTTTATAGGCCGGTCCTCAGTCCACCAATCTACACCAGCCAGGGCTAAAACAAGATTTTGATGTACAATAAGTTGAAATGTTCACCTGTGTGAGCAAAGGTGTACATATGAGATGCTCATTGCATGGTTATGCAGACACTGAAAATAACTCAAATGTTCCAAAAACAGGGGATTAGATAAATAAGTTCTATAGATGGAATTCAAGGCAGCCATTAAAAATTGGTGAAGTAGTGCAGGCTGGTGTGGCTCAGTGGGTTGATCTTCACATCAGTCTGTGCCAGTGTATTCTTAATCATATTCTGCAGATATAGAAACTGATACTTAAAAAGGTTGAATAGTTTCCCAGCATTTAGTTGCTACACAGGAGTGCAGTGGAATTTGAACCCAGGCCTCTGTGACTTCAAAACATTTCAGTTGTTTGAGACAGACTTTTAAGAAAGTTTGTATTGAATAACTCACTGTCATCTACCTAATTGTTCTCATATCTACGATAAAGGGGAATCCAACTTGGTATCTTGTCTTTCAGCTTTAACATTTGTTGCTGCTTTTATGGTACTTGGTCTAACCAAATTGAAAATGTGACTTGTAAAAAGTCTATCGTAGATTTTTCGAAAAATTTTTGTTGGTTAAATTGAAATAAGCATAATTCATAGTGTTATAGAATTTAGAGCTAGCCTTGGATCAAAGGCATTTTGCACTCTTCCTTTACCAGAGTCCTCTCAAAAAGGTTATGAATAGCAACTTTTGTTCTCCATGTCAGTTAATGCAAAAAGATATTTGAAGTCAGAATGCTTGCTGCTTGTGGTACTGCCTTTTGTATTTTCAGGTAAATGTTGACTTCAAAGCTGATGGAACAGCTGAGTTGCGTTGTTGGAGGAGTATTACCTGAGATCAAATACCATGCTTGAGTTTTGTCCTTGTTCTAGGCTTACTGAGCTAATTAGTGTATTCAGCGCCCAAGAGCTCAGTTTCAGAGTTGCACATGCCATCACTTCTAGTGGATAATACCAGTGTCTACTAGAGAGGGGAGAAATCTTGATATTAGGAGAATTTTTAACAAAGTGTCAGACAGATACTGTTATATTGAGTGAAACTGCCAAGTTTGACCTCTGTGTTTGCAGGTTTACACAGTTTGTCTTGTCCCTGATTAAGTTAGATGCATAGTCATGGTTTTAGGCTTTACACAGATGACATTTTTAATGTTAGAAAATCTGTTTGTACAATAACTACAGTATTGAGTAAACTCTTGGGAATGAGAGTGGGGGAGCTTTGTACCTCCAGCTGTATGACACACAGACACGTAGAGCTCTTCATTTTTCAAGATAATTATAGTGGAAGCCTATTTTTAAACTAGTGACAGAAAATACTGAAAGTCAGAATTACTTTTTGTCATCGGTTTGTCATTGTGTGAAATGCATTCATGATAAGGCAATAAGAAGGGGGGAAAGCACTGATTTAAATGATGTAGAATTATGATTAAAGATGTTCTTATTGAGGTCAGGTAGTGAACTCATTAGTTCCTTATTAATTTTGTGATTAGAGATTTAGCATTAACTGTGATCTTAAATGTGTGTCATTGGTTACAAGGGAGATACAGCAAATATTATATTAATTTATTTAAATTGCCCCCACTAATTAAACACCCTTGCTTTTTCATGACAGATAAATTGCATTATTTCTATTTTAAATACTCGTACAGAATAAACAGTTGCCTCTTGGCATTATTTAAAATCCTAAACTAGACTCCTGAGCTAGAGAAAACTTCCATTTAAAATAAATTCTCTTCTTTATGTTATTCTTAATTACTGACACAGTGGTTAAAATATTTTAAATTTTGGCAGAGAATTAAATGATATGACAACTGATATACTTATAATTTAATTAGTATGCCTCAGTAATTAAGTCCATTTGGTACATCATTTTTGTTAAACCAGATGATTATGTAAAAATAATGCTACTCATTTTCACCATGTTTAGCTGGATCCAGAACGAAGTTTATTTGACCAAGGAGTAAAGACAGATGGAACTGTACAGCTCAGTGTACAGGTAATTTCTTACCAAGGTAAGTTAATAATAGTGTAGTTATTTAAAACTTTACTTGTGTTTTTCTAATATGATACTCAATTTTTACAAGTTTTGGGTGTTTTAGATGGTTGTCTAAATTACTGCAATGTTACAGACAAATATTAATGCTTTTGATGTAATCATTTTATCTCGCAAGGCGAAGCAGATAGTGTAACACATTCTACCCAGTTTAATCAGGAAGGACTATATTGTAGAGTAAGTAAGAGGATCAGAGAGAGGGCTGGAAGAACAGGTTCTAATTGGTTTTCTAAGAATGCCTCAGCCAAAGCGCAGCGCTAGGCTGCCGAGGAAGCTGCTGCCCTCCCTGCCTGCTGTCTAGAACCATGCTGCCTTCTCAGTGAAACACAGCAGCCGAAAGGGGATGCCATGTGCCCGCTTATCCCCTCTTAACTCCCTTCTCAGAAGAAGGCCCAGGCCAGTGATGCTGGGGCCTCCGTCACATTGGGAACCACCACTGCAAGGAGGTCTCATCTCTGCGGTGCAGCGCCAAAAGGGGAATTTGCGAAGAGGTTGCTTTATTCTCTTCCTTGTCCCCCACATTTTTTTTTTTTGACCTGTTTACAAATAAGTTGTAGGTGTAATCCACTTCTATTCTTAAATGCATCAGTGTGTGTGTTTTCTAAAAGCAAGGAATTCTTTTAAAAGACCACAGTACAGTTATAAAAATCAGGAAACATTAATTGATACAACACTGTTATCTAAGCTACCAAAGTTCTATGGAATCATTTTTATCATTTAATAGGAATCTGTTGAATTCTCTAGATATATTGCTAAACATATTTAAAATGGAGTTTTGCTCTATCATTTGAGAATGTATAAAGTAAACTAAATTTTGTTAGTGACTTTTGTGTTTTCATTTAAACATTTTTTTAAATTTACCGTTAAGGAATTGAACCAAAGCTCAACATCCTTGAAATTGTTAAACCTGCGGAAACAGTTGAAGTAGTTATTGATCCAGACGCTCACCATGCTGAAGCAGAAGCACATCTTGTTGAGGAAGCTCAAGTGATAACTCTCGATGGCACAAAACACATTACAACCATTTCAGATGAAACCTCGGAACAGGTGACAAGATGGGCTGCTGCACTGGAAGGTTACAGGAAAGAGCAGGAGCGCCTTGGGATACCCTATGGTAAGAAGAAACATAATTATGTGCTAGGGAGAATAATAAGAATTAAGCTTGACATGGAAGATACTAGGGTAAGTTATAATCTGTTTTAAATGTAGAATTTTCAGGAAGATTTTTTTTTTTTTTACCATAACATATGGATAAATACTGTCCTGGGTACTAGGAATACAAAGAACTAGAATTGTCTTTCAGTTAACAGTTGGGATATGTTCTAAGAAATGCATTGTCAGGCAATTTCGTCATTGCCTAACAAACATTGAGCACAGATACACAAACCTGTATGGTAGAGCCTACTGCTCACCTAGACTGTATAGTATAGCCTGTAGCTTTTAGGCTATAAACCTGTATATCATTTTACTGTACTGACTACTGTAAGCATTGTAATGTAATGGTAAATATTTGTTTAGATAAACATAGAAAAGCTACAGTGAAAGTTTGGTATAAAAGATAAAAATGCAACACCTGTATAGAGAGAGCACTTTCTGTAAATGGAGTTTGCAGGACAGAAAGGTTGTCTGGGTGAGTCAGTGAGTGAGTGACAAGTGAATGTGAAGGCCTAGCAAGTTACTCTACTGGAGAAATCACTGTACACTTAGGACACACTAAATTTACCAAAACAAAATTTTATTTTGTCAATAAGTTAACCTTAGCTTACTATGTCTTTTTTATTTCATAAACTTTTAATTTTTTTAACTTTTCAGCTCTTTTATAATAGCACTTAGCTGAAAACACAAACACATTGTACAGCTGTACAAAAATGTTTTCTTTAGATCCTTACTCTGTAAGCTTTTAAACTTTTTCTTGTTGTAGTTTTTACTTTTTAAACTTTTGTTAGAAACTAGGACAAACACATACATTACCCTAGGCCTACACAGAGTCAGAATTGTCCATACCACTGTCTTCCACCTCCACGTTTGAAGTCCCACTGGGAGGTCCTCCCTCAGGGGCAATAAATAACACACCTGCAGCGTCATCTGCGATAACCATGCCCTGTCTGGAACAGCTCCCGAAGGACCTGCTCGAGGCTCTGCGGGGGGGGGGTGTCACTCTTTTCAGAAACATGTCCACAGCAGTTTGCTTTTTGTTTTGGTGGTGATTTTTTATCATAGATTTATTTGTAAGCATGTAGTGCACCATGAATATTCCTCTCTGTTATGAAAACCTCTCAGTGTTCAGATCCATGTTTTCAGATTTTTTAAGGAGCTTGTTGAAGTCTGCAAATGCTCCTGCTAAACTCCTACTGTCCATTTTCTTGGAGGTTCCTCTTTTCTTTCTATAGTTTCCTTTTCTCTTGCCTCTTTTATAGCTTTGCATTCCTCCTTCCAGTTCTAACAAGACCTCATTAGTCAATTCCTCAGGAACCACCTCTAGGAGCTCCTCAACATCCTCCTCCTACACCCAGATTAAGCTGCTTGCCATCTCGACCACAGCCTGTTGATTTTTGCAGTCTTTGCACCACAGTGTTATGATGGTTAAGCATCACTGGGTGACAGGAATTTTTCAGCTCCATCATACTCTTATGGGACCCTGTTGTAAATGCAGTCCATGGGTGACCAAAATGTCATTATACAGCCTAGAATTGTATTAAAAACTTTTTTTACCCTTAGGGTGTTCACAGTGTAGTTGAAGAGAGGGACGGTAGATGAAGAGATAATTGCCATAATGGTAACGTGTTTTTAAGCTGTCAGTAACTGGTATAAAGGAAGCGTGCTCCTAGCATTTCAGAGAGCTCATAGCGGCCTGGGGGAAAACGAGGAAAGCGTTTGTTACAAAGAAATTACTGGGCGTAGAAGACCATTCCTGACAGGAAAAGTATGTTTAAGCTGGGAAGGGGGAGTATACTTGAGCAGTGAGGAAGTGTAGTGGATAAGGAGTTATTTTGTAGCATTGTACAACTGTTTTTGGTTGATGGAATTTACAGTTGAAGGTGAGTGTGGCAGCGGTGTATGACAAGTTGGAACAGGTAGAGTGAAGGGAAAACATTAGTATTACAGTTTTAAGTGTGGCTAGGTGATAATATCTAGGTTAGCCTAGATTAGGTAATTTCTGTGGGTGTAGAAAGAAGAGGGTCAAAGCAGCGATAGGACTAAGCAGCTGACTGATACGATTGTACGAGGGTAGAGAGATAAAATTTAGATGTTGATGTGACTTCGCAATCTTGGTGTCTAAGGTATGATATTGATAAGTACTGGTTGCATCTTCATTACGTAGTTTGTGAGCTGCGTATGCCAGGCACTGTATTAAATGCTGGGCTTTTGATGGTGCTCAGTAAAGTCAGTCCATGCCTTCCAGAGCTTGGCCGATTGGTAGGGAAGTCTGGTACTGGATTTGTCAAGGACAAGTGTTGATAGTATGGATTTTGAAGTAATAATACATAATGAACTGGAGGTAGCCAGAAAGTAGTTTCGGGTGTGCAAGATTGGAACTGGGATAAAGATACTGTCTGGGACTCAGTCACACTGAATTTGTACTGAAGCCCTAAAAGTATATGCAGTCTCTGAGGGAGAGAGGTGAAATGGAAAAGAACACAATGTTGAAGGCTGGTTTCTAGACTTTGTCAGTTGTAGAGTTGAGGAAAAGGAAGGGGGAATTGGAATAACTGAAGAGATAGAAGGAAAATGAGAACTGTATATAGTGTTATTGAAACTGAGAAGGAGTTTTAGATGATTAAAAGTCTCAATGCCACTGAGAAACACAAAGAATGCCGACTGAGTAATAGGTACTAATTATGGTGATCAGAGGCTCATGGTAGATTTAGATAAAAGAAACTGTACAGGTGGAGACAAAGCTGAACTAATAGAAATAAACATTAAAAAAATGGAGAAAACTGAATATTAACTTTTTGGAGAAGAGTGCTGGGGGAATAAGTAATATTGAAGACTCAGGAGTTGGGTGACGAGTGCATTTGCAGATGTGTGGTATGGAACCAGCAGGGGGTGAGATTAAATAAGCAAGGAGCAGGATCATTGAAGCACAACAACATAAAAGAGCTTAGCTCTCATGGGGTCTAACCTTTCCTCAGAGATGGGATGAAACTATTAAGTTATTTTTTAACATCTGAAGTTGGTATGAATGGTGTACTTGACTTTAGTAAGTTGGGAGTCATCTCTTAAGAGGAGAATGCTAAGAATGAAGGTAACGTAAAAACATTTGAAATGATATTTTCTAGAGTTTGCTAGATTTTCAACAAGAACTCTTCGATAATACAATCTTTTATGGAAAGTAATGTATAAAAATGAATTGTAGATAGCCAGATTGCAAACTCTGACTCAAAGTTCCTACAAAGAACATTATTAGAATGAAGCTCGGATTTCCGGCCAAGATGGAGATGTAGGTGGACACACTATGCCTCCTCGCACAACCAAAATTAAGGACAACAAAGATTTAGAAACAAGAGAACACCCAGAACTGAAATAGAAAATTGAACTGTATGGAAGTCCAACAACCATTCATCCAGACCGGTAAGAGGGGTGGAGTCGCAGCAGGAAAAAGTGGAGGTGCAGACTAGGCACGCAGGCAGTAGCGGCTGGCAGATCCCAGGCGCACAGGTGGCGGCTAGCAGACCCCAGGAGTACAGGCGGTGGCTAGTGGACCCTGGACACAGGGTGGCAATGGTGTAGACCCAGTGAGGCTGCACAAGGCAGCTGGCTGACCAGGTGGTCCCACATTCACATACAGATAATCCAGGTGAAGGGGAAGCAGCGGAGGGGACTGGAATTGGAGAAAGAGTGGAGCAAGTGCCATTGTTCGCTCTCGGACCCCGCCCCCACATACAGTGTCACTACCCAGCAACTGGGCTGCCCCACCCTGGGGAACACCTAAGGCTCCGCCCCTCACTACATAACACCACCAACCAGACCAAAAAAAAACCAAAAATGGCTCAGACGGGAGAACAAATCAAAGCCCCAGAGCCAATTCATCTAAGTGACCAAGAGATAGCCATCCTGACAGATGCACAGTTCAAAGCCCTGGTGATCAGGATGTTCACAGAATTGGTCGATTTTGCTCACAAATTAGATGGTCAAATGAAGGCTACAATAAGTGAAATGAAGGAAAATGGACAGGGAACCAATAGAGATGGGAGGAAAACTGGGACTCGACTCAATGGAGTGGATCAGAAGGAAGAAAGAAACCACCTAACAGAAAACAAGGAAGAAACAAGAATTCAA
Organism: Anoura caudifer; assembly: GCA_004027475.1. Taxonomy (NCBI): domain Eukaryota; kingdom Metazoa; phylum Chordata; class Mammalia; order Chiroptera; family Phyllostomidae; genus Anoura; species Anoura caudifer. The sequence goes on from PVKU01001592.1 coordinate 176,434, forward strand.
AAAAATGAGGAAAGGCTTAAGAACCTCCAGGACGTCTTTAAATGTCCCAACATCCAAATTATAGGGGTACCAGAAGGAGAAGAAGAAGAGCAACAAGTGGAAAACTTATTTGAACAAATAATAAAGAAGAACTTCCCCAATCTGGCAAAGGAAATAGACCTCCAGGAAGTCCGGGAAGCTCAGAGAGTCCCAAAGAAGTTGGACCTAAGGAGGAACACACCAAGGCACATCATAATTACATTAGCCAAGATTAAAATGAAGGAGAGAATTCTAGAAGCAGCAAGGGATAAGGGGACAGTCACCTACAAAGGAGTTCCCATCAGACTGTCAGCTGATTTCTCAAAAGAGACCTTCCAGGCAAGAAGGGGCTGGAAAGAAGTATTCTAAGTCATGAAAGGCAAGGACCTACATCCAAGATTGCTCTATCCAGAAAAGCTTTCATTTAGAATGGAAGGGAAGATAAAGTGCTTCTCAGATAAGGTCAAGTTAAAGGAGTTCATCATCACCAAGCCCTTATTATATGAAATGTTAAAGGGTCTTATCTAAGAAAAGAAGATAAAAAATAAGACAGTAAAAAGACAGCAAACTTAGAGATATTAACAAACATATCTAAAGCAAAAGCAAACTAAGCAAACAAATGGAACAGAAGCACAGAAATGGAGATCACATGGAGGGTTAGCAACAGGGGAGTAGGAGGAGGAGAGAAGGGGAAAAGATACAGAGAATAAGTAGCATAGAAAATAGACGGGGGAGGGCAAGAATAGTATGGGAAATGTAGAAGCTAAAGAACTTATGACACATGGACATGAACTAAAGGGGAGGAATGTGGGTGGGAGGGGCTGTGCAGGGTGGAGGGGAATGATGGGGGAGAAGTGGGACAACTGTAATAGCTTAGTCAATAAAATATATTTTTAAAAAGAATGAAGCTCTTTTAAGACATTTGAGATTTCTTTAGATATAGAGAGACTTCAAAATATCATTTGTGATTTTTCTTATGAAATTGTTACCTTCCAGAAAATTTTAGAAATGATTACTATTTTCATTGGAAATTATTGTTTCAAGTTTGTATTCTGCACCTAAGAGTAATTTTTTTTTTGCTACTTGCTTAATTCTGTGCAAAATTTAAACATGGTTAATTGGTCGTAAGTACTTCAAATCTCTTTGAAATACTTATTCACACATCAGTTTGATATCTTCAGAGGACCTTAGAGCCACCTCTTGATATATTCATGTATATTTATATATACTCATAGATTTCCTTTATTTTTACATTTTTCTGAGCTTTAATTCTTTTTAAAAATTTTTTATTATTTTACATTAAATATTTGTGAAGAAACTAATGAAATTATAGCAGTTAGAAGTCTGGTCAAATTGAGTTATGGGGAATGTTAAAATTGACTAAAAGTAAGATTAGAGTGAATATATTCTTGTTCTTTATTAAATAGGAATATTGAAAAGATGAATATGCTGAGATGATTTTTCCAGTTCTTTGAATTATTCAAAAGGCATATACTCATGTTTTTGGTTCCCAGAGTTGTCAGATGTTAACATTTAAAAGTATGATACGTATTTTCAGAAAATAAAGAATGATGTAGTCGATTTGGATCTAACTAGCTATCTAGTTCCATAGGTCCACCCAGCCCCTGCCCAGTGGGAGAGGTCTGTCATTTACTATGTATATTTCAAGTCTAGTTTAAACAAAGTCTTAGAAAAAACTGTTGTTCCCTAACATGGCTTTTCTTTCTTCATTCCTGCTCCCTGGACTCAGCCACATTTCATTCATTTCACTTTACTACTTTTAATTACTATTAACTTCCTGTTAGAGTAGATGAGATTTAGTTTTCTTATACTTCTATCCCCTACAAAACAAAACCCTATCTTTCCCCATTTTGTTAATATTGTTATGTAACTTTTGTTTGTCAGTAGTCATTGTGTGCATTAGAGAATTGATTTGTTTCTTGTACTACCATGATTACGTTTACACTTTTAGTTTTTCTAAAGTTTCAAGTTGACCTGTTTTTTAGTTAGATTTTTTTTTAATTGAATTTATTGGGGTGACATTGGTTCGCAAAACTGAACAGGTTTCAAGTGTATAACTCTTCATTGTGTGGCCATGTCCCCAGTTAGATATCTGTATATACCAAGACTTACTTTCTTTCATTTCCGTTGGTCTGTTTTGCTCCTATTTTTCCCAAATTCTTCTGTACCCCTGGGTTGGATATTTTTCTAGATAAGCCATAGAGCTGTCATCGTAGGACATACCCGAACATCCTTCCTTGCAGTGCTGTATCCCCCATTTTCCCCTGGGTCTCATATATTCCTTTTTTTAGTTTTATTCTCTAATTATCTTTTTTAAGATTTTATTTATTTTTAGAGAAGGGGAAGGGAGGGAAACATCTATGTGCAAGAGAGATATAGATTGATTGGTTGCTTCTCACATGCCCCCTACTGGGGACCTAGCCTGCAGCCCAGGCATGTGCCCTGACAGGGAATCTAACCAGTGACCTTTCCGTTGGCAGGCCACCACTCAGTGCCCTGAGCCACACCAGCCAGGGCTCATTCTCTTTTTATAGGTTTCTTAAGAAAGGGCACGTGGAAAATAAACAGTTTTTTTCCTTTCTTGTGGGACAATACTTCACATATTTGAAAATGTCTTTATTTTGCTATGATTGATAGTTTGGGTATATGGAATATTAAGTTGGAAAATCGGTTTTGATGACCCTGTTCCATTCTGTTATAGTAGGAGATGTTAAGGGGGCATTCGGATTCTAGTTCTTTTGATACTCTATTTTCCTTCTGGAAGCTGTTAAGATCATCTCTTTATCTCTGGTCTTTGTCTTGGTTAGTGGAGTGTGGACCTTTTTTATTTGCAATAAATTTATGTTCTATAGTGCAGCGTTTCAGTCTGTCGTGTATTGCCCAATGTAGTAGCTAACTAGTCTCATATGAGCACTTGAAATATGCCTGGTCTGAATTGAAATGTACTGTAAATGTAAAATACTCCATATGAAAAAGGGAAGAATGTAAAATCTTTTTAATTTTTTATATTGATTATATATTGAAATGATAACATTTGGATATATTAAATTAAATGAAATTATTGAAATGAATTTCACGTGTTTTTTTCTCTTTTTTTTAAAGATTTTATTTATTTATTTTTAGAGAGAGGAAATGGAAGGGAGAGGGAGAGAAACATCAGTGTGAGGTTGCCTCTTGAGCACCCCCTGCTGGGGACCTGGCCCACAACCCAAGCATGTGCCCTGACTGGGAATCTAGCCCGCGGCCCTTTGGTTCACAGGCCCATGCTCAATTCACTGAGCTACACCAGCCAGAGCTTTTTTTTTTTTTTTCAATTTTTTAAATGTGGCTACTAGAAATTTAAAAAGTACATCGTGGCCTGCATTGAATTTTCTATTGGACAGTGCTAACCAGACAGTCTCTTCAGTTCTGGAAAATTTTTCTGTGTTATTATTTTGATAAATATCCTGTGTTTCTCTGTTCTTTTTCTAGAACTCCTGTTGAATCTTTTCATCTTCATATCTATTTGTACTGCCTTCTGTCAATTTTTTTGTCTTTATATTACAACCTATCTGATTTTTATTTTTACTTTATAAGGGCTCTTTATTTTTGGTTGTTGCTTTTCCATGGCTTTCTGATCTTATAGATACATGTTTTCTGAGTATATTATAATTGAGGGGTAGGTAGTTGTTTTTTCAGTTTTTTATTGCATTATTTCTTCTTCCTGTTCCTGTTTTTCTGTTTATTTTTCTCATGGTTTGATTTTTGTCTCTCAGATATCATTACTCTTGACCATCTCTTTATATTTAAAAGGGAATAACTTTAAAGCGAATTAGTTTGAAGTTCTCGAAGGGATTTGCTCACTATTGATTTTAGTCTCAAGTATCATTACTCTTGACCATCCCTTTATATTTAAAAGGGAATAACTTTAAAGTGTATTAGTTTGAAGTTCTGGAAGGGATTTGCTCACTATACACTGGTAAAGTTGTGATATTGCTTCTTTCATTAAAAGATTTTCAAATGTCATTGTGTATAAGTCTGTTTCTTGGGTCTCTTCAACTTACCTGAAATTAGCCAAACACTTGTCAAGAGAATAAGGTTGACATGAGGATTTGCAGTTAATGTGTAAGTGAATGCTACATTCTGGAAATAGAAAGGGACATGGAAAATAGGGAGGTAGGGAGGATTTCGCTCTTTAGTTTTTACATTTGTCTTACTGAGGTCAGTTTTCTCAGTATTTGCTTCTTGTCTCTCCCAGATCTACAGTGTTCCTGGAGTCCACGTGTGGGGTTGCTTTCATTCAGGTGGCTCCTGAGAATGAAGGAGAGGCCCTGGAGGTTCTAAACATACTTTGTATCAACCTCCACATTTCTCCCTTAAACCTCTCCTGCTCCCTGGAACCACCAAGACCTAATCCAGTAAGGGGCAGAGGGGTTCTGTAGGCAGGAGTACTTTCATTTATTGGTATCCTCCTTGATAGATCTTTGAGGTTATAGCTTTTCCTACTCTGCTGGATTTTCACTCTGCTTATTATCTTCAAAAAATTTGTGGAAATCTCCAAAATCATTTCTGACATTTCCCACTTATATTCCTATGAGTTTACATCTCTTAAAAATTACTTTACTATCATTTTACTGGGGTCTTAGAGAAAAGACAAGGAGAACATGCATGGCCAATTAGTAATGTTAAACCAGAAGTCCTGATATTATTTTAGAAAACAAATCAGACTATTTCTGTTTTCTTCTAACTTTTTTGATTTGCTACTTTTTTGTTTATGTAAAATGAGCTTTCTCAGACTTAGAGAAAGTGTGGTTCTGCATAGTTTTTCTAACGAGCCACACCCCTCTTCTCTTGTTTTCATAGAGCTACTTGCTTTCTCAGTTCCTTTATGTTCCCTTACTCCACTTTTACCTGGACCTGTTCTTTCCTTTTCCTTGGTGTTCTGTGCTACTCAGTTTCAATTCCACTCTCACCAGTTTCTCATTGTGGTCCACTCTCTAGAAGTGATTTTGGCTCAGTTTGAAAAACTCACAGGTGCTACATTGCTCCAGCCCCTAAACCTTACCAGACCTTTGTATTAAGCTGCTGTTGGATTGGGCAAAACTGCTTTGAGCTGCTCCTTTCACTTTGGCCTGTTTTGTGCTTTTAATGGATACTTCTGGCTGTGTCTGGGTTTTCCCGTGCTCACAGTGGATGGTGTGTCAGATGTGTCTTTGCACCCCCTGTGTGTTCTCCTGCACAGATGCTGACACTGTGGAGGTCTTGTGGTTGTTACTGCTTTATCTTCACCTGCATGTATTTTGGGGTCCATGGGGATGTCTTGTTTTTACTGAAAATATTAATGGATTTTTTCTTTGCTCTATAACTGATTTTAGTGATTTTTAATTCAGAAAGTTTTTAAAATTTCTCTGCCATCTTTTTCAGAATCCTCCTGAAAAAATCACATAAAAAAATCAATTCTGTGGCTATTAGTCCTGTATCCTTATGTTGCTTGATTTTAGTGTATAATGGCTCCTGATTAAGTACCTAAATGTTATTTTTTCCTACCTATTTTCTTATTGAATAACATGTATCTTGATGGCATATAACCAGTATTATTTTGATAGATCATCTCCATGCATCGATACCTATATCAAAATTAACTCAGCTAGCGTTTATTAAAGTTCTATGAGTAGAATGCTCTATTAGGTCTATTAGGTCAGGAATACAATGATGAAATATTTTTACATGTTGTCCATTTTTTCATTTGTGAATTTAATTAGTAAAAACAACAAGGAAATGAAATGATTTGGATTTACCTTTTGTAGATTCAACAAATGTATGCACAAGGCGCTGTGGTAAATTTTAAAGATAGAGTGATTTACAAGACACCATCCTTGTTTTAGACCTTAATATATTTTAGAGGAAGACAGTTGGATAAACAGGCCATTCGCATGTTGTATGGTAAGGGTAAATGCAGGAGCAACCAGCTTTTTATAAGAAGCATCAAAAAGGAGGAATGACTGCATTGTTCACTTTTTGGATAGTAGGCCTGGCTTCGTAGAAACCCCTTTGGTTTTTATTTTTTTCCAGTGCACCAAGTCAAACACTGCTACAAGATAAACATTTTTTATAAAGATTTTATTTATTTATTTTTAGACAGGGGAAGGAAAGAGAAAGAGAGGGAGAGAAACATCAGTGTATGGTTGCCTCTCATGCACCCCCTACTGGGGACCTGGCCTGCAACCCAGGCATGTGCCTTGACTGGAAATTGAACTGTTGACCTTTGGTTTGCAGGCCAGCTCTAAATCCACTGAGCCACACCAGCCAGGGTTACAAGACGAATTTTTAAACTTGGATAACTTCCTCCAGGGCAATCACATATTTGATTTCATTTGGCCCACTGAAGAACAATTTTGCATTTTGTTTTTCTTGAGAAAATTTCAGACTGACAGACAGAACCATATGAATCCATCAAAAATTTAGATTAAAAAATTGAAAAGGAGCTAAAGTGAAAATATAACATGAAAATCTCTTACTTTATATACTGAGCTTACTTGACCTACTTGTGGGGGGAGCTGTCTGGATTTTATCTGTGTATGTATGTTGACAAGTTAACTAAAAATGTATATAATACCTAAGATGAAACTAGGCTAATGGTAATACTTTTCTTTTTAGATCCTATACAGTGGTCTACAGACCAGGTCTTGCACTGGGTAGTTTGGGTAATGAAGGAATTCAGCATGACTGATATAGACCTCAGCACACTCAACATTTCAGGACGAGAATTATGTAGTCTCAACCAAGAAGATTTTTTCCAGCGAGTCCCTCGGGGAGAAATTCTTTGGAGTCATCTGGAGCTTCTTCGAAAATGTATAAGTTGGAGTTATTATCTGTTTACATTGTAACTTAATTTTACTTCTTTATAACTTGGTTACTGTAATTGCTTATTGATAATAACAATAATACTTAACATTTATTAACTGTGTAAGGCTGTGCTAAGAGTTTTATGTGTATTTTCTTAATTTAATCTCTGTATTAAGGCTGCAAATCACAGAGGAATATGATGTTTAGAGTGCCTGTATGGTCTTATACCAAGCTTTCAAAAACCCTTCTCTTTCCATGTTTTGCCTTCTATTTTGAGACTTCCTTGGAAACAGACCAAACTCTGAGAATCACGACTTAGAAGCTTAGAAGCTAATGCTAGGGGTTGGTCACATCAGTGCTATGTGATGGTGACTCTCTGTTTTGCCTCTTTGTAGGCTAGGGCTCCTTTGTTCATTTATAGTCACCAGTTTAATTGCACTTTGCCTCTTCAAGGTACTTTTATAAAATTTTCAGTGGAAAATCTACCACAAACGTGAAGCATGGATTTTTCTTCAAGAGAGAGAACAGTTCTTGGAGAGAATTCTCAGAACTAGGAATCTGGATAAAACAGTAGCCTCTTTCGTTTACTGAAAAGTTAACTGTTTCAGGCACTGTGCTGCTTAAAAGCATTTTCCTTTAATCCTCAGGAACACCTCATGAGGTGGTAGTTATGGGATACTGCATTTAAACATGAGGAATTTTTAATGTTCGTGTTGGTTGAATGACACCCGAAGTTACACAGCCAGTAAGTGATTGCAGATCAGAGCCCAGATCTGCTTGAGGCTAGTTTCATATAATTGTTTAAACCCCCAAACACAGAACCCCCACAGAAAGCTCCCACCTGACAAGTAGGAGCCAGACTTCTTTGTAGTCCTCTCACCCTTTCCAGCTGTGTGTGTCTAGAACTGGGTCCTGGCACGGCACCCAAAGTAGAAATGTGTTGGGAGCCCAGGTCCCAGGACTCACTCAGTCACAGATGATTGTTGGTTGGTATGGTTTCAATTTCAAGACGCTTCCAGGCAATAATGGGCAGTAAATAGGCTAAAGTAGCAGAGACTGGGAAGTGTACCTCTTGTTTGAGAGGTAAAGAATAGCAGTAGATGAGTAATGAATGGTTCTCTAAGGGGTTATATTAGGGCCTTTTACGATGTAACTCTTAACTCTGGAAGCTGTATTTATAGACCTGTTAAATAATCTAGTTTATTTGTGACCCTTAGGACAGTTAACAGTTATTGAAAATTTAGTTATCTTGAAAAAGATTGTCAAATTAAAAGTTTATTTTAAAATGGCCATTAGAACAGATTATTAAATTATGATTTCTCATCATCTTGAGGGAGCCTTTTTAGTGAAGAATGTATATTTAAATAATTTCAGTGTGGTGTATATTCTCATCTCTGATCTTTTTCCGTGTTTCACATGGTTTTCTGTAGATAGATAAATAGATTTAGCTGTAGATACTTACATTTAGAAAACCACAGTTCTCTGCATAATGAACTTTAAAAGAAATTGAAGTTTTCCCTCTGTTATTTCTCTCAAATATATGTTTATTATAGTGTCAAATATTTTTAAAGTTATCATGCCAATAAGTTTCAATTGATGTTTCATTTTTTTTGTTTGGTTAGTTTTGGTTGTAATTGTGTTTCTTTTGAAAGAATCATGTCTATTAAGTTCAGTTTTACTGGATTGGGGTTTGCATTTCTGGTTTTAAATGAAACCAAAAATTTTTGTGTGTTTTTTTTCAGATGTACTGGCAAGCCAAGAACAACAAATGAATGAGATAGTTACAATCGATCAACGTGAGTATTCCTACCCATAATATATGGCCCATTTATCAATAAGATATGTTTCCTTTATTCAGTACTCAAGGTAGTAAAAAGATAAACTGATTTTTAAATATTTATGAAGTATTTTAGATACACAAAGAAATAAACTATAACCAACATCCGTGTACAGCATAACACCATGCGCTATAAAGAAAGAAATCTTTATATATAAAGTTTACCTGTTGCAGATCCCATTTTAAATGGCTATCCTGAATTAGGTGTTTCCTATTATTGTATGCATATTTTATATTTTTATCAACTATGTAACCATAAACACTTTATAGTGTTGTTTTGCATGTTTAAACTTTTTGGGAAAAATGGTAATATACTATACATATCCTTTTATAACTTGCATTTTTTGCTTAAAAGTTATGAGACCTACCCGTATTGATATTTACAACTCTATTTCATTCATTTTTATTGCTGTATATTAAAATTTGGTGAACATCATTGAATAAGTGTTTGTCAGAATGTATATGAAATTTTCTGGTTGTAGGTATCTACCTTTTCAACCATATCTGGTAGTACCAGTTTTTTTCCTCAGAGTGGTGGTATAAATTTGTATTCTCATCAGTAGTGGAATGCGAGTTCACATTTGTCCACGTTTTCCCAAAGTTTAATAAACCATTTTTAATCAAATATTTTATATCTATGTTTACATCACTGAGTTATTTCAAAAATAAGATCAATTCTTATTCACTAAGTTGAGATTCATGAACAAGCATGATGCCTTATCCTTGAAACTGTTTTTGAAACTTTGTTCCAAACTATTGTGGATTAAGGCATTTTAAAATGAGGCCCTTTGTTGATGTAATTAGAGGGGCATCAGTTAAACTAATTGCATTTTATGTCTTTCTGCTGTTTTTTAACTGCTTGTGTTAGAAGAGAAAACAGTTTTTCCCTTGTCTTTCTTTGCAGCTGTCCAAATTATTCCAGCATCGGTTCAGTCTGCTACACCAACTACGATTAAAGGTATAAACAGCAGTGCAAAGGCAGCCAAAGTACAGAGAGCTCCCAGGATTTCAGGAGAAGATAGAAGCTCACCTGGGAACAGAACAGGTATATTTGTACTATCGTCACCAGATAAACTTGGTCATATTATGTGTATTGTGTTTAACTTCACTCTATGAAGATGCGAGTATGGACTGTTTCTCTGGCAGTGCTCAGACAGCATTTGAAAAAACAGCTGTGCTTTTAGCCCATCTGAGATAGGGACCAGAGAGACTGTTTGTTGTCTTTTGCCCTCTGTTAATGCATAGCACTGTGGCCAACGCTTGTCCCTGTCGATTTAGGAAACAATGGCCAAATTCAACTGTGGCAGTTTTTGCTCGAACTTCTTACTGACAAGGATGCTCGAGACTGCATTTCTTGGGTTGGTGATGAAGGCGAGTTTAAGCTCAACCAGCCTGAACTGGTTGCACAAAAATGGGGACAACGTAAAAATAAACCTACCATGAACTATGAGAAGCTCAGTCGTGCATTAAGGTGAGCATTTATTACTTTTTAAAAGAAATATTAAGCCTTTTTTTTAAAAAAAATGGCTTCTTATTCTAGGTGTAAACATTGTTATGTAGTGATGTTAAAATACTTGTTTTTATTATAAGTATTGTTTTTGTTATATATAAAAAAGCCAAAATTTTTCACACTAGTGTTAAAAATGACTTCTTAAGAATATCTTTAGTGATGATTATTAGGTGCATAGAGTTTTTTTAAGATTTGTTTTTATCAGGGAAAGCTTCTATTTATCCTTTATACCTGAAGGTTAACTGCTGGATAGATTATTTTGGTATCTGGTAGTTCTTACCTTTCAATATTTCGAATATCATTCCACACTCTCCTGTCCTGCCGCATTACTGCTGAGAAATCTGCTGATAGCCTAATGGGAAAGAGTTCACTTGTTTTCACCTGATTTAAAAGCATATGCTACTCTGTTTAAAACCAACATGTTTAACCTTTGAGGTTTCTATCATTTACATAGCAGATAAAGATACTGTTATTTGCATTGCTGAATTAAGTGTAAACTTTAGCACATATACAGATATTGTCTATTTTTATAATTAGATGCAAAATGATGACCCATTTTCCCTTCCTCCCACTTAAAACAGCCTAAATCTGAATATCCAGTCTTCACATTGATAGAATTGGAATGGAATAAAGTTACTTATAATTTCTTCTATATAGTATGAAATTTTTTGATGTAACTACTATAAGAAATTATGTTTACTACAGTGATGGAAATTCAGTGTGTGCATTTAAGTATCTGGGAAGTAGGATACGTAGGAATATCAAGGAATTCTTTCTTTTTTTTGAAGAGTGAAGTAGTTCTGCAATTTACTTCTGTATTTCTAAGTAACATCTTTACTGCTACTTCTTGTTTCACTTGGACTTTGCATCTGAGTTTCACAGTGAGAGGATGGTCTGCCTCTTACCACTACACACACACACACACACACACACACACACACACACCCTTTTGTCCCCTCATCCCACTCTGACTGTATGGGAACTGTGTTCAGATCAGTGTTCCTTGTTACAGGATCATGGCCATTGCAAGAACTATTACATAGTCCACTGTGATTATTTTTCCTTTCTAGAATGACCTTTTGTTTTCCTTAGCGTTCATAAGTAACTAAAATGCTTTATTTTCAGTTTGGTTTTCATTCATTCAGTCTCAAACACTTTGTCAACTAACTAAAAATCCTTTGAGTATAATCATAATTAAAACTGCCATTTTTGACAGTTGATATTACTGGGTACACACAAATCCCTTCGAACTTACAAATGAATTATTAGAACTAACAATTAAGGTGTCAGTTCTTCCTAGATTGACCTAAGTTGCAATGCAGTAACCATCTGAGTAAGTTTTTTTCGTAGAATTTGACAAGATAATTACAAAATTTATATGGGAATGTAATGCACCACAATAACCTGAAGATTAGCAAGGTGAGAAGACTTGCTGTAATGGGATATTGAGACTCACTATGAAGCCACAGCGATGAAACTAAAACAGTGTGCTGTTTGCTTATGAAAGTCAAATTGACCGTAGATTAGAACAGATAGCCCAAATAGAAGCAAGAAAATACAGGAGCTTTTGATTTTAAAATGAAAATGGGGAGAGGACATGATGAAAAGACCTACTTTTCAATCAGTGTTGTTGGGACAACTGATATCCATATGGGAAAAAAAGGAAAACATATCTTGCTAAAAATCAGTTCTGTGTAGCTTGTGGCTCTAAATGTCAAAAATAAAATAGGAAAGCATCTAGAAATACCTTTAGGACTTTGATAGGTGAGGAAAGACATGGAACAAAACCAAAAACATTAAGCCTAGTAGAAAGGATCAGCCCTGGCTGGTTTGGCTCAGTGGATTGAGTACAGGCCTGCAAATCACAGGGTCACTGGTTTGATTCCCAGTCAGGGCACATGCCTGGGTTGTGGGCTTGGACCCCAGTTGGGGGCCATGCAAGAGGCACCCACACATCAGTGTTTCTCTCCCTTTCTTTATCCCTCCCTTCCCCTCTCTCTAAAAATAAATGAATAAAGTTTTTTTTTAAAAACTCATTTAAAAATAAAAAAGAAAGGATCAATAAATAGGACTACTTTTAAATTAAGAACTTCTGGTCATCAGAGCCCATCAAGAGTGAAAGACAGGCCACATGTGTCTGATGTAAGAGTCATACCTGGAATATCTAAAGAACTCTTACAGATTGTTAGGAAAAAGAAAAAATGGACAAGAGACTTAAACAGACATTTCAGAGATTTTTCAAGTGGCCAATAAATGTATGTAAAGGTTATTAGTAATTAGGGAAATGCAATTTAAAGCCACAACAAAATGGTACAACATACAACCTCAGATGGCTAAAATTACGATTACCAGTACCAGGAGTGTTAGTGGGGTATGGTGCAGTGAGAATGCTTCTACACTTTTGGTAGGAATGTAGGTTGTAACTGGTAAGCCAGCAGTTTGTCTCCTAACAAGTAAAAATGTACGCGTTTGTCCACACATGCTCATAACAGCATTATTGATAACATGTAAAAACCAGAAACTACCCAGATACAGGTTTCTCCTACTCTCTGGAAGTACGGTGGTGCAGAGAAGGCTTTCACAAGCTGACCTGGCATCAAATGAAGAAGCAGTTACCATCAGCTTATATAGAAACATTTCTAAGTGTTCCCAGACCTGAAAATAAACTACCAAATTGTATGAAATAACATAAAATCTAACACAACACTGACATACAGTAAAAGCAGGAATGTACAGAATAAATCAATACAGAGCACAGATGCTCACAGAGAGTTCAGAGCAGTTGCAGCTTGATGCTGAGAGGCTGAGTTTAGTTCTCAGGGAAGGGGCTTGCCGGGGTGGCTGCTTGGAGTGCGTGCCACCTCTCCAACGGCCTGCTGAGAAACAGATGCTACACACTTAGCTTTTGGCCTTTCTTCATAAAAGTGAAAATGATTTTCGGATGTTTTGGGTTAGTGAAATCAGGGACTTATGCAGGGTTTTTCGTGAAAATGATGTGGTGTACATGAACTTTAGGGATGCACAGTGTACTCGTACCTGTCAAAGGTAGAGTGAATAAATAAAATTGAGTAGAGTGAGTACACAGTAGAGGAAAATACACTATGTATCCATGAAAATGAAACACTGTTCCAAGCACTGATAATGGGTGAACCTCGTAAATATAATATTCAGTGAAAATCCAGACCCCCAAAAAAGAATCCAGACTTGTTCATGGACTATATGAACGCATTGATAGAGTAAAGTTTAAAAAAGAAAACCAAATTACAGCATTTCGGATGCGTGTTTGAGTGACAAGAATGAAAGTGAAAGCACTGAAATTGCTGTCATGAGACCTGAGGGTTGTGTTTACCTCTGGGCAGGGGGAGTGGCGGTTGGGAGGGGCCGTTCCGGGGCCTCTGGGTGATTCCTGAGCGGAGTCGAGTCGGAGCTCACAGGTGAATGTGCGCTTTGTCATCAGTCACTGAGCTGTTCACATCTCTGTCCTCTTGGTTTGTGTGATATATTTCACAATTTAAAAGGTTAAAAAAAAGGGAAGAAATTATGTTAATGAAAATACAGGTGTTGTGTACCTTTCACTTCATTTTAGAGGGGAACAAATGGAATGAACTATTATATGGTTGTGCGATTTATCTAATAAGTTGAAGGAAGTATTAGGTAAAACGAAAACTTAGGTGTATGTACTTTTTGTCACCTCTTACCAAGAAACATTAGATTATACCACCTTAGTTTCCCTCCTTGAAATACAAAGCTACTTTCTTTCTTTGTTCTATTTTCTCAAGTGTCTGTTTATTACAGCCTAACATGTAGAAATTCTCTTAAGAAATTGAAGTGCCAGTAGCATTTAAACTGAATGACAAGCATTTGGTGGTTTGTGCACTGAGATGTAAGTTCGGTATTAATGTATCGGCACAAGGGAAACACAAGGCCGTGCCCAGTGTGTTACTTCTCTTACTGGGTCTTACGCTGTTCTGTATTTAGGGAAAGATGACATGATTTTCTGTGTATAAGTCAGTTGTTTCATTAATGGACTCAAACTGAGTGACTTCCATAACAAAATGCTTCCATCTAGGGTAGTTTGTACCATTGGTACTTTTGCAGATGTTCCCTCTGTCATAAATCACTCACAGCTCACCATCAAATGGGTGCCAGTGGGCAGTGTTATTTTAAAATAAAGGTTTCACAGTCTGCCAGCCCAGAAGTCTTCGCTTAACTTTTTTCTCCCTATTACTGGAATTGGCAGTACAGTGGTAAATAAAGCCTTTTCCAAATTAAATGTAAATCCTGCTCTATTTTCATCTCCATAGAAAGCAGCAATAAACTAGTCTCCAGAACAGAAATTTTCAGTCGGTGCTGCAAGTATTTTTACAACGTGCAGTACCTGACTATTTGAGTCAGCGTCACCGACCTCTTTTACCTTGGTCAGACAAACAGGTGACACCAGTCAGCACAGTAGTGGCCCAGTGTGAAGGAATTGGAATTATACCTATATTTTGTCATCCCAGCAAAAAATGTATTTTTGGTGTGCCCCAGAATTTTAGTAATTAGTTTGTGTGTCCCATGAGATCAAAAAGGCTGAAAGTCACTGTTCTAGAGTGTTTTCCAAAAATGGAACCGATGTAAGGTTCAGAAACACTGTTTCTTAATGATGTCCTGTTGCGTGGCTTTTTTGTATTGTCTCTTCTTGTCTAGCCCTTTTCCTTGCTTTTGAGGTTCCCTATGGATTTGGAGAATTTCTCTGAAAGGAAAGCCTTTATGTACTAATACGATAAAAGTGAAGGGAAGGTTACACAATACAGGGTTTTGTTCAAGACAGAAAAGAAGTAGACATTCCAGCAATCCATAGACCGTGTACATTTAAAATTCCTTCATTCCATATGGATTCTTAATCATTAGCACAGCTTCTGTTTAATTGAGGACTGTTTGCCAGTTATGTGTGCTTAAGCATTTTGCAACGATAATCCTTTTAATCCTCAACAGTTCAGGAGAGTAAGTACCGTTTTTAACCTTTCATCGATGAGGGATGAAAGGTTAGAGATCAGGTGGCTTGCTTCTGGGCAAAGGAAAGAAGATGCTGGGTTTCAGGTCCGAGCATTCTGACTCTAAGCCCTTGTTCATAAGTTCTATCATTGCTCCCAGGGTTTTTTATTTTGTTTAATAATGTTGATTTTTAAATCAGTGTTTCACCCTAAGTGTGGAAAACATGCTTTGAAGTTTAGCATGTGATGTTCTGGAGTACCGCGGGTTGGACTTTCAGTAGCGCCCCGCAGTTTCCTTGGATCGTGGCGTCAGGCTTGTCTGTGCAGCTTCGGTGGAAGTCGCCCTTGCGGTGCGTGCAGCGCTCCGCCAGTCGTCTGCTTACGGAAGAGTCTGCGAAATGCTGTAAGAATTCCAAACCCGTTGTTTTTTATATAGTGCTGATGTGTTTTTCTCTTTTTAAAGATATTACTATGATGGGGACATGATTTGTAAAGTTCAAGGCAAGAGATTTGTATACAAGTTTGTCTGTGACTTGAAGACTCTTATTGGATACAGTGCGGCAGAGTTGAACCGATTGGTCACGGAATGTGAACAGAAGAAACTTGCAAAGATGCAGCTCCACGGAATTGCCCAGCCAGTCACGGCAGTGGCCCTGGCTACAGCTTCTCTGCAGACGGAAAAGGATAACTGAGCCCAGGACCTTCTGGGGCTTCAAGGTCTTTCTTAAATACTAGAGCAAGTACTGATTGCTCTTACCTTTATTACTGAATTTGAATCTTTTATTTCTAGACTGTACAATCTGATGCATGATTTTTTTATAAATATTTCATACTCTTGTGAATTTGGATCTTTTTACTTTGAGCATATATTTTAGAATATGTATGTTAAAGGCTCACCACAATGGCTTCAGTATGAAGGCAGGTTCATTGTGGATAATTTGTTAACAGTCAGGAAGGCTAAACTGGTCAGTATTAATGTCTAGCCCTACCAAAAATTGCCAGTAGCATCTGAGGATGAAAAATAAATGAAGTGTCTCCAGGGAACAATCTGGCGTAACTATTTTTGAAAATATAACTGTTTCCCCTCTCTGCTGCTTTAGATGTTGCTTTCTTTACATAGAACCGGAATGTGGAATTTTAACAGCTAAAGCATGTGTGCCTGTTTCACCTCGTCAAGCAGAGCTAAAACAGTCATATCAAATAAATGTGTGATAATAAGATGCTAAAGTAGCAGCGTCAGGTTATTAAAGTAACGTAGGGATTTGTGAACGGAGGACGTAAAGCAGTTCCGACGGCAGAAGAGCAGTGCTGACGAGGGAGACGCAGGCTGAAGCCAGGCTTAACTCGGGCCCGGCCTCAGGATTCCCGTGTGGGTTATTCCTAGTGTCAGGCCGAGAATTTAGATTATTCCAAAAGAGGCGTCTAATTCTGATAAACCAGCTATTACAAAAAAATTGAAATGATCTCTGTTTTTCCTGTCAGAGATTTAAAAAAACTGAGAAGATATAACTCAGCCAAAAAGTTGGCTTGTTTTGGTTTGGCTTCTCTCTCTCTCATAAAAATTACCCTTTAGTGCCGATTATTATGCAGAGCAATTTATATAGTCATTGTGTTTCTGATGAAATGAAGACTTTAAATCAGTCAGCAGTACTTTACCTTTCAAGATATTAGTAAATTACTTGCAAATAGTAGTAGTAAAAAGGAAATTTTGACCTCCAGTACAGGCAGTCTTAAAACAAAGTTTCCCATTTATTTAATTTTTTTCCTTTTGAATATTTATGTGTGTTGAGTATATAAATATCTATGTACATGTCCATTTGATTATTTCCTATATATAGGTACACACATATAGGAAGACAGTACTCAAAAGGAAAGATATTTCAAAAGGTAATAATTCATTTTTGTAAATCTTAAAATATTAAATAATTCATATATATGAAACTCTTTACTTACCACAAGCTAACACTAACAAAAGTGGCTAGAAATATCTTTCTTTTTTGCTTGTTTGCTCGCTCACTTTTCTTGCTTTGGTTTTTTTATTGTTGTTGCTTGTTTTAAGGTATGTATAAATCCTGATATGAGATACTGGCACATAACTTCTAATCCTCTTGTGGCAGAAGATTGATTCTCAAATATTCCTTTATGCACCTTCTCCCTCACCATTTACTTTAAATTCATCCCTCTAAACAGCTTTATAAGAGAGTTAATGCTTTTGACTAACTAGGAGGAGATGGCACAGTAATACAGGCAAGGTCAACAATACTAAACAGTGGTATGGAATGAACCACAGGATGCAGGGCCCTTAGGAACAAGGAGGAGAGGAAGGATCCGTGATCCCCTTGTTTGATAACCTCAAATAACTTTAAGTGCTGTGCTACAGGACTACAAAGTATAATATTGGTTCATTTATATTACTGTATTAAGTCCTTTAAGACCCTGCAGTAGATAGCTAAAAAAGAATAAAATTTGTAACTTCCCATTTTTATCTTCTTATAAACACATACCAAATAGACTGACAATGATTAGGTCCAGTGGTTGCCAGAATACCTGTGTTAGACTAGCACTATGAAATAATACACAGAAGCTCTAGTTTCAGGTAACGAATAGCTACAAGAGGGTTTTGCACCATCCATTTATGGCCTGGGGAGTTGACAAGTCACTTACAGTTTTAAAAAATAGTAAAGTATACTATTCTGGTATATTATCAAGAGCTTAAAATACTTGACTTTTAAAATACTTTTGGGGTGACATTATGTTAAAATTTTAGCCAGGATGGCAGATTTCCTTTATAGGTGTATATATATATATTTTTTTAAGTCAAGGAACACCTACATTTATTTTAGATTCCTAAAATCAAACTATTTTTTTTCCCATTAAGCATTCCTCAGATGCTTTAAATTCTCTCTCTCTCTCTCTCTCTCTCTCTCTCTCTCTCTCTCTCTCTCTCTCATTCTGTCCCTTTTCTTCCCTGAGCAGTTTTTATTTGAACAGACAATTCTCTCATGTGATCGGGTGCTCTTCTTCTTTGCCTCTCTTTATCATTTTATGCTCCATAACACAGGTAAAGTAACGAGACTAATTTCCCCAGTTGATTCAAAAAGTTCTGTTACTTTGTCTAAACTTACGTAAACGATTTTCATTGTCCTTATTGAAGTTCAGTTTATCAGAAAGGTAGTCTTTTTCCCTTATGAAAGATTATGGAAGAAAATATAATTCACACTATTCATTCTTTGTTATGTTTTTATGAATGAATTTTCCAGAGGAGAATTTACAGTATATTCAAAGGACGAAAGATAAAATTTTTGGTCATCTTTTGTACCGTGTAAGTACTGGGATAATGAAGTGTTCACTTTGTTTTAAAACTTATTTTCCACATAAGGTTCTCATTGAGCCACTTTCATGGGTATCTAGCTAGCTTCAAGTTTGGAAGTTTGTGTTGGCGCCAGAAAATCAAATTAGGCTGAATTGCTATGTGTGGTTGATCCTCACATGAATCAACTTAAATCACTTTCATTTTTGTGTCAATCTGTGTCAGTTAATTAGGAAAAACTGTTCAGTTGTTTTTCTCCTCTGATTAATGGTGAAACTCAAGTATGATATTTCTTTAAAGGATTGTACCTCCAAATATTTTTTGTGAGGTTTGCTCTTTTACATATTCATCATTTTATGCTACTGCCTTTTAAAAGGAACTAGCGTATCTTTGAAATAGCACAAAAATATTTTTAAATTCATAATTGCAAAACAACCTGTGACTAACTTAATGTCTTCATATCTACAGGGTGTAAAAATATTGATATTCAGTGATATTTCACTTGCTGCCAGAAAATTCTCAATTTTTTGTAAAAGGGAGGAGGATTTTTGCATACATTTTTACTCTTTAAATAAAGACACTTATACTGTCATAATAACAATTATGTATTTCTTTGTGGTTTTTATTTTTTTTGTAATTTTACATAAAACAGTTATTTTCTATTTTTACTCAGATAAGAATATTTGTGCATAAAATGTAAAAATAGTAAAATGAGAAAAATAAAACTATTATACAGTATATTTCTGTGTGCTGTTAGAAGTGTTATTTGTGCAAACAAAGAGTCTCGAATCCCAGGAACGTTTGGCTGGATGAAGACATGGCAATCCGCTCTGATGTCTGTATTATCCCCTCATACCTTAAAGCTGCCAGTTTGCGAAGAACCGACTCCATGAACTGAAACTGGGTGATGGAGTTTAGTCTTTTAAAAAAAAGGAACGAAATCTTGTCCACAAAACCAAACCGTTGTAGAATAACAGAATGAATGCTAAGATAGGTGCGTGTTAAAAGGGTGAGCCAATGATCGCTAAACTAGAAATTCTTAGTCTTTTCTTTTTTTATTTAAACACATAGTAATAACTTGTCCATGTTGGCTAAATAACAAGAAGATCCTTCAGCCAGGACTGGGTAGAGAGGAATCCGAGAAGACGGGAGAAGATGACTTTTTGTTGATAGTCGAGCAGTGGTCAGACTTGGATGTACTTAAAAAACAAATTATGCTTTGAGTGAGATAAATTGCTTTAAAAATACAGTTTAATTTTATCTAGCTTTAAGTGATGAAAACTATCAGGAAACTAGTGATGTATATTTGTTCTCCCCAGACACTGATTTTTTGGATGTAGGAATAAAGATTAATTTGCAAGCCAAGCACATGTTAAAAATGCTTGCTTTTTATTTCTAGTAAACCAACTGGTTTAGAACATTGCTTTTAAAATTTTCTGAGATGAAGGGCCTTTTTCTTTCCAGTTGGTCACAGATTGAAATCTTCATAAAATAAAAAGAAAATGAATGAAAAGGGGAAGGGGAAGTGGAGTGCTGTTTAATGGATAGTTTCAGTTATGCCAGATGAAAAAGTTGTGGAGCTAGGTTGCATGACAGTGTGTGTACTTTACGATAGGGAATGGTACACTTAAACATGGTTAAAATGGTAACTTTATGTGTATGTTACCAAAATTAAAATCGTTTCAGTTACCTGAATTTTTAAAATGGATGTAATTCACCAAATTAACAATACAGGGGTGGGGGAATGTGGTCATCTCTGTAGGTGCAGAAAATGTGTATAATGAAGTTCAGCATCCATTTATGATGAAATGGAGCAAACCAGAATTAGAAGGGAGCCTCCTTAACCTGACAGAAAGTGTCTGAAAACCTGCAGCTAGTGACATCATGCATAATGGTTGGTTTTGCTTCCAAGTTGGGGAAGGCAAAGAGGTATCGTCATCATTTCAATTTAATCCTGTACTGAAGATCCAACCTATGAAATAAAACAGAGAGGAAAAGCATACATATTGTAAGATTAAATTCTTTGCAGAAGACATGATCAAACATGTTGAAAATCCAAAAAAAATAGGTAAACTACTATAATAAGTGAGTTTAGTAAGGTATGAGCTCAAAATACAAAACTCACTTTCATTTCTACATGCTAGCAATACATAATTGGAAATGGAAGTTTAAAAGCTACTATTTACAGTAGAATTAGAAAACAAAATAGGGACAGATACAACAAAATGTGTTGTCCAATGAAAACCACATAAATTGGTAAGAAATGAAAGAAAAGCTAAGTGGATGAAGATACACTACAATTGTGAATTGGAAGACTCTTTTATAAATGTTAATTGTCCCTAAATTGACATATAAATAATGCAATTTAAAAATTCTGGCAGTCATTTTTGTAAACAAACTTGATCATAAAATTTTTGTGTAAATGCAAATGACCCAGAATAGCCAAAATAGTTTGAAAAAAAAGTACAAGACTTGTACTATTTATATAAAGCTTTGCTACTTAAAGGTAATCGAGATATAGTGCTGAGATAAAAGATAGACGTGAACCAGTGAACAGACTAGAAACCAGAAATAGACTCACACTTACATGGCCTATTGATTTTTCATAGGTGCCAAGATAATTCCATAGTTTTTTAAATAAATGTTACAACAATGATATATTTATGGAGAAAGGTGAACGTCAATTCTTATATCACACATAAAAATTGGATTAAAAAAGGGGTCATCAACCTTAAAAGCAAAAACTCCAAAACTTAAAGAAATGAAGTAAAAGAAAGTTTTCATGACTTTGGAGTAAGCCAATATTTTTTAGATAAGACAAAAAAGCAAAGTAACAATAAATGAAATAGATGTCAACATTTTTTTAAAAACCTTTGTTTTTTGAAAGATACTTCTAAAATGAAATCATTGGGAAAAATACTTGGCAATACATATATCTTACAAAGTTCTTACTTTAAAAATACAGATGGAACTGGTTAAGAC
The DNA here is from genome assembly GCA_004027475.1 of Anoura caudifer. NCBI lineage: Eukaryota > Metazoa > Chordata > Mammalia > Chiroptera > Phyllostomidae > Anoura > Anoura caudifer. The sequence continues at coordinate 197,913 of PVKU01001592.1, forward strand.
AATGCAATAATGTGTGGCCAAAAGATTTGAACAGACACTTCAAAAATATATATACAAATAGCCAGTAAGCATATGGAAAGTTGTTCAGCATTATTAGTCATCAGGAAGCATATTCAGTATCACTAAATACCCATTATTATAACTGCTAAAAGTTAAAAGTCTCATACCGAGTATGGGCCGTGACAAATGAAGATCACACACATTGCTGGTTAAAATGTAAAACAGCACACTGCTTTGGAATAGTTTAACACATTTTTGTCACAACCCAGCAATTCCAATCCTAGGCGTTTGGCTAAGAGATAAATCCACTGAAAGTCTTCTACACTAATATTTATAATACAATAGCATGATTCATAATGGCCCCCAAATGCCTTTCAACAGGTGACTGAACAAACAAATTGTGGAATAGTCATACCATGGAAATACCACTCAGCAATAAAAAAAAGACTGAGTCCGAGGGAATTTCAAGGCTTGGTGGCCACATCCTACATTTTGCTGTTGATTACATTGTTGGACAGGTTTGCCAAAACTCATTAAAATGTACATTTAAAATGGGGTGACTATGTAAATTACAGTGAAGTTCAAACCTGAATTATTAGAGAAATGAAATTAAAAAGGTAAAAATATCCACTTTTAAAAAAAATTAGGTTGCACAGACATAAGATTACTGTCAAATTGCTATAATTGTTCCAGTGTCTGTCCTTAGGTCCCTGTGGACACATAACAGTTCACAGAATGACACTCACCTGCAGACCACATAGATTCAGAATATTTTGCTAGTAAATAATGAGCATCACTTTCAATTGAACAATTATGTCGATGATAATGGTGTATGCAAAGTTCTCTGTCATCTGAAGAAAGCACTTTCTCTCATATCTGCTGATACGGTAATTGATTTGGGTGGTTTACTTCATGACAAATAACTCCTGAACTAATTCTCCAGGTAGTATAACATACGAATAGAACAACATTTCAAGATAATACATTATTAACCATATCTATGAACAACTCTTTAATTCACTTGCTTAGAAATCTGTGCAAAAGATTTGTTCTACTATTGCTTGTACTAAAGGGGAAAGTAAGGTTTCCCATCGCTAATGTTGGTATTGCCTTTTTTGTGAATGAAAGGGTATGACGCACCTTCCATTCACACATTCAACTCATTATCCTGTAGTTGAACCACAGGGTTTGCGTGACTTAGCGGTTAAAGGAGAAGCTGTGCATTTAGAGCACCATAGTTGGATTCTTCAGCTCTCTGATTTTAAAGTGGAGAGGATATTTTTATTTTAAAGAAAATTCTTTAAGTGAGAAAATATGGCCTGTTAGCCTGAAATCCACTAATCAATTAAATTAATATAGAATACCTAAGCACGGAGCAGATGTAAGGCAGTGTGTTAAGGAGAGAGCCAGATGAAATAGGTTGTAAGTCCCAGGTTTGCCACTAACTAGGTATGAAATTTAGGGCAAGTCGGTTAGCCTTGCTACTTCATATCCTTTCAAAGCTAGGACAGTGGGTACATTTGCCTACAGTACAGATCTACTGAGAGGATTAAATAAAACCATGTATGTGAAAGCAACTTGCTAAATAAGCATAGGGGCCTGGAAAAGAAGCACTACCCTCCGGAAATCCAGTTCTCTATTTTTGAAATTGGTGCTCATGTCATTTAATGATGAAATGAAATGATAAAATGAAATAAAAATGGCCACGTATTGTTGAATGACTGAATGACTGAATAATGGCTAATTCTGATCACTTACATCCTGCCATGCACTGTATGTGCATTCTCATTTATCTCAACTGTTTGAAGTAGGTACTAGTACTATCCATTCCATAAATGAAGAAATTGAGGCATAGGGTGGTTACGCAGTTCCATCAGGGTCACTTACATAAGGAGGGCAAGCTAGACTTGAAGCCAGTGCTTGGACTTTCAATTAGGAGTTAAGTCTGTCTCAATAGAAAATTGCTGTCACGTTTAACACGTTTAGCAAATAATTGCAAACTTTGCATATCTCATTTCTCCTGGCTTTTATTTGTCTTATCCAAAGTGAGAAGCTTACATTACATTTTTCTTTTCCACCTCTAAATTTATGTAAGTCAATAAAGTTTCACAAGATACTGTCAGTAAGATAATGGATCTAGGCAATCGTCACCAACAGCTGCTAAAACGGTGGAAAGTGGATGAGACACTTGATAAAAGAATAAATAATCCTTGAGTGCACTGATCAATCCTATCACAAAAGGAGAGAAGACTAGATATGTACCGTGTAATGTGATGTATTGACTGTTCTTGCCAAAAATTAAATTGAGGCTGAATCTGATAAATCCCCCAGATGTAGGTACCAGCTTATAGGCAATACGGGCACCAGAGAAATTGTCATTACATGGATGCAATCAGCAAGATACAAATAAAGACAACATAAGTACAAAAAAAGTAATGAGAAAAAATCAATTACAGAAGAAAAGGAGAATGCACAGATTAAAGAGACTGAAGTCTTATTTTTAAAATTGACATATAATTGCATACATTGAGGTATTTTTTTAAATCAAATGAAATAAGTGGTCTTGTTTGGATCCTGTTTTCAATAATTAAACTTAAAAAAATTGAGGCAACCAGGGAAATTTGAAACTGGATATTTTAAAATATTAAGGAATCACTGTTAAATTTTTTAAGTGTGATAATAACTTGTGGTTATGGGGGGGGAAGGAACAGGGCAGGGAGGGAAGGAGGGAGGGGGGAAGGGAAGAAGGAAGGAGGGAGGGAAAGGAGAGAAGGAAGTTTATCTTTCAGAAATGTGTATGGAAGTAGTTAAAAATGAAATAATGTGTTATCTAGTATTTGCTTTGAATATTTCAGTGAGTGGGCTATAGATTTCTTTTTAAGCCATGTGTTGAAAACCATTGAAACTGGGTGATGGATACATGAAGGGTCATTATATATCCTGTTTGTTCTATTATGCATATATGAACATTTCCACAATATAAAGAACTTTTAAAAAACTGCCATGGAGAAACCTCCTCAAAACAAGTATCTCAGATGAGGTAATGTCATTTACCAATTCACATCGTCTTACAAGAACAGTACTCTGTAACAAATGGGTTTCAGGAGAGGGTGCCAGAATTCAATGTTATTGATGTACTTATTTGCATATTTTACATACTGTTTGTCAGAAACATTGCATGCTGTATTATATATAGTTTGCTCCAAAAGGCGGGTTGTGTACTCATAATTCTTAAATACTAGGGTAGAGATTGACACTTAAATCCCAAATTACAGAAGAGGGGTGTCCACGCCACTCTCTCCTTCATTGGAGCGGAAGCCATGAGTCTGTGGCTCGAGTCTTCCTGGTTTACCACTTCATTTTGAAATCTGAGCTCTGAAGATGGTTAGTAAATCGTGGAGGAAAGAGCAAGAGAAAACATACGAATGCACTGGCTGAGGAAGTACCTTGGAAATACGGCAGAGTGGCCACAGTTTTTCTTCGAATATTGACTTGTACTTACATGTGACGTTTCTCTCCCATGCCAGCCTGTATCAACAAGGAGCTCTCGTCTATGGTTGTGCTCTTGGTGATACTGGGAACAGTACTTTGTCAATCCCATTGTGTCAAGAATATATCTCAGATCTGAATTCGACTCCGTGAAAAATGCCAATTTCTACAAAACATGGCACTTTAGCCTTTCACAAAGTTTTGGGAATTAATTGGACTTTATCTTTATAGTATTATAATTAATAATGGCTTTCTCTGTTTTCTCTTAACAGTCTCTAAAATTTTTCATCAGTTTTTCTCCACAATATTAAACCTATTTAATTTAGGTCAGTACCGGGCCTTATCAGACATCCAGGCAAGCAAGGCCTGGATGTCAACTTCCCTCCCTGCTGCCTGATTCCCAGGCTAGCTGGATCCTGGGGAGGAGAGACTGCCAGGTCCTGCCGAGCTCCTGGTGGTGGCCGTGATGTCCTCGGAGGAGGGGAAGTGGGGTTCTGCAGGATGGCCACTGAGGTACACAGTCAGCAGTAGGTCTAATGTCTTCCTGACCTATATCAAAACGTAGTATGATCGTTAACCCACCTGGTGCAGGCAGGTAACAAAGTGGGTAGGAACTTGGCCATGAAGAGAAGAGGCAAGGATTCTTTGGGTTGGGCGTGGGTTCTAACAATATTTTATTTGGGAGAAGAGGGGAGGAAGAAAGGGAGGGAGACAGAAAGGCGGTGTGAGGAAAGATCCGCTAGGAGGATTATTCTTGGTAAAACACTTCTCCATTTTGGCTGCAGTCCCCAACCCCCTTTCTTCTGTCAACCCCAGCCCTGGTTTTCCTGCTTCCCTGTGGTCGGCAGGATTCTACAACGGCCCCAAGATTTCCACCCCTGGGATCTGGTGTCTATGACCTGTACAATTCCTTTTTTTTCTTCTATTGATTCTATAGAGAGGGAAAGGGAGGGAGAAAGACAGGGAAACATCCATGTGGGAAAGAAACACTGATTGGTACGCACCCCAAATGGGGACCCAACCTGCAACCCAAACAGGTGCCCTGACCACAATCGAAACGGTGACCTTTCAGTTTGCAGGACGACTCCCAAGCAACAGAGCCACACCAGCCAGGGCACAATCCCTTTCTTCTGAGGACCAGCCAAGCCTGTTAAATATGATGGGATCACCCCTGTGCTTACGTTACCGATCAGTTGATTTCGAGGTATCAAGAAGGAGACGACCTAGGTAGGCCTGATAAAACCAGGTGAGCCCTTCAGAGGGGCCGGGCCTTTTCTGAGCTCAGGCAGATTGGAAGAGTGGCAGAACGTGTGGAGGGGGCCGTGGGACAAGGACGTGCCTGTGGGGGATTAGAGCAGTGCCCCACCCAGAGCTCACCAGACAACGTGACCTCAGCCCTGCAAATGCAAGGAAATGAATTCTCCCAACAATCCAAAGGAGGTTAGAAGCCTTGTTTTTATTTTGTTTAATTAAGTCTGCAGACGAAGACCCAGCTAGCTGGACAGAGACCTGAGCAGAGGACCCAGGAGATAACTAGAGGCGATAGATGTGAGGTTGTGGTGATTTGTTACATAGCAAGGCACAGCTTACATACTCATCTTACTCTTTTCCACTCCAGCCCCTTCCTCCTCCCTCCCTACCCACGTGTTGCCACGTTGCCCACCTAACGGTGTGGTGGAATTAATCCATCCTCCTGTGAACAAGGGCGGAGAACCCTCGTCTGTTTCTGCACATGCTCTCCAACTCTACATGTTATCAGACCCTTAAATCTTTGCACTGTGACAGGTCACAGATTATAGCTCATTATTTTGATTTCTATTTCTTTAAAACAGAGAAGCAATGTTGGAAGAGGTGAAGTGATTCTATGAGGTTTACACAGAATGCCAGGGACTGAGCCAAGCTAGAACCTGGGCTCCTGATGCTTAATTTAGGACCGTTTCCATCTGATGTAAAAGGTTTTGGGTTTTGTTCAAGTCTTTGCACCTTGCGGGGCAGTGGGGGTGGGTCCTGGTGGAGAGCAAGGAGATTGAAGGCTATAGGTAATATGAGGATGGGTTACCCTTCAACGAATGGAAAATTGGGGCACAGGGTCAGGCATATACGAGAGGAGAACAAGCGTGAAACACACCACAATGTACAGGAAACACTTTCTTTGCGGCACTGGTCCTCAAAACACATGGTGAATGGCACCTTCTCTCCCTTGTTTCACAGGTTAGACAAATGCTTGTACTGGAGAACTGCTATTGCACTGTGGTTACTTAGGATGAAATCCCACTGAAGCTTGGTTCTGTGGTTACGGGCGTCATCAACATAACAAAGGGGCATACATTGGTGAAAGTTGGTACAAAATACCAGAAATAATATTATTGATCACCTATTTGTCCACTTGATTAGCAAATCATTTCCATTTATTGACTTTCAAGATGCATTTTTATTAAAATGTCTTATCTTTCTGACACAAAACACAATAAAATAGTGTGATGTTTTTTTTTTAGAAGCATGTGTGGTAACACAGACAAGGCTCAGTGTAGTGATTCGTGTTTGGGTGATGGGGGCGTCACAACGGTAAATGGCCTTTCATCACTTTAATGCTTAATTCTTTTCCATTGTATATTTGATTTTCATGTATGACTTTTAAAATCGATCTGGGAAGTAATTTTGTAGGAACTGTTTTGCATTCAAGTATTTTTCCTGAATAGAAAGTTTAGGTTGTGCATTGATCGACCCCACGTTTGATTATGAAAACATGCTGATTGACATCCCTGGTTTGGGTTTGAGAACGTGGAGCAGGTCCGCAGATCTGTGGTCTTTTATTGTTTGAGTCAGGGATTTTGGTGCAGTGTGTTCCAGAAATGGCAGGATTACCCTCCAGCTAAGATATTATTCAGGGACTCAAAATTCATATTAACTTTTCTTGTTCCATAAGCTGAAAAAAAGCATCTGTCAAGCAGAATTCTTATGACAACTTCTTGTTAAACTTTCGCTAAGGAAGCAAAGCAACGAACTATTTGAGAGCAGTGAGCTTCAGAAGAATTTAGCAAATGAATCACAAGACTTCCAGAGGTTAAAACATCCACCTGGATGGATTTAGGGCTGAAATATTCCCTGATATGTACTTAATAAGCTTTCATCCTGCTGAAAATGAAATTCTCCCTCATATTCATTTCCTGTGTAAAAATTAGCTCAGCGCATCCCTCTTGAGAAATAAATAAGGCCACATATGTTTGCAAAGATAAATCAAAGTAAGATTGTTTTCTACATCGAACCTTGCCTGTGCAGATAGCAGAATTTCCTATGGCTATTTGGTGTTCTAGTCAATGGCAATGTCTTTGAAACAGAATGCTCCCAAGTGTTCTCTCGCAGATGAGAGGTAGTTGAACTTGCATCACCCTGTGGGACCTATCCAGAGTAAATTGGATTCATCGTGGAAGCTGGGAATGCTCCTTCTGAAACTCAATGGTCATCTCAGCTTGCTAAATAGCTGCCCTAGAAATCTGAAGGAGCTATTGCTGTGCTTTGGAAATCTTTACTCCAGACCCTGGATACTTCAGGAGAAGTAAATCTTTCTATTTTTTTCCATTCCCCTAAAATTGAGAGCTAGAAGATCAAGTTAGTGTCTCTTTGGGTGGAGAGCATGAACAGAATGTCTTTCTTCATTCCGTTCCCTCTGATAGAGAAGGTTTTTCTCTTAAACCTTCCTTTTCGTCCCACTTTTCTGCCTGACAGAAATCTTACCCTTTTTTGTCCTGAGTCAACCACCCCCTCCTCGCACACACTTTCTTTGAAATTACACCTGATCTCCCCACCTCGATGGTCCCTACCTTCTGGACTCAGTACTTCCTAGACGCCCTTCCTTTCTCTGACCTCACATTAGTTGGCTCTAACTTTACAAATCATCTGTGCCATCGTAAATCACACCGCCTAGACTTGAGCTCTTCCCGAATCCAAGAGTAATAGCTCCAACTGCTTACACGGATGTGTGATAGAACACTTCAAACTATACACATAAAAAAAATTACTTTTTTTAGAGAACTTTAAATTTTGTTTCTCATTTACAGCTTACATTCAACATTATTTTGTGTTAGTTTTCAGGTGTTTGGCGCAGTGGTCAGACAATCATGTATTTTACCAAGTGTTGCCCCTGGTATTTCCAGTACCCACCTGGCTCCACAGTTGTTACAGTATCATCAACTGTATTCCCTCTGCCCTGTGTAAAAGTGCTTCATACAAGAGGATGTTGTTTAAGTTTATTATGGAAACCTATAAATATTCAACCTATTAAAATGATATTGCAGATTAACTGACAGAACGCATAAACAATATTTTATGAAGGGGAAAATGGGTTATGACTTAGCATTCAAATATTTTACTTTGACACCCTGGACAAGTAGCTCATTTGGTTGGAGCATCATCCCAAACACCAAAAGGTTTTGGGTGTGATCCTCAGTCAGGGCACATACCTAGGCTGTGGGTTCAGTCCCCAGCTGGGGTGCACGCAGGAGGTGACTGATTGATGTTTCTCTCTCACATCAATGTTTCTCTCTCTCTCCCTCTCACCAATAAAAACATATCCTCAGGTGAGGATTAAAAAAATATTTTACTTTGAGGTGTATGTACATCTATACTCATACATATCAATCACATGTATTTGTGTATGTGATTTTTTTCATCACAGCTAACTTTTAAGAAAGGTGGATGCTATTTCCTAACAGACTTTTTTACTCTCTTCAGAAGCGTTATGACTTGGGCGTGTGGAGAAAGACCAAGAACTGAGTTTAAGGGAGGGATTTGAGAAGACTTGAGTTGTTTTGTAGAATAAAATAAAATTTGGTTGTTGTTCTGGACCCCGATAAGAGGAGAGAAGATGAGGGGAGCTGAGCAACGTGTCTGCGAAGCCTACTTGTAGGACTTTTTAGCAAGATTAATACCAAATGAGGAATTTAAGGGTTGTTTTACAGCAATTAACATAGTCTGTATGTTATGGGTCTTATCCAATTGTATTGTAAAGGGTTGGGTAGTGCTGTAAATTCCGGGGAGACAGAAAACACCCATGATTCAGGCACATTTGTAGCCCTCTTGCACTGTGGATGCCTTACATATCTCATAAAATATATATTTGCCTAATAAATTATTCCAAATTTATTCCAACAAAGTTCATATGAAAGCATTAAACATGAATTGCGTATTAATTTTATAATAAATTTATTTCAAAATTACTTTTTAAAAATATTTTATTTATTTTCAGAGAGAGGGGAAGGGAGGGTGAAAGAGAGAGAAACATCGATGTGAGGACCATCCAATGGTTCAAATGTTTGCCTCTCGCATGCCCTCAACTAGGGACCCAGCCCACAACTGTGGGAATCGATCACCTGACAGGAAATTAAACCGGCGACCTTTCGGTTCACAGGCTAGCGTTCCATCCACTGATTCACACCAGCCAGGGCTCAAAATCTACTTTTTAAAAATGAGAAAGCCAATTGAAGAATCCTATCAGTATTGCCAGTATGTTTTCCAAGTACAATGCAAAAACTATGGACTGATTAGTTCTTCTGGTTATTTTTATAATAATGAAAAAGTATTTTTATTACTTATATTGCAATTGAAAAGATCCTTCAAATGCAGCTGGGATTTGTCTTTGTGGTATTTATACAAGGATTATTTGAGTAGTACTTGCCAGTAATGTAGAAAAATACAAATTTGGGGGTCTCTGTGATGATGCCTAGAGGTTCCAGTTCCAACTTTTCCCAGTTGATGTCACTATGGCAAAGGTATGTTACACATCTGGCATAAAGCAATAGAGGGAAGAAGATGTACATCTAATAACACAGCCCAGTCAAAAACAAACACATATTTTGAGGGATGCTGCTAAATTAGGGGTGGGAACAAGGCAAAACACCTGAATTCAATTCTTGGATTCAGCGTGACTGAGTGAACACATTTATCTGATCTTACATGAGTCAGCGCACAAACAAACCAACCTGTAATGAGTTTGGAGGCTGCTAATATTGCTGCTCTTTACAATGACATAGCCCGTTAATCCTCCCATGCTCTGAACAGCCCGGCCAGCGGTGCCTTGAGGCAGCTGGCTTCAGGCTTTAGTCTAAAAGATCTCTTCAGGCTACGTTTGTAGCAATGGGCTGGTGGACTCTTCCTGCGCAAAGTCAGGACAGGAAACAGGAAGTCCGCAGCAAAGATGACATTGTTTACGAAAAGAAACGGTAATGAATGGTTCAGAGTGCCTGGAAAGTAACAGAAGTTCAAGTAAGAAAGTCTGCCTGAGCAACTTTGTAGTTCCACAGTAGCTACTAAACATACCCTGGAGTTTTAGCAGCTGTTTAGGGATTCCTGTATCTTTTCTTCGTGTTGTTTTTACTAGCCAAGGTAAAGGCACTTAAGTATAACTGAAACCTGTTTATCAACAAGCATTTACCGGGTACTTTTCCGGAAACTGGAAAACATCTGTTTTCTGATGTCGTTCAGCTGCGCAGGGCAGCCAGCAGCTGCATCCATTCACACTCCCCACAGAGCCTGCTGTGACATTCGCAAGTGGGAAGTGCTGCAGCTGAGGTTGGCAAGTGTATTCTGCTGTGAAACCTGCCTCCACGGGACCACGCATTTCAAGGAGAAACTCCTTTTAAGACCATTTCCTGTTGTCACACTTGATGTGAAGGCGATTTTCCTAATTAAGATTATAAATGGCCTTGTACCTTGCTTTAAAAAAAAAATAACTATTCTTTGTTGTTGCTCTGCCTAAAAGTAGGTAACCTAACCTGTGTAAAGTCAATTTTCCGTAACAAGGTCCTGGATGCCCTCATTGAGGAGGTTTTTGCAAAGTTGGAGGATATTCAGCTCAATACTCTGAGATGTCGTTGGTCCTAAAGCCAGAACTAAACACATCCGCTAAGAATTATTGTTCCTGTTTTAAACCTGGGAACTAGTGCTAGTGATGAGCATGTGTTTGGAATCCTGCTGGAGGGAATCCGGGACAGTGCAGCCCTTCGTCACAGTCACCTGCTCTGGAGGACGGACGGAACACCTGGCCGGTGAGGGCTGCAGCACCCAGAGCAAGGCCTCGGGCCTGAGATGGAGAAACGGGCAGATCCAGCACTCAGTGTGCCCACAGGCATTGCAGAAACGGGCACTGAAAGAAAGAAATGGGCTTTCATGCCCTTGATCCAGGACTTGCTTGCAAATGGGATTCCTTGACTAGGTGGCTAGGAAGACAGTTGGTTCCCAGAAGGTGTCTGTGAAGTGGTAACGTCATCTTGTGCAGAATTCAGATAGAGAAATCCCCTCCCTTGAGTGGGGCAATAATAATCACAGAGGTGAAATGAAGAATGAAAAAGAGAGAGAGGAAAATAACTCCCATTCACAGAATAAAATCTATAAAGGAGAATGGTCCTTGTGAAGCAAATTCTGTCAAATGAGTCTCGTTTCTCAAATTTGGGTTTACTATTGACGGTACAGTAGTGGCCAGTTTGTGTGCTGGGTGTGTGTTAATTTTCTTAATTAGTTAATATTCCCTGTAATCTTCTGGGATTTTTTTTTTGGTATCAGAAGTTTTCTATGAATATTAACGGTCTCCTCTGTGCTTGGATATATAAAGAAGCATCCAACAACCCTGTACAAAGGCAAACTGACCCGTGTTAAATTGAGATGAGATTCCTAAAATTTGGGGATTTTGTGGAAGAGAAAAATTATGAAAACCATACACACAACTGCATGTTAGTTTGCTAGGGCTGCCGTAACAAAGTACCATTGACTGGTGGCTTAGACAACAGAAATCTATTTTCTCACAGTTCTGGGGGCCAGCAGTTCAAGGTCAAGGCGTCAGCAGGGTTGGTTTCCTCTGAGGCCTGTCTCCTTGGCTTGCACATAGCTACCTTCTCCTCATGTCGTCACGTGTTCATCCCTCTGTGTGTGTCTGTGCCCTGATCTCTTTTTATAAAGACACCAGTCTCCTCGGGCCAGTGTCCAATCTAATGACCTTATTTTAAGTGCCTATTTAAACATCTTGTCTCTAACTGCTGCCACATTCTGCAGTACGTTCTGTGGTGAGGACTTCAGCACGCACGTCTTGGAGGAGCCCAATGAGCAGACAACAACAAACCCACAAAACCACAACTCGAGGGATCTGACTCATGGTCTTAAACTTTTATTTTGCCAAACCAGAAATTTAAAAAACAACACATGATTTTATCATAAATTAATAAAAGAATAACTTATTAACAGAGAGAAAGAGGTAATAAGGATATGATCAAAGAATAAAGGAGTATTCTTAAGCTAACTGCATTTAACCTTATAAACATCTCATAGATTTGTCCTTATTTTTAGGACCAGTGAAATCTTGACGTCTTTATTAGTGACTGGTGCTGAGCTGCCAAAATAGAGGACATAGTTACTGTAACGCAGTGTCCTAACTACAATTTGTTTTCAGTAATTTCAAAACAATCACACTGGTGGAAACCTTGCAGGAAGTGAAGACCCTCTGTTCCGGGGAAACCAGCAGAAGGGATTATTTGGCTGTGCATACATTAAGCAGATCTGTTAAACTGGAAGAGGAATGCCTCAAGATGTAGAACAGTCTGTGTGATAATAAGTGGGGAGAGAGAGAGGAGTGGCGGGGGGGGGGAGCAGGAGAGGGGAGGAGTTCAAGCAGGGTAGGCTTGTAGAGAGTCACACTTCCCCGTTTGAGTTGAAACTGCACTGTGGCTCTGATCTGCTCCCTTTTCTTCTCTAGTGTATGTCTTGGTTTGGGTGTTTCTGCCATTTGAGAAGCTGCTCAGAAGTGAACAGGAACAGACACCTGATGTTGGTGAAAACCACACGAAGCCCGATGTTCATCTCACACGGAGAGGGAACTAAACTGGCTGGATGGAATTCCGCCTGGACTGTGCTGATCTGCTTGCAGGGCTACTGAAACAGAATCGCCCATATTTGGAGAAATGTTCTGCTGGTTGGTGGTGATGTGCACTGATGCAATTTCCCACTGAGGCTCTATGACAAACCCGGAACTTTGTAGCCACGGCTTCTGTTGAACAAAGGGGATACTCTTACCTTCAACTGTCCCAGGAAGAAATGGATTCTACAGGAGGAAATTAGGACTGATAATTCGGTCCTTAGGTTGGTTTGGAACCTAAGCCATTCTGGAGGAAAATTGAGGGAGGATCCTAGTTCTGATGGATCCTAGTTCTGTTGTGTAGATCTCCTGTTGGTATGATGGGACACTAATGTCAGGAGACAAGCCCAAGGGTACTCTCAGGGCAGGGTTAGATACCCTCTACCCGCAGGCCGGTGGGGCCAGTGCATCTGGTAAGGAAAACCCCGGCCTGTATTGCTGTGAGAGCAGCATTTCCATTGACAGCTGAAGTAAAATTGCTTGTCTATTACAGTGAAATCAGTTTCTGTGACCCCCAAAACCTTGAGTATACTCCTGTCAAAGACTGCAACCTGTCTTAGTTGTGCTGTGAGCAATTAAAGAGTGGTTCCATGCTTCACCCATGTGTGAAGGATTTGCAGCCTTTAGACAAGATAATGAATATACTGCTTCCTGTGTCATTTGTAAGTTTTAGATTTGTTCATCAGGGATGATTTTGCCTTCATTGGGAAAAAAGTATTGCATTACTATATATATATATTTTTTACCTTGCCCTGGTTAGGTCTCTCAGTTGGTTGGAGTGTCATCCTGACACTGAAAGGTTGCAGGTTGCGGATTTGATTCCCAGTCAGGGCACATACCCAGGTTGCAAGTTCTGTGCCCAGCCAGGGCACCTGTGGGAGGCAACTGATCAGTGTTTCTCTCTCACATCAGTATATCTCTCTCTCTCTCTCTCTCTCTCCTTTCCTCCCTGTAAAATCAATAAAACAAAACCACCCTAACATATCCTCTGGTGAGGGTAAGAAAATATTTTTTTTCACCTTAAACACTTTGTGTGTGTGTGTGCGTGCGCACGTGCGTGTGTGCATGCCTCTGTGAACTTTGCACCATAGTATCAGTTCTCATTCTTTCAACTCAAATTCCAAAGTCTGCTTACAATGAGACAAGAAGATTTAAGTTTCCAAGTTCACAGAAAATACAACAAAAGATGAAACCATAAGGTTTTTATATCACAGTAGGAAAGAGCTTAACAAAACGCATAAGAGTACGGCATGCTCCAGGAGCTGTCGGCGTGTGCCCGTGAGCGGTGTGAGTAAATAACAGGCAGCATGGAGTGTGGAGGGAAGGAGAGAGAGAGAAGAAAAGCGAGGCCCTTGGCAGTGGGGACGGCAGTCTCAGTGCGACAAGCGCACCAGTGACACATCCCTGACGGCATGAAGCTCTTGGCCTAAAACTATGCATTCTGACATGAGGTGTTCACGCTTATTCTGGGATATGGTACTAGGCGGAGTTGAAAATATTTCCACCCACACTGGAGATAAATCATTATGTCACATTCGCAGCTTCTTCGTCTTGAGTTTAGAGGAATAAAATAATTAAAATTAAATATTTGGAGGATGTCTAGTTCCAGGTCTGACATGTGAAAAGTTTGGAAGTTGTCACTCCTGTCCTCACAATAAGGAACAGCCGAACAACCTGGGACGGTGTGACTCTTCAGGGACGCATCCGAGAGCTGAATGACAGGGGACACTGCCAGGCGAAATCTGGAGAGACAAGTGCATTCGGAGTCTTGGGCGATAGCTGCTCAGCTCCAACTGCGGCTGGCGGAGCTGTAAATGGGTAGCAACACTTCCCTGGTTGTTTTAACTGCTGAAGGCCACTGTGAGCTAGGTGGGGAGTTAAAAACTCTGGGGCCCATCTAAGGGGGACTCCCACTCTGTCCTAGGTTTTACCTCCAGGAAGCCCCACCAGGTTCTCCTGATGCAGAGCCAAGAAAGATCCCCGGCTCGCGCAGGCAGGGAGAGACAGAGTAACCGTTAGGAAACGTGTCCTGAGAGTTCTCCTTAACGAAGAAGAGCTCTTCGGTGGAAAAGACTTGACCAGGACTTATGTCAGCTGGGGAAGGGCGATTCTCCCACTCCAGCAGCCTCCTCTAGCTTTCTCACTTAAGAAGGAGGGCAAGAGCCCCAGCTGGCGTGGCTCAGTGGATCGAGTGCCGGCTTACGAAGCCGAGGGTCACTGATTTGATTCCCAGTCAGGGCACACGCCTGGGTTATGGGCCAGGCTTCCAGTTGGGGGCGTGTGAGAGGCAACTGCATGTTGATGTTTCTCTCCCTATCTTTCTCCCTCCCTTGAACTCTCTCTAAAAATAAATAAATAACATCTTTTTTTTTTTAAAAGAAGTCAGGCAAGATAAGATATTTGTGAAGATTTCAGCCCAGGGACACAGGCCCACTGAAACACAGGATTCACTCTGATTCCAGAAGGCTTCTCTTTGCCCACAGCTTGCCAGCACACCGGCAGTGCTCCATACAATTACAGCGCAATGCTGTTCCGATGTTTTTGGTTCCTAGTGTTTCCTTTGATATCTTCTTAGGAAATGAAGAGCTGCCAGCTGCAGACTCGATCTGAGGAGTCTAAGGAAACCCAGAGGCAACGAAGGAGATAAAAATAAGGGCACTTAGAGGAATCTGAAGCCTTTGGCACCTACAGTTACGGCAAACTTTAAACACAATCCAATGTCTAATCACCAAACCTCTGTCCCCAGAATTTTGCCTAGAGGGTGGTGGCGGACAGCGGGACTCCACTTGCTTTTGGTAACATGAGAGAAGTGAAATGTTTGAAGTATTGAGAGGAAATTCCCCACCAACCTAGAATTCTGTATCCCATGAAAAAAACCCTTTAGCAAATAAGGAGAAATAAAGACTACCACAGATAAACAACAACTGAGGAGATTCAATGCCAACAGACAGGCTCTATGGGAAATGTGTAAAGAAGGTCTTCAAGGAGAAGGAAGATGATATTGGTCAGAAGCTTAGCTCTGCATAAAGAAGGAGAAAGGATGAAAGAATTAAAGTAAAATCTTTGATTTTGCTCATTCTTAATTAAGCTATAAGAAATTATTTTTTTAAGTAATTGTGGGAACAGTGTTTTGAAGGATTATATGGGTGAGTGAAATGAATGGCAGGCATGTCACAAGGGATGAGAGGGAAGAATTGAAAATAATCTATTATAAAGTGTTTGTACCACGTGTGAAGTGGAATAATGTCATCTGAAGATCAACTTAGATTAGTTAAAAGTGTATATTGCAAGCTCTAGAGTCAGCATGAAAATATTAGAAGTATAATTGATATGCTAAGAAAGGAGCTAAAATGAAATCATATAAAATACCCAATTAAAATCAGAGGGAGAAAAAGAGGGGGAAAGAAAGACCAAAAGCAACTATAGAAAAGAATAGTCCAGCTGTATCAGTCGTCCCTTTAAATGGGAATGGTCTAGATATATGAGTTAAAAGGCAAATATTGTCAAAGTAGATTTTAAAAAAAGACAATTATATGCTGTTTCCAAGAAACCTACTTTCAATATAGAGACTCAAATTAATAGTATGAAAAATGGAGAAAGGTATACCATATTAACAATTTCTTTAAAAAGAATGGAGTTTTTAATTAATATTTAAAAATATTAATTTCAGACAAAATAAACTTCAGAGTAAAGGAAATTATTAGTGATAAAGAGGGGATATTATGTAAAGATAAAGGAGCCCTGGCTGCTGTGGCTCAGTGGATTGAGCTCCGGCCTGCAAAAGGACCCTAGTTCGATTCCCAGTCAAGGCACATGCCTGGGTTGCAGGCCAGGTCCCTGGTCTGGGGCGTGCGAGAGGCAACCAATTGATACTTCTTGCCCTACCCCTCTCTCTAAAATTAAATAAATAAAATATTTTAAAAGAATAAAGCTTACCTCATATTTGAAAAATTAAATATATGGCTTGAGAAGGTGACCTTGTTACCTATCAAGTTGGTAGAACCTGCTTTTTTGAAGGGCTATGAGAATAACACAAGTACCTGTGTGTTTAGTATGATTCAGATCACACTAGGCGTAGCCAAGACATATTTGGGTTTCTTGAGAATAACATTGTCTAGGATCTCTAAGCAGTCACCTTCCATCCTTTTCCAAATGGGGCAGGATATAAATAAGTTTATAGTTTTTAAAAGATCAGCTGTAAAAGGGACACTAAAGCAAAGACATAGAGAAAAGACAGAAAGGTTCTCTCTGGAAATAGCATTTGAAAGCGAAAGTTCAGTCCAACTGGAGATGTGCAAAAACTGTTGAGGTTAACAGAAGTTGGCTTTTTTTTTAAGTAATTTTGAAGGAAAGATAAGAGGAACATGGACCATATAAAAATCAGCTTTAGAAAAGATGAGGCTCTCGAAAAAAAAAAAAAAAAAGAGTGAGGAGAAAGAAAAGAGAAATGAGATGCTTTATCTTCTAGGTTTGGCTTCTAGGAACAAGAATACCCCAATTAACAAGAGCCTAAACAAGATAGAAAGCTAATTTGATTCTCATAAAATTTGGAGGCAGACTGACCAGGGCTTGGTTTCTTCACCTGTGAAATCGATGACGACATTACCTGATTCATGGGCTGTTGTGATGATGATTATCACCACCATTTTAACTACTAGTCAGACTTTGAGTGGGAAATGGGTTGGACACGCATGTGAAGAACAAAGCAAGTTTCCTGACTGGGGACAGAACTCTCCTCTCAGGGGAACTGGGTCTGTGTCCTTGTTTCCTGTCCAGGGGTAGCGGTTAAGGGTTGAGAGCAGGGTAGCTGGGGAGGTGGCTCTGGAAGGTACCACAAGTGCCTCCTGTACTGGGGCAGAGAGAGGACCATTGATGAATTTCCCTATTTCAACCTCATCTTTCTTACAAATTGTGGCGCACCTTTGAGACTCGGCATTTGGTTGTATGTCAGTGTTGGTTTTCGGTGTACTATTGAGTTTTTACCATTGTGAGAGGTTTTTTTTTTCCTTTTTTTATTTTGAGAATTTGTGTAAGAGTTTTTTTGAGCTAAACCGATGACCTATGCAGAGGAGGAAGAGATTGCTCTCATTGTCAGAGATTTTTAATGTGGCTTCTCAGCGCATACATTGGAACTTGCCCTGCAGATGTTGCTTTAAATTTGAAGTTCATTTTTTTTTAAATGACAAAAGTTTATTTATTGCATGTATTAGCTGTCGGGAGGTTAGCAATTCCAAGGTCGGTGCAGGGGTTTGGCCATGTCATCAGTTTCTGCTGTGCCATCCGCAGCAGGTCAGCGACATTGCCACACTGCATCAGCAAGTGGCTGCTGCGGGCCCCATATCACCTCCTTGCACAGGCATTCTAAGAAGGAAGGGAGGAGGCAGGACCAACAAGAGCTTTCTCACCTTCACCTCTTTCATTTCAGGGGTGAACTCCTTTCCAGAAGCCCCCAGCAGACTTTCCTCTCCATCTTATTGGCCAAAATCGAGTCATATGACCATCTGTGACCAATCTCTTGCATAGGAGAATAGCATTGGTATGATTGGCTGCAACCATCATGATTCTTCTCTTGTGATTACATTACAAATCACTTGCTTTCAAACGTTATTTTCAAATGTATACATCCTCATATTTTCTAATTCTAATGGCGTCGCCGTCTTAGTTTCCGGTTGTGTCATTGTCAGAGAACGTGGACACCGCACAAGGGTGCAGGCCAGAGGTCATCTTCACCTTCACAGAAGGATGTGCACAAAGGCTCCAAATTTACACTGTGGGTCAGTGGCAGAGACAGGGTCCAGTCTGGATCCACTGGGCTCCAGAGGCGGTGCTCCCTCCCTCACAACACACTTTTTCCCAAAGTGCTGCTGTATTTTGGCTTTCAGTATGAGATGCTTATGGGTTGCCTGCTCCTCTTTATGTTAAGAAAGCAATTTTATAACACTCTTTGCACAATTAGCAATGCTACAGCTAAAAACGGGGATGTAAAAAAAAAAACCTATAAAGGCTCTGCTAAGAGAATCAGGCTTAGGATGGTAATTTACAGAGCTCTCTCAGCCAATATATGTGTCGTGTACGCTCGTGTGCCTGTATTTGGACTCGCATGCACACGACATCTACTAAACTGTTTTTAAAATAACGGCCCAAGTTCTTTTAATTGGCAACATACAGAAACATAGAGCTTACTGGTTAAAAAATAACTCTGAAGTGCTCTGCAAGAAAATGAAAGGGTTTAAGATCATACCAACCTTCTCACGATGGGGAGGGACCATTAGCGGTGCAGTGATTTCATTCCCCGTTCCCCGCCTCCTGCTAGTTGAGCGGCAGCTCCTCTGATATGGTTCAACTCAACGTGCAACTTCATCATCACTGATAGGCTAATAAGCCAGACTTCTGTCTGATAAACTCTGGCCTGGAAATTCTCAAACATAAGGCTTTGAGTTATATACAAACATTTTAAAACATTGTATTAATGTTTTAAAGTTTAGGGTCTTAACATTTCATTAAATTTAGCATAAGAAATGCATACTTCAAGGCAAGTTTCCACGTCAGCATGGATTTTGTGGAAGAAACTGTCAGGAACTTCATACCCAGACAGATTTTGAAACAGAACAAAGTTAAAACTAAATATACGTTTTTAGAAAAAAAAAAAAACATTATTCCTTGTGGCATAGATTTTTTTCTACCCATAGCCAGTTGCTATAAACACACACACACACACCCCCCCCCAAGATACCCCTCCATTATCCTAGCAATCTCCAAGGAATAACGTCACTCATCTTCTGACGTTCTATTTTTCTGCTGCTTTCTGTATCTGCTATTACTGGTTTGGCAAATTATTTGCCCTTTGAAGTTTTACTTTTCCTCATTGGTTGTTGGCATTCTGGAGAAAATGAAAAGACTGTGAGTCTGGATGTAAGTCCAGTTTTCATAAAGAACAAAATCACAAGACACTTAATGAAATGTTTAGTGGGATGTTTCTCAAAAAGTCTTTTAAAATATCACCCATTAGCCTCTGGACACAGTGTCGTTAAAAACTCTTATTTATCAGAGCACATGGTTACTATGCCTTTTAATACTTTTGAAAAACTACAATAAAATATTACAACCATTCAAACCATGTTTTTCCTCAAGTCCTTTGATCCTGAATTAATACAGAATTTCCATTCAAGTGGATGCTAACCAGTCTTTTGGACATTCCTTTTGTTCCAAACACACAGCAGTGGTAAAAAACAAATAAAAAAAAAAAAAAAGACATAGTTAGGCTCACAAAATCAAGACCCACGTAGACTGGGAACCGGCAGAACGTGAGTGAGCTGAAGGCCCAGGACTGTGGGCAGAGAGAGCTAGGAGTTTTGTCTGAGGGTAAATTGCTCACAAAAGACAGAGGCCAGAGTTAGCCCATTGTTGAAGCAAAGGCTGGTGTGGATCCTCTGCCTCTGGAATAGAATTACTGCTGGTGACCACTGCTTGACACTAGGGTGTCCCTGAGGACAGAGGCCCTGGGACAGGAGATGCATGACAACAGGACACCTAGCAGCCAGCGTCCAAACAGCAATGTCTCCAGGGGCACCTCCATGCAATGAGGTCCCAGGCAGTGGGTGGAAGAAATGGCCAAAGTAACTCACTGGACCACTAAGAAATTTCAGCAAACGTCAGCAACAATGTGATACAGACCATGTGCTCTTCTTATAATTCGATTAAATGAGAAATCAACAATAAAATCACTTAAAAAATACGCAGATGACTACAATTCTAAAAAATATACTCCAAAAACAATTCTCAAAGGAGAATTATAAAATATGCAGAACTGAATGATAATTAAAGGATGATATATAAAAATGTGTGGGATGCAAATATCTACATTTAGAAGAAAATGTATTCCCTTAAATATATTTGTTTAAAAAACAAGAAAGATTGAAAAGGAATGAATTAAGTTATCTCAAGAGCTAGGTAAATCAATAAGGTAAGTATAAGGACAGAAATGAAAGACATAAAATGATAAAGAACAAAGGGAGACAAAAAAACTAGAGCTGGATCAAATAAAGGAGAAAAAGAACAAAAATATAAGGAATTTAAAATCATGAATAAGAATTTTGAGCAGTTTTATATCAGTAAATTTGAAAAATTACACATTTGTAATTAGAAAAATATGCATTAAAATTAGCTCAAGAAAAATAGAAACTCAAAAAACTGACAAGCACTTTAGATTCACTGACATTATCAAAGCCTCTTTAATAGGTATTTAGATGGTGTCAAATAGAAGTCTCAAATCAAAGATCATAATGGCAGGTGCTGAGAGTCACGTGAGTTTATTTGAGACTCAAGCATTTCATGCATGGACGATTATATGTGGTTTGTTCCCCCGGAAGGAAGTAGAGCTACATCATTTAAAGATGGTTAATTATTCTCTGGTGTATTCTGGGGAGTCCAGCTTGTTATAAACAATATGGGAATGAGCATTTTTGGTAAATAATCTTTATCTGCAGTATTCATTTTCCCTCCCAGGGAGAAATTTTTAGTTGCAGAATTTCTGGGTCAAAGTTTAGCACTCCTTACTGCCAGTGCCCTCACTGGTAGAGCAAAGACCATCCCAGGCACGAGGTACCAGCACTGCAGGGCGTAGTCACTTCAAGATTTCAGGGAGCAAGAACAGAACATGTCCCACCAGGCCTCACATCCTTGCCCACTCAGTCACTGCCAAGAGAACAGACTTCTTCACTCACCCTTCATGTCTAAGGAGATCCCCTGACTTGCTGTCTGACCTGGACCCTTACTAAATTGCATGTCAGGGTGATAGACATAAACTGGGACATCTTGGGAAACTGGGGATGTCTTGTCACCCTAATCGTGTCTTGTTCAGAACATGCCTGCCATAAATCTAACTTGATTCTCTACATTCCTCATTTTCACCTCTCTTCGGGTCTGCCACCAGCCGGTAGATACTCACACATTCAGTTGCTTTGATAAATGCTTCTTGCACTTCCTGAATTTGCCAGAAACACGGCTCATCCTATGGATACTCCTCTCTCTCCAGGTGTCTCTAGTGGAGACTATTTCCTATTATTATACTCCTTGTAGTTGAGGGGGAGAATATGAGACTCGAAGTTTTCCTCTTTGCTTCTCACTGCCATTCCCAAACCAGTTCTCTACTTTTCATGGAGGTTGGGTGGAGGTGGAGGGAGCTGGGGGTTTCACCTGTACCTCTGAGCAGGTGACCTGACTTGATATTCTTCCTCCTACCTTGGTCCCCTTTATGGCTGTCATCTCTGTCACTTCTCCTTATGTCTTGGGAATCAACGTTTATCTCCACCTCGACTCCTGTCATAATGCTCAGCCACTTTAACCATCAATGGGTCTGATCGGACATTATGTAGTTATTGTTAGTTGTTAAATGTGATAAGGTAAGACGGGTGTGTTTCGAAAGAGTCCTTGTTTTTCACTGATACATTTTCATATATTCACAGATAAAAAGATGGGGTGTCTGGATTTTCTTCCAATGATAAAAGAAAATGGGCTGTGAGTTGATAATTGTTGCAGATGGGTGATGTATACATGCAGGTTTATTATACCCTTCTCTCTGCTTTGTAGATTTTGAAAGTTTTCCATAATAAAGCAGTAAGTGAAATCTCCGTAAGTGTCCCAGTTAACACCATAATTCCCCCCTCCCCAGCCTCCCCAGTTTTTTGACTTCTACTCTGCTTGAACCACTCAGTGTCATGGTCATACTTAATCTTGCCAACGTGACAACATCTACCATCTCCATTTCAAGCCTGTTATGGTCACACCACTACTGCCTGTATTTCAGGCTCACTTGCCCTGTAAATTCCAGCATCCTCAGTCCCACCCAGATCTCCACTTCCTTGACCTGACAACTTTCTTATTTGTCTTCCACCCCTTTTCTGTGTTCATGGCTCTCCCGGTCTCTTAAATGACATTATGGAAAGTCCTTGCGATGCCCTCAACTCCCTTGCTTTTCCTCTTTCTCACATACTTGACAAATGGAATCCAGCACTGGCTGAAATCTACCATCTGCCATCTTTGGGCCAATTAAAATATGGGCAAATGACTGGAATAAACATTTCTCCAAAGAAGATATACAAATGGCCAAAGCAGCACATTAAAAGATGCTCAACATCGCTAATCATTAAGGAAATGCAAATGAAAGCCGCAATGAGATACTACCTCACATCCATCAGGATGGTTATGATCAAAAACAAGCCCCAGCTGGTATGGCTCAGTGGACTGAGCGCTGGCCTGCAAAACATAGGGTCACTGGTCACAAGCCTGGGTTGCAGGCCAGGTCCCCAGTAGGAGACATGTGAGAGGCAACCACACATTGATGTTTCTCTCCCTCTCTTTTTCCCTCTCTTCCCCTCTCTCTAAAAATAAATAAATAAAGTCTTAAAAAAATCCAACAGAAACTAACCGGTGTTGAGGGGGATGTAGAGAAATTGAAGCTCTTGCGCATTGTTGGTAGGAATGTAAAATGGTACAATCGATATGAAAGACAATATGGTGGTTCCTTAAAAATTAAAAATATTTTTACTATATAGACTAGCAATTCCACTTCTGGGTACATAGCCAAAAGAATTGAAATCGGACTTTTGAAAAGATATTTGTATACCCATGTCCTTAGCAGCATTATTTATTTTACAGTAGCCAAAAAATGGAAACAATCCAAGTGTCCGCAAATGGAGGAATAGATAAATGTGTGGTCTATGCAGGCAACGGAGTGTTACTCAGACCTAAAGGTGAAGGAAATGTGAATGAAACTGGAGGACTTGCTGCATTAAGTGAAATAAGACAATCACAAAGAGACAAACGCTGCATGAGTCTGCTCCTACGAAGTGCCTAGAGTGGCCACGTTCGTGGAGACAGAAAGTGAAATGGTGGATGTGAGGGGCTGGGGCAGTGGATTTTGGGGAGTTGTCTCAGGGACACAGAGCTGCAGTTTTGCAAAGTGAAAAGAGGTCTGGGTATTGGCTGACAACAATGTGAATGTACTTAACACTGCTGGGCTATACACTCTAAAATGCTTAATATAGTAAACTGTATGTTATGTGTATTTTACCATAATTCAAAATTAAGAAAAGGTTTTTAAAAAGTATGGTGCAAGTACTTTGGAAAAAGTTTGGTAATTTCCCATAAAGTTAAACATATGAGGCTGTCCAGAGGTTTCCAGACATATAACATGAAAAATAGAGACATTTATCAAAGAAGATATAAGAAACATTGTACACAGGACAATGACACCTCAGTCCCATTCAAAAGGCACCTTGGGAGCTCACACAGTTCTCCCAATCACCATCAGCTGCCCTGTCATATATTCCTGAATCTCAATGACGGTCTGAAATCTTTCCCTTTCAAAGGTTATTTTAGTTTTGGGAAAAGCCAGAAGTCACAGGGCATCAAATCTGGACTGTAGTGGAACCAAGTCACCTGGGTGATTTGATGTTTTGCCAAAAAACTCTGCACAAGCTATGATGCATAGCAGATGCGTTGTTGTGATGAAGCTGCCAGTCACCAGTTGCCTATAGCTGCGGCCTTCTGCATCATCAAAATAGTTTCCATGGAGAAATGTTCGAGCTTAACGCAAAATTTGATTCAGATCTGTTGCTCTACTCGTTCAGTCATTTTGTATGCGATGGCCACACAGTACATGGGCTCACTCAACAGCATCTACCACCCCCACTGACTAGTGCAGTGAAGTCGTCATTGTTCACACGTGTGCATTCAGTCCACTCTCCTTGGCCGCCAGGTTACATTGATGTCGCACAAACCACACTCATTATATTAACAATGTCTGGACTTTTTGCAGACTCATATACTATACATAAGACCCACTGCTGCCATTTTACTCAAGAGAAATGAAAACACGTCCTTAAAACAACTTACACACAAATATCCACAGCACTTTCATTAATTGCCCCAAACTGGAAAACAGGTATCCATCAAGAAGTAAAAGAATCAACAAATTGTGATATTCATACAGTGGAACACCTTTTCGTTGGTAAAAGGGAATAAACTATTGGTACACCAAACATAGATGCATTTTTAAAACATTATGCTGGGGGAAAGAAGCCAGAACAAGAAAGTACCTACTATATTATTCATTTATATGAATTTCTAGGACAGACAGATCATCTACAATAGTGGAAAGCAGATCAGACCAGAGGGAGGGGACAGAAAATTGACTTCAAATGGGCATGAGAAAACTGTTTAGGCTGATTGGGACACACTGTATCTTGTGTGTGTTGTTGACCATATCTGCAGTTAGTATTGGAGGAAGCAAGCAACGCTCTTTCTCCATCCAGTAAGAGAAAGTCAGTTTCCCAGCTAATGCTAAAGACAATGAGAGACTAAGAAATTTTCTTCCATTTTCTTCTCCTAAACACTTGGCTTTCTGTCAGAATAGTGATATGTTCCCTGACAATTTCGGTGGTGCCTCAAGAATTCCCACTGAAACAATTCACAAATGTTAACATTCAGGGTTTCTGTAAGGTCTTCCTGGGTGCCATTTCCTGACATTTACCCTGAATCACGTTCTGACAGTCCAGCGTGATGCTGATACTCTCAGTAATCCTCATGTCTTTTTTCCTTTTTTCCCCTTGATTTCCCATCAGCTCTAATCCTTGCATCCCTGCCTCTGTCTTCAATCCAACTTCTGAGTCCAAAGTAACACAGAGGCTACTGTAACTCACCACTGAACCCAAGGCCATTGAAAATTTCCATTGCCTGGTTTAAAGTTTATCTCTCTGCATCTCATAAACATTTAGGTTAATCTCTTCTGCTTCCCCGCCAGCTGCCAGCTCCATGCAGTGATTATACTACGCACCCTCTCTCCCCCTTGTCAGTCGATGGTCGTTGGCATCAATTCAACACCAACGGGAATCCCCAGTTTAGGGTGTGGTGAAGAAGGAAACTATTTTGTGCAAAAATCTCAATTGTCATATAGCATGGCTGTGAAAACAACACAGCGGTGAGTCAGCCCTGGGGCCAGGCCCCTCTCTGGCTACACAGTTCTGCTGTACTCCTGCTGGTTTGTTCTTGCATGAGCTGCTCTGCTCTGCTCTGCTCTGCTCTGGTGAGGCATCTTTGGTGTTTCTGCTCAGCCAGGGAGACACAACCCTCAGTCTTTGGTGCAAAGAGCCAGAGGGGAGCTGGCTTATATGGATAGAAGGCCCCACTCCTGGTTCCTGATTGGCCTGTCCTCATGCAAATGAAGACTCCAAATCATTCCAATTGGATTGGTCCAAAAGGCACATTCCTGACTGGTCAAAATAGAGCCACTCTCGTTGGTTGAAGCTGCGCAGCTTTGATTGTGTAAGGGCAGCCTTAGTTCCATTGGTTGAAATAGGATTCTGTGAACTCTTTTATACGGGCCGACTCAGAGGGAGAAACACAGGGCAGGCAGGTGGTTCAGGGCAGGCTTCTGAAATGCAGTTTGTGTGAGAGGCCCCTGTGGAGAATGGCTGCTAGGCTCTGGGTTTTTTTTGTTTTTTTTTTTGTGTGTGTGTGTGTGTGTGTTTTTTTTTTTTTGTGGGTTTTTTTTGTTGTTGTTGTTGTCATCATTTTGTTTTGAATTTGAGCCCAACAAGCCACCAGGAGCCTTTTTTTAGTAGGTGTCTTCTTTCCGAGGGTTCACACCTTCTTCCCACAATCATCTTTCTGCCGGCAACCGTGCACCCAGTGTTCCTGAGCAGAGGAGGCCATCCAACGTGACTCCCTCAGTCACATAGGTTCAGCCCTTCACTTTTCTGTGCTTCCTCAGCGCCTGCTTTGCCAGCACCCTGGCCCAGGACAGAGACCCCTTTCTCTGTGCTCATTTCTGGTGCCATGTTTGCTTGCCAATGGGGTCCATTCAACAGTTATGCCGTTTACTGTCACCAAGGCCTTCATCCTTTTTTAAACAAAAAAAAAACTTAATTCATACAAAAATATTTCAGAACTTGTACACAAGGCCACTGCTCCATTGTATCTACTGTAACAATCGTACCCATTTGCCTGCCAGCCAACTGTAGCGGAGATGGTGTTTCATGGTCCCTAACAGCACTGTGTTGCTCAGTGCAGGCTCTAACAGAACATCAGACTAGTAGGTAGCTTATAAACAGCAGAAATTCACTTCTCACAGTTCTGGAGCCTGGAAGTCAGGGTGCCGTCATGGTCAGGTTCCGATGACGACCCTGCTCAGGATCGCAGACTTCCAACTTCTCGTTTCGCCCTCCCATCAGAAAGAAGGTGGGAGAGCTCCCTGGGGCCCCTTTTCTAAGAGCACCCTTTCCATTTGTGGCAGCTCCACTCTCATGACCTAATTACCTCCCAAACACTCATCTCCTCATACCATCATATTGAGGGTGAGAATTTCAACGTACACATTTGGAGAGGACAAAACATTCAGACTACTGCTTGCACTCAGCAGGGAACAACCTAATGGTTAAGACCGTGGGCAGAGAACCAGAATATTGGAATCAGAGCCAGCTCAGCCAATTACTGGCCATGTGATCTTGTTAAATTACTTACATTTCTGTGTCTCAGTTTCCTCCTTTGTAAAATGAGGCTCATAATAATACCACTATTATTGAGTTGTTGCAAGTGTTAAGTATTTGGAAGCTATAAGGCTCAGAGTAGTACTTAATAAGTGATGTGTGCACACTAAATCTGTGCCTGCTGATAGCTGAAAACGGTTTCTGTGATGGATGTCTCTTACATTAATAACGTTGAATATTGATTCACATATTTTTAATCTTTTTTTTTCCTTTTGGGAAATGCCTATTCATGTCCATTTGCTCAATTGTAATGGCCCATCAATATTTTCTCATTGATTTCAAGCTCTTTATGAACAAAGACTATTAACTGTTTCTATTATTCTTTGCTTTTTATTTGAAAACACATGTGAGTCTGTTACTTGCATTTTGATTTATTTATAACATGTTATTTTTTTCTGCTGTTCCTAGAAAATTCTCTCCCATCATTATACCCGTTGAAGTTTCTATTTTCTGTACTTTCTCCTTCTCCCCACCCCAGTCTGGAATCTATTCCAGCATTTCACATAAAGTGCTGTGAGCTCCTCGTAGGAGAGGGCCAGTCTCAAGCGTGCTTGTTATTTTGTTCTGAGATTGTTCAGTAAAGAGCAGCAATGTTTCTAAAGAGATAACTTGGAACTACACCTGCACATCTAAGAATTTGTTGCCCGGTCTTCTCAAAGAATGAGGGTGTTAGCAGAGAAGTGACATAATTGCCTGAAAAAAGCTGTGCAGTGAATGTTAGAATAGAAGCTTACTGCTTACGGGTGAATACTGTTTTAAGGAGACTTCCTTCAGGAACTCAGCCATCAACAATTGTTGCTGTTGGGCCCTTCGAATTTATGAAGCTCTAAGCCGAGTGGAGCTTCTGTGTGGTGCCTAATCTTCCCTTCCAGCAGGAGCTCCCTCATCACCGACCCGGCCCGATGGCAGGCCAGCACCAGGAGACAGACATGCTGCACACCATTTCTGCTAGAGCTTTTCTGCAACGTGTCTGTAGCAAGGAAAGGAAATCTGGAATTTTCCCAGTGGGCAGGCCTCAGACGTACAGCTTTCTACCTTGAGCCCCCAGCATCAGGTAGTGACATGAAAGTCAATATTGGAGACATCTGGGTGGAGCTCATGGCTGCTCAGGATCATCTGACATTTGGAAGACATGCTGCAGTCAGCTAAGACTGTTTTTAATCTGAAAATCATTTCTCCCTTATAATTCTGCTTCCTAAAGACTCTAAAAATAACAAAAACTGCTGAGTCATGTTTTTGTTGTGGCCTACTTTCCTTTAATTAGCTAAAGAACATATTTTTTGGCTCTACGGGGGAGTATCTTTGCAGCTGTGCTCCTCAGAGCTTTGCCACTTGGTGTTTGGGGCATTCTTCTGGCCTTGGATATGGAACCCTGTTCTTAAGCTGTGTTTCCATGACGCATGTTCATTTTGCCCAGGATTTCTTAGTTTGGGTGAGAGTCAGGCGGAGACCCTGCTCTCTTCAAAGAGAAGTGGTAGAGCAGAATAAAGGGGAGGAAAAGCCAGTCTTTTTAATGATAAGATTGTTTTGTGTCGATGTGGTGGGTGGCCCTGAGAGGGGCGTGAGTACAGGTTGCCTTAGCTTTTACTTTAATAATTAGCGTGTGAAAGACACACTGCCAAAGACCTTGCCCCTAGTAACCTTTACATTACAAATTTTATTATATTATCTTACCTGTAAGTCTAACAAATGTTAACTTACATTTGTTATGGAGCCTTTCCCCCAGTTCATGTCCATCGGGAACCTCAGAATGTGACCTTATTTGGAAACAGGCTCTTGCAGGTGAAATTTAGGTCAGGATGAAGTTGAGATCGTACTGGGTTAAGGCAGGACAAGGTGAGGGAGGCAGAAGAGGGCACGCAGAGAAGAGGGCCAGGTAAAGACAGAGGCAGAGATCAGAGTGATGATGCCACAAGCCAGGGAACCCCAGGGACCACCAGGAACAGGCAGGAGCTGGAAGAGGCGGGGGCAGGTTGTCTCCTAGCAACTGCAGCAGGAACGTGGCCCCGCAGCTTTCTTTCTGCCTTCCAGCCTCCAGACCTCGCAGACAACAAATTTCTGTTGTTTTAAGCCGCCCAGATCATGGTAATTTATTACATCAGCTCCAGCAACTAAGATGGGGGCCTTTAATCCTTGGTTTCGTCTACAAGCTTAAACTTCTTGGAATAATTTAGACTGCAGTTTAAATATTTGATTGCCTTTTTAAATACATCAATTATCTGATAA
This sequence comes from Anoura caudifer, assembly GCA_004027475.1. NCBI lineage: Eukaryota > Metazoa > Chordata > Mammalia > Chiroptera > Phyllostomidae > Anoura > Anoura caudifer. The sequence goes on from PVKU01001592.1 coordinate 227,073, forward strand.
ATGAAGCTTCCAAGACACTTACGTTTTTATAACCCTAATAATTAAAATTAACTAATAAGTTGTATCCTAAACCTTTTTACAACTTCAATGTCATAAGCTCAGTAGGAATTTTTCTCATTCTTTTGAGTTCTTTTTCGCATTCTCATTTATCTCATTAAAATCAAGACTGCAAATTAATTAATCAGTTACATGTGGTAAGCTGAAACCACAGGGCTAAACTGTTTCTGTAATAAATTTTTTTTTAATATCACAAGTTTGTAAATAGCAAATACTACATGCATTTTTCTTCAGAGTGATACAATAGAAAAGCAATAGTGTGGGCTTGACTCTGAAACATTTCTGGAGTTCAATCTAAAACTTTCCAGAAAACACCAGGTTGAGATATCATAACCAGCAGAAATACTTGCCAGGATGCTGATGGAGTGATTCTTTCCTGATTCCAAGTACAAAGCTCAGCTTTTTTGCAGTCACTGTATTGTGGTTTCCAAAGTTAGAGAAAGTGGTTGTCATTTCCCCGGTGTATCAGGCAGAGCTATTTACGTATAGACATCTCTACACATATTCAAATATCTTTGTGAGGAATTAGCTCACATGGTGAGGGAGGCTGAGAGGTCTCACAATCTGCTCTCTGCAAGCCCGAGAGCCAGGAAAGCCGGTGCTGCAGCTCAGTCTGAGTGTGAAGGCCTGAGAACCAGAAGGGGCTGGCAGTAGAGGTCTCAGCCCAAGGGCCGAGAAGACCAGTGTCTCAGCTCAGTGAGTCAAGAGAGGGGTGAATTCTCCCTTACTCTGCCTTTTGTCCGTTTAGGCGCTAAAATGACTGGATGACGCCCACCCACACTAGGGACAGTGACGTGCTCGACTGAGTCCACCAATTCAAGAGCTAATCTCACCCAGAAACACGCTCACGGACACACCCAGAAACAATGTTTAACCAAACATTGGTTTCCTTCGATCCAGTCAAGTTGGCACAACTAATATCTGTGTATGCACATATGCCTATTTTTCTTCAGGAGTTAGACTCTGCCATGGAAACAGCATTGAGCACCTGAGCTGGTCCCGTGAGCCTGGTTGATGACAGCACAATACTGATGAGACAAAGGTACCACTTAGCTCTAATGGGGAAAACCTGTCTCTCCCACGGGCAGATTAGAACTCTTGACCCAGGTACTATGTTACCAATGCATACCCGTCCAGCATTGCTACAGGGCGAAACTCCAATGGACGGTTTGGCCTCTCTGATAATATGAAAATCATTTTCCTACAGAGAAGTTTTTACAGTAGTACCTAAAAATGGCTGACACATCATTCAGATGTCAATCCCGTAGGCCTTTTTTTTTTTTTTTTTTTCAAAAACAGGAAGGCCACGACTTGTGACGTTTCATCACGGGGCAATGGCAGATAGAGACGCAGAGGGAGTTTCGGCATTCTAAGCCTGGGAGACAGTTCCCCTCTCTTTGACTGATTCTTTTGAGGACTAAAGCCATGTAGTAGCACAGCTTTCCGATCTGGTCCTCACCGCAGAACAGGGAGTCATCCGTGATCCGAGGTTCCACAGCTTGAAATGAGTCACGGGTGGTACTTTCCTTCAGAGACCTCATATAGGTTTGAAATTATATGCTCACTAGTCAGATTATGTGGTTACCATTTTAAACTCTCTATACCTCAGTTTCCTCACATCCAAAGTGGAGATTCTAATAATACCTACTTGACAGGGTCAGTGAAATGAGTTCAACATAAGAAAATGCTAAGAACAACCCTGAAACTAGTAAGTGTTGGGTAAATGTTAGCTGTCACTCCTTCTTTAGGATTGTTAGCAGGAGATGTATCTTTTTTTTGTCACTAGTATATACCCACTGCTAACCTCCAGTGCCTGGTAAGAGAGGTGCTCAGAAATGTGTGTGAGTGACTTAGTAGCGATCTAATGGACACATGGAGTGCCTGGCAGCAACACTTTCGCCGTGTTCTTGCCCTACATGTTTCTTGTTTTCTGTAAACTCTGTAATTTAGGCATTAGGAGCAGCTGGCTGCTAGTGTTCATCACCCAAACACAAAAAGAACTCAGCAGGTGCTAGAAGGAGGCAGCAACCTGCACAGCTTAGATGGATGGAGTTTATTTCCACATTAGCTGTTTTCATCAGTGAAACTCACTTATAACATTATTTTTGAAGTGTTAGATATTGAATACATTGGCTGCAAATCCATAATTTTCACAGCCATGCTCCCCATAACTTTTTTTTTATGTTTACAGTTAAACAAGGAAAATAAAAACAGAACTACATCCATATGCGTAGAGGAAGCCCTCTACATTTGGGAAGTCTTCAGTCAAGATTTGATTAGTTTGTTACAATAATTTATGATTCCCTTCTCAGGGTTAATGTCCTGTTTCTCATAACTCGCAGGTGTACTTACAAGGTGATGAAGGGGACCTCAGTGGAGTTGAGCCCACCCTGAACAACAGTCCTAGTTCCGGTGGCCGGGTAATTGGATACACGTGGTTTGAAAGGCCTAGCTGCAATCTGGTGGTTTAACTTGAAGTGCATTTCCCCAGAGTAACAATGTTAGGCATTAGGTTCCACAACCAGCCCAGGGAATCTTACTACCTAGAAGGAGTAATTCAATATAAATAGTATTAGAATATACAGCCACCATTAGTAATATTTTGTGTATGCTATAGTTTTAGGTGTCCATTTAGGGAGCCAAAAGTACATTTTTCTTAAAAGTGAACTTACAACCCACATGTCTCTCTGCCCTCCACTTGCTGTCTTTGAAAGAAATGAGGCTTCCAGCCTCCACCTCGGCCAGAAGTGGCTCCTCTGGACCAGAGAGGGAATGAGAACATCACGGGGTTAATAAGAGCCTTGGAAGACAAGGGCCATCTGCAATGTAACCTCTGAACTTAGCCTGACTTTTTTCAGGTTCTCAAGGCTTGATCTACAGCATGCTGTTTTCCTTTACTTTCCTTGAAATCATGAGCTGCTTACTAAACAATGAATTCATAAAAGATTGGTTCTTGACAAACCCTTTATCATGGTTGTCTAACCCCATTGCCTGTCATGTACTAGGGACTATATGATTGCCATGACATTTCTCCAGTTCCTAACCATTCTCAACCTGTTAAGGAGAATTGTGTAATTTGATAGATTCTCTTCTACCTCTCCTGTCACTCAAGTAAGAGCCCAGCTTTTTAGACACCAGTTTCCAAAATAGGGCATCTATTTCCAATCAAGACCCTGTCAGGAAAGAAAACAAGCCGTAAATCTGATAGGCAGTTGTGCTGGCCAGGTTTCAGAGGGCTACCTTGTGTGAACTTTGACCTTACAAGGGGCGGGGCAGCCATACTTACTAAGAGATTCTGCAGTTGGTGGCTAATTGCACCGCAGACCGGCCAGCCCAGTGACTCCTAGCCATGGAGCCCTGTTGGGTTTCCAGAACACCCTTACGTCAGACCGTGCACTTCATGCGTTGGTGCATCTGAGATTCTGCTGTTTTTCAGTGGCTGCTTCAAATCCATGTCTTTTTCTGAGCTATGATGACTGAGACTCAGTTTCTTGAGACCAAAAGACCTTGACCAAGACAACAGAGATAGGGCTGTTTCCCAAGACAACGGGTCTTTCATGATAAAATTAAAAACAAAACAATACCAAACCAAACAAAAAACCTCCTGTCTTCTATGCTTCAGAGGAAATCCCTGTAGGCCTTTACAAGGAATTGAGGGGAGGGAGCAGGTCTCTGAGGTCTTATTTCATACATTTACGAAATAAGGTGTGATGGAGAGTACTAGGGAAAAAAAGAAGCTCAATATTTAGTGTTTGTGGATTTTCAAGCATAATACTCCATCCATGATCATTTAAGGCTTAATTGGTTCAGAATTGTGAGAAAATAAACATCTGTTATTTAAGTTAAAAAAGAAAGCAAAATTGCTTGTAAAATAGTTTAACAATCAACTTGCAAATTTTCTGTAAATTTAGCAAGTTTCTGGTAAGCAAGCCGGTAAGTGCTTGCTCTAGTGTAACCACAGATGGGCTGGGGGTTGGAGAGAGAAAGATCCTCCAAGGCTTTTCCTCTTTCACTTCTTTCCCTCCTCTTCTCCTTTTGACGTGAGTGGTGATGAGTGGGATTTCATTTAGAGGAGACTGAGTTATCTAAAAATTGCGGAGGAAAGAGCGCAGTGAATAAGCACTGATGGAGAAAAGCAATGTGCTGTAGGCTGAGAAGGTGAACAGAGTACTTATTGATAAAGAGAGAGGATTAGTGAGGTGGGAGCAGAGGCACATGGGGGCGGTTCTTTAGTTTCTTCTCGGTAGAGTCCCTTGAGAGGTAAACATGGCGCACCAGTTGCCCCTGCTTAAAAGTATCTATCGCCCCCTGTGCATTTTACCCACCACAGGTCTAAGTGGGTCGGTGATTTCTACTTGTAATGTGTAACCAGGCCAGCAGGGAGAACAATTCCAGAGGCACTCGCATTGTGTTCCGAAGGAGTTCCGGCGGTGCTACCCCAAAGTACGCTGCTTTGGTGTGTTGATTACTCTGAGTTGAAGGCACTTGAACAACAGCAAATTCCGGGGAAGACTTTCTCAAAACTGCCCAGCTGCCTAACGACAGATCCTCCAGAGGGATTCAATTGCCATAAACCCCTGTTCTGGGGAGTTTCATCAGCCAGGAAGACTGGCTCTTATCACAAGGAAGGGACTAGAAACTGACGCCATACTCAGACAAACGTCGTCCCAAATGATCACATCTCCCGTCTGTTCTTCCAAGGGCCCATTCATCTTTCATAAAAATCATTTACTCTCATTCACATGCTTTTCATCAGTCCCCTGCTGCTATGAAGATGGTATATAAGCTCTTAAATGTCATTGGTTTGGGGGAATTTATCTTTCTCTCTGTTATGCCTCTGTACGCACAATACTAAAAATTAAAAACTTGTAGACCTTTTCTCCTGCTAACCTACCTGTTGTCAGTTTATTTTGTGGACTCAGCTATTGGACCTAGGAAGGTGGAGGGAAAGTCTCTCCTGTCTCACAGTTCTGTAGGGATGCTTTCCCCTCACTTCTACTTTGTGTAAAGAGAATCCTCAAAATTGTACGACATGGCAGCCCTGTGTGTAAACCATACAGAAGGAATAAACCTATTGGTTGTATACACCTTGATGCCCTTCATTTGACCAATTTTCTCATCTTAATGATATTCACCTGTATGGCATGGCGTTTTAATTGACGGACTAGGTAGTTGGTTTTCAGAAAGAATGCCAAAACAGCAGCCTAGATCAATCTTCTTTGTGTTAACTCCCATTAAAACTAAAGTTTTAAATTAACTTTTACATTTAGAACTGGTTTAGATTATAGAGAACTCTGAAGGCATAGTGCAGCGAGCGTCCCTACATCCCACACCCAGCTTCCTCTGTTAGCTTTTACATTAATATGGTACATCTGTGACAATTAGTGAACCAGTGTTCATATCATTATTAACTAAAGTCCATACTTCCTTTGAATTTCTTTAGTTTTCCCTAATGTCTGTGTTTTCTGTTGCAAGAATCCCACCCAGAAACCACATTGCATTCAGTCATCACATCTCCTGAGGTTTCTCTCGGGGGTGCCGGTTCTCTAATTTTCCTTGTTTTCGATGACTTTGACAATTTTGATGGGTACTCATTAGTTATTTTGTAGAATATTCTTCAGTTGAGATTTGTCTGGTGTTTTTCTCATGCTTAGACCAGGATTACGGGTTTCAAGGGGAAGACTACAGAAGTAAAGCGCTATTTTCATTGTATCATATAAGGGCGCATGCTAACAACGTACCTTATTGCTGTTGATGTTGACCTTGACCACCCAGCGGAGGAAGTATTTGTCGGGTTTCCCCCCTGTACAGTTACTCTTTATTTTGACCACTCTTTTTTATTCAGGGACCACTGAGTGCCAGGGATGCCTTGTGTTTACTGGAATGCTCAATGGTGTAGTCTATGTAGTTACGGTACTTTACTCTCCATACAGTTCTTAAGTCTGACCGACCATAAAAGTCGCATTGATATTTTAAAAATACATGTTTTTAGGTCCCATCCTTGAAAATTCTCATTCATTTGCACAGGGAGGCTCCAGGCAATAATCCACATTTTTAAGAATTACAGGTTATTTTAATCCAGTGGTCTGTAGACTGTATATATGCGAGAAAACAGACCTAACCTGTTAAGGGAAATGAAGAAATCCTGGATATACTCAGAAGCTGCCGTTTCCATGTATGCGATGCAGGAGCAGAGGGACATTCTATTCTGAGTTGCCTTTTTCGGCCTCATCCCAGGACCTAGCAAGCAATTAGTATCGGACCCAATGCTTTCCTCCTGTTGAAAGCACTTTCCTGCCGGATGGTGAGGACCCCTCGCCAGTGTGCCGTGCTAGCATTTTGTTAAAGCCGACTTCCCACATTAGCGCCACTATCTGTGGGCTTGCACAACAAAAATAGAAGAAGTATGTTCTATTTTACAGTGGGAAGAAAAATATTATGATTAAAGTAAAACCTCAGCTAGTCAGTAGGCATAGCAGAATTCACCTCATGGAAAATGTTATTCTTCAGTTTAGAAAAACTACCCACTGCACCCTTTGGTTATAAAACAAAATGACTGGGACCAGGCTGGATTAGAGAGAAGGTGACAAGGGCAGCCGAAGAAGAGAGTGACCTCACGTGGAACTGCTACGTGGGCTTCCTCTGACCAGAAGGAGGAGGTTTGAGATCCCTGCAGCTCAGGGAAGGCGGGGAGGGGAGGGTGGAAGCCACCTGATGGCAGAGTGGGAGGCGGAAGAGACCCAGTCAGCCAGACCTTCCCCGGGGCAGGCAACGGTGCTTCAGCTTCAGGGTCCGTGCTGCCTGATTGTGCCCCTTGCAAACCGTTCTCCTCTGAACTGATAGAAGATAAACGGAGGCATCTTTAACATTTAAGAGTTTATCTCAGCAAAGTCACTTCAAATCAGGTGGCAGCCAATCTAGCAGACAGAAGGGAGCTTGAGGAGACAAACAAAATGAGACAGGAGGGACCCAGAAACAAGGAAGTTATGCCCAGCCTAAAACAAACAACCAAATAAAACAGATTCATTATTGCTGGTTTACTTTCCTTTAGGGGATGGGATGTCAGGGACCTATTGGGCAGATTACCGAACTATTATTGATCAGGAGATACCTAACCGACTGGTTTAAGATTCCATTTCTCGAAGAGCCAGAATTCTAAGTTAAATCTTGATTTGGTGACATGGAGCTTAGCATAAACAACTCCACTTGTGACCTTTTTTTTTTTTTTTTTTACCATCCTAATCCTTCATACACTGCAGCCTTGTGTTAGCGGTTAGTGGGTCACATCTTGGGGCACAGGAACAAGGCAGTTCAGAGAGACCTGACGCAAGGTGAGGGGGAATCATCAGAGGGCCAGACAGGAAACTCCTCCACCACGTCTGGGGCTGCTCAGAGTTATGGGTGAGGTGCTGGAATCCCCACGCTTCTATGCATAAGCGTTGAGCTATGTGGTCTGGACCCACTTACTGACTGGAAGGCCTAAGGACTTTCAGTTACATTAGTCAAAGCTACCCTAAAGATTCTCAAGTCTTCCTGCAGGTCTGAAAGAGAAATAGTGAAAGAAACATGAATAATAGATGGATATCCCCTTATCCTTTCCCCCCCTCACCTCCCTGATGATGTTTTGCAGTTCTCTGTGATTCTTCATTATTGGGAACCACCCTGCCTGGTTTTAGAAGCTGTTACCCCCCATGGCTAAGGCTGAGTGAGCGGCCTTTGGATCATAAGCCACTAAGGAGACAAAGCTTATCTCCCTGGCAGGGATGCTGCTTCTGCTCCCTTTACTTCACCCTGCCTGGCCCCCAGTGCTTGATCAGTTTGCCAATGACGGGTAAGATTCCTCAAGGGGGGAACGACCTAAGACAGGCATGATCACGGGGAGGCCCCAGGGAAGGACTTGGGGGGCTGTAGCAAAAGGGGTGATGGACCCTCGCCCCTTAGCTTTGAAATAGCCTGAGTACTCATTCTGTCTTCGAGAAGTCTCCTAATCTCTTGGCTGTCTTACTTAAGCCTGAAACAATGCTGGTGGTGGGTGCCGCTCTGTGCTGGAAAGGGCGGGTTCCCTAGGGTAATTGGACCTAAGAAAGAATATGTAAAATCCTGTGAAAACTGCTTTGTTTAGAATTCTCTCAATTAAATGATAAGGGTCCAAGCAGGAAGTGAGTTTGTTCCCCAAAGTTTTAGGCCATTTAGCTATCTGACTCTGACTCAAAACACCCCTCAGAGTTCTTTGTATGTTATCTATTGTTTGATCCTTACTGCCTGATAATGGTTAATGAGCCTGTATTCCTATGCAAAATGACCCAATAAAAGCCCATTGAGGAAAAGGCTCTTGGCCCTTCTCCTTTGAGAGATCAGCCACCTTTCCTCCCCAAGCAGATCATTTCTTGGTAGACTTATTCTCATTTGTGCTGGCCAGGGGGACCCTGTGGGCAGAACCCCCCCATACTTCGTGTCAACCCAGTGCTGAATTTTCAAATAAACTCTTGCTTATGAAGCAGGTAATAGTTGATCATTTAGGACTTTGCTCAACTTCGTCTAGTCTGAAGACAAAGTACATAGTTTTTTTTCTTCTGTTGTTGACAGCAAAATTCTGTTGCGCGGACACATTTCCATACACAGACAAAAAAGATGTTGAGCAAGGCATTGGTAGTTTAAGTACAATAATGTTTAGTTAACATTAAATTAATGGGATGGGTAGAATGACTACTGTAATACGAATAAGAAACTGTGAAAAATTGTAAGGCATAAGAAACCAATCTCCAAGCTAGTAAAAATAAAGCATAAGCATGAAGATAAAAAACATCTTATTTCTTCCCCTCACCTTAATGCTATATATCATTTGAGAAGAATGAACAGCAGGAGAGGAAAATTTGTTTTTAATCCACTGGGAAATGCTAGCGAGGCTTTTGATGTGTATGTGCCTGTCCATGGGGGAGGGGCAATAGACAAAGGAGAGCATCACATTAGAATAATTTCTCATAAACTGGTTCCTCTCTCACTTCTAGCTCTGATAGCTGGAGTGGAAGCTGGTGAGCATTTTTACAAGTGTACAATGTTTTATGGATAACCATATTCTCAAAAATCAATGCTTACATTATTGTTTTAACATTTAATCTCTTTGGATCGTATATTAGTTTTCGATCGCTGCTGGAACAAATTGCCACAAACTCAGTGTTTTAAAAGAGCACCGTTCATGGTTTTACATTCTGGAGGTGAGAGCTGTGACATGACGTGGGGCAGCTGGGCTGAACCCAAGGTGTCAGTAGGGTTGCTTTCCTTCTGGGGGCTCTTGAGGAACATCTATTTCCTTGCATTTTTCCAGATTCGAGAGGCCACACACATTCACTCATGGCCCTTCTTCCTTGTTCAAAGGCATCAATGTTGTTTCACTTGGTCCCTTTTTTTCTGTAGCCACATCTCCCTGTGGCTCCAGCTGGGAAAGTTTCTCTAGTTTAAGAACCTATGAGATTAAACTGGGCCAACCCAAAGCATCCAGAATAATCCTTATTTCAAAGTCACTGATGTAATCATACCTGTAAAATCCTTTTGCCATATAGGGTGACATATTGACAGGTTCTAGGGATTAAGACATGGACGTCTTTGGGGGATGCTATTCTGCCTGCTTGCAGACGGATAGCAGATTGACCATATGATTCATATTCCAGCTCATCCATTTTCTTGCCAGAGTCACTGAAGAAATTTTTTAATATGAAATTTTGGAGAAGCTTGCAGCAAATTGGAATTTAACGATTCCTTGCATCTAATGAAAAAAAGAAAAGAAGTAAGTTAAATTAGGATCCCCCTCCCACCAGTTATTTAAATAGTTTCATTTGATAGCCTTGGGGTATTACTGATGTTGAATAATTCAACTCTTCACTTGAATCTTTTCCTTCAATTCATCATTTTTATAACTTCTTACCTACTTCAGCTTGAATATGTACAATGGTTATGTCTACTTTCTTGTGAAGAGGACTTGGGTTGTTTTTTTCAGACCATCACTGGAATATACCTCTTTGAGCTATCAGACCAACAAAGATCATGGAAGACGCACTTCGGTAAAATTTCCTCAGACGTAGAAAACCAGTATCCTCAGGAGAGGAAAAGCTGGCTCAGAGGCAGGAAATTAGGAACTCTCCTTACAGAAAGGGAGGGTCATTCAATGACCCAGAGCAGCACTATCCAATAGAAATATAATGTGAGTGCGTATGTAATTTAAAAGTCGTTAGCTGTCACATTAAGCAAAGTAAGAAGGAACAGGCAAAATCCATTTTCATAATAGATCCAAAATATCATTTCAACATGTAACTAGCATAAGAAATGAGTGATGAGATTAAAACTTTTATTTGCATTACAGATTTGGGATCTGATGTCCATACCTGGAGCACACTTGGATTCAGACTAGTTACATTTTATGCGTTCATCAGCCACGTGAGACTGTTAGAATCTACTGCACGTGAAAGAGCCAAGTAGAAGCTTCTTTTACGTAGAAGTATTTCATTTTAGTAACCTTATTTGCTGCATCACTCACAGACTGCCCTACCCTTAGATTCAAAAGCTTGACCCCCTTGGATCCTACGGCGGTCACTACCGTCTATCCCAACAACTAGACCCTCCACCCTGCTCTGCCACCAGCGTCCGCTGGAGCAGCGGGAAGACCGGCACTCACTTCCCCAGTCTTCTTTGCAGCTGGGAGGTGACTGTTTGACCCTTTTCTGGTCAATGAGAGGTCAGAAAAATTATGACGAAGGGCGCTGGAGGTGATGCTACCCGTCTCCCTTCTAGGTGCTCTGAATGTGATGCCTGGAACTGTCGAGGCCAAGAGAACCCCCAAGACATGTACCTGAACCCATAACACCTGAGCCAGCGCTCACAGCCACAGCCACATTCCTTTCTATTGAAAACAATCGATTCGCATTTACTTAAGCCACTGATACTGGACTTAGACTTATGTTTTATTTCAGCCTTAAGTTCTCTGGATTCTGCTTTGCACACACTGTGTTTCTCCTTGGCCTCCTGACTTCCTGCCAGTCCTGATAATGATGGGCAGTAGACAGAGGCTGAGAAATAAGGGGGAGAAAAAAGAACCCTGCTTTGTTTTTTGCTCCAATCAGGGTCATCCAGAAATGCCTAGGGGGGTTTCTATTTCCTGACTGGATCCTGAGGTATGAACCCCCTGGAGACCCTGCTCCACGATATTATTCTGCAGGCAGAATAATAATTTGAAAACGTAAGTCAGATCACGTCCACAATGGCTTCTGTGTGTCAATACAAATAAAATCCAAAGTCCTGCTGCAGCCTCACATGGTCCTGCATTGCATGGCTTTGTGCTGCTTCTCTGACCTTTCACACCACCACTCTCCCCTGGCTCCCTCCTGGCCAGCCGCTCAGAATGCCTTAGTCTTCCGAGCCAAACCAGCCTGCCATGCTGTCCCCTGAGTGGCATCTTCCTCTGCTCAGGAGAGTCTTCTTTGAGATGCTCACCTGGCGCTATCCCTCCCTTGCTTCAGCTTCTGCTCAAGTACCATCAGCCAGGACTTTCCTCAGCACAGTCTAAAACACACCTCTCTGTTGCCCTTGACCTGCTGCTCACCCTGCTCTATTTTCTCCCCAGCCCTTTCTCCCACCTGCTGTTTTACCTGCTTAGTGGTGCATGTATTCATTCATTTTCCCCGACTAGAATACAACTCTGTAAAGGTGGGCATCTGGCTATTCCATTCCTTGCCATATTCACATCACCTGGAAGAGTGCCTGAGCTAGGAATCCCAGGAAAAGTGTCAGGTGGGGTGTGGAGGGAGAGGACACCGGTTTTGTGTGTGGTGCTTTTCGAGTTGCATGTTGGGTGCCACTGACAGCTGGGGACATACGAGTCTGGAGCTGATGGGAGAGAAATATTTAGTGAAATTGGATTTGATTAAAGCCATAGCTTCAGAGGAGGGTGTCCAGGAAGAGTTCCTAGAAAGGGAGGAGAGTCAAGATAAAATTGCATTAAGACACAAGCATCAAAGAGATGCAAGACAGGCTTTGCGAGGGGACCGGGAACGAGCGTCAGAACGGAGCAGGCGTGGGGCTTCGGAAGCCAGGAGAGGAGAAATTGTCCAGGGAAGATGTAGAAGTGCCTCTGTGAGGTCAAGAGAGACCCCAAGTAAAACTTTCAGTCTTGTAATTAAGGCAGCTTTGCCAATGCCAATGAGAGCTTCTGTGGAATAATTGAAGGAGAGATTCTTGGAAGGCCAGATTGCCATGGGTTGAGGGATAAACAAGAGATGCGGGAGTATGGGCTTCTCTTTCAAGAAGAATTTCCTTCAAAATGTTAGCTAGGACAAGGGTCTCAAGGTCTGAGCAGTTCTAAATGTTAGTTCTTTCTAAATGGTAAAATATAGCACAGTATTCTGCAGATGCAGCAGTAAACACGACGAGCTGACAGAAACTCAATACAATTCTTACAAAGAAGAAATCAACATGTAATCAGCCAAAGAGTGTATATATGCAATGGCTGTCTCTCTTTGAGGAGGCAGAGCTTTGGGTACGAATCCTGTCTCCTTTACTTGCTACAAGTAAATCAAACGACCGAGTGACAACCAAGTCCTGTTCTGGAATACATCACCCCAAGCAGCAAACCCCTTGAGTTCAGTAACAAAAGGAGGAGAAAGATTTCATAACCAAAGGAGGGATGGGGCCAAAAGAAAATTGCTTTGTTGAAAGATATATCAAATATGCCACACACACAGCACTAAAAGTTCTCAACCCGCACTGAGGGCAGAGGTCAGGGCTGACTCAGACCGCATACTCACTGTACATGGGGACCGTTTCCAGACTCAGTGCTGAGCACATCTGGGTCCACAGAGGCCATTGCCAAGTGTTTGGTGCCAGTGATGGTAGGAAGTGCCTTTGAGGAAGTGGCCGTTCGAGACACATGTTCAAAATGCCTTTGGACCATCCCCGCACCGTTCTCAGAAAAGGAACAGACCCTTGACCCCCTTGTTGCTAGGTGGAATCTGTTCCGCTGTTCAATTTTGCAAATGGAGCACTTAAATAACTTGCAAAGATTCATTACTTCCTTTTTTGGGTCCTCCCTACAAGCTCCAGGCCACATATTCAAATAAGATTCTTAGAATAAACAGAATGCTAGAACCCGGAGTCTCCCAAGATAAATATGCAAACCAAGTTCTGCTAATTACGAGTGGGATTAATAACAATTTTTAAGGCGTGAACTTTGTTTTTAAATGCCGGACACTCTTATCCAGTTTCACTTTGGTAACTGTCTTAACTCTTTGTGTGAACATTGATGGTGTGCACTGATACATAGCATACCATGAGTGCATAATAATTTCACAAACCTATGGTGGTGAGGAATGTCGCTACATAACGTCTTGTGTATTATATTGTGCACATCATGTGTGGTGACCTGAGGCAAGAGGACTTGTGGGTGTGGTAAAAATCAGTCCGAATGGTTGGCCCACGCTTTTTTCCTTGGGTTCCAGCAACCACACCCTGAGTGTGCTGACAGAAGAACAGAGTACATATTCATGATCTTACTGGTTTGTCAGCAATTAAAAAGAGAGCTCTACTTTCACTGAGAGTGGTAACAATAATAATTCCTTCTGAGGGTTTTGCTGGGAATGACCAGAAACTGACTTTAAACAAATTTTGGAGTAATCCCCAGTTGAAAGTGTATTCATTTCCTAGGACGGCTGTAACAAATGATCACATACTGGGGTGGCTTTAAAATGACAGAAATATATTCTCTTACAAGTTATGAAGATCGGAATGCTGAAATCAAGGGCTTAGCAAGGTTGGTGCTTTCTGGAGCCTCCGAGGAAGAGCCTGCTCCCTGCCTCTCTCCTAGCTTCTGATGCTGGCCATCAGTCCTCGGTGGTTCTTGGTTGGCAACTCGATCACTGCCTCCAGCATCTTGTGGTGGTCTCCCTGTGTGTCCCTGTGTCCCTGTGTCTTCACATTCTTATAAGGAGACCAGTCCTCAGAATTAGGGCCCATCTCAATCCAGTACGAATTCACTATAATTTGATTATATCCTCGAAGGTCCTATTTCCAAACTTGTATCCACTTGTACCCGGCGTTAGGGCTTCAACATAGGTATCTTTGGTGACTCAGTTCAACCAACAACTGAAAGTTAATGAGAAGTGTGTAAGTAGATGAGCTGGGCAGGAGAGTCCACACTTAGTGTGCAAGGAGTACACTTTGTATGCTGAGTAGCACATTATGACTTTTACGTATTCAAGCTTTGGTCAAAGCCGGGACCTCTCTTGGAAAATTAAAAATCCCGCAGATTTCTTACATCCAGAAATGTGTGGTTGTGGGAAACAGCTTGGCTTACTCTGTCTAGCACCAGCGTCACTCTCCCTTCCCTTCAGAATTGGGTAAGTCTGTCCCGGTAACCAGGGAGCCCCATGGAAACAGCTTTTCAAATTCCACACACCACTGAAAATCAGTCCAAACAGCAGTGATTTTCAGCATGGGAGGGTAGCATCTTCTTAATCGGAACACCCCGCTCTCAGACTGCCCTGGAGTGCGCACGGCGGCTCTGGAGGCTTTTTCCTGAGGACCCCTCTCCTCCCCCACCGTGGTGCCTGGGACCCTTCAGACTTTCTAGAGCTTATTTCAGGAAAATTTCCCAATCTTGGCCTTTTGTTTTGTGTCACTTACATGATGAATAGTATTCTGAGTAGAAAGGTCTGTTAAAAATAAATAAATCAATTTTTCTCCTTTCTTAAAATTAGAATGATTTGGCTCTGCGAGTTATGTATTTTATTATGTTTCCTTTGGCTTCATTTTGTTTTTTAATTTAAAACATTTTGGGTATTATGGTACATCTGTGTTATTATTTTCCCTGGGCTCAAAGATGTCACAGCAGACAGAACTCTTTGCTGAATTGAATTTCTGTCTCTAGGGACTTGAACATTCTGGAGCTGGCTAGAACTAATAGTTTTCATTGCGCCAGCTGTCATAAATAATTCAGCCTGCTAAATTCCAAAAACACGGGCAGAATGGGTGAGCTGTGCCTTGAAAGGAGAATTTCCAATATCAGTCTTTTCCCTGTATGTCAGTGTTCAGAAATTCCAACTAAAATATTTTGGAAAGCAGAGAAAAGTGGTAAGCAATGGAGTTCGTGTTTTCCACATTCCCATTCCACGCTGAGCTGCATTTACATGGAAGTTAGGACTCAGTTTGTATTTCCTGAGGGTTTCGTATGTGGGGGGCAATGCGCTGGAGACTGTGGAACGGACAGGGGATCTAGGCTTTGAGGTGTCCCTGCTCTCTGGGGTCTTATTTCTTCAACTCCGTGGAATAAAACAACTGTACGAATAGCAGAGTGCTGGAGACTGTATTAGTTTCCTTTTGCTGCTATAACAAATACCACAAATTTAGTGAATGAAAACAACACAAAGTTATTATCTCGTAGTTCTGGAGGTGAAAAGTCTAATGTGGGTCTCATTGAGCTGTGGGTCAGTGTGTTGGCATGGCTGGGTTTTTTTCTGGAGGGTTCTAAACAGGAATCTGTTTTCTCACCTTTTCCAGCTTCTGGAGACTGCCTGAATTCCTGGGCTCAGGACCCCCTCCCATTTTTAAAGCCAGCAATGGCTAGTCGAGTCTTGCCCATGTCTCAGCCCTCTGACACTGATTTCTTTAGCCCCTTTCTTCCACTTTTAAAGACCTTTGTGATTCACTGGATTCACCTGGGTAAAACAGGGTAACCTTATTTTAAGGCCAGCTGATTAGCAACCTTAATTCTATCTGCAACCTTAATCCCCCCTTGCTACACTTACTAACGCATCCTCAGATTCTAGGAATGAGGACGCAGACGCCTTTGGGGGACTATTCTTCAGTCTGCCACGGGATGCAAACATATACCGGGGTCAGTTTTGTGTCCTCAGAAAGGTAGGACACTCTGTAGGGGACTGTCCTGATGAGTAAACACATTTCATTGAGTCATTCTGGTTCTGGGCAGAGTGAGAGACAACTGAAATCTCAAAACTGTGCTCAGTTTTTGCTTTATTATTTCCATCACCCTCCTAACCCTGACCAGAGAATTTTACTAGTCCTTTCCTTTAGCTGGTCAACCTTTGATTTTAAGTATCAAATCTCAGAATATTAAGAAGGGCATCAAGCAGAAATCAGATGAATTCTTAGAAATAATTTTGACCCATTCAGACAGAAATGGACGATGGGAGAAAAAAAATTTTTTCCCCACGTGCATAGCCGGAGACTGCAGTGTGGTGATAACATCCTCTGTATGTGTAATCCTCTCATTTGCAGCCTCGGCCACGCTCCCACCTCACAGAACCTGTTCTCAGCCCTGCGGAGTGGGTGGCGGACCCCACAGGCTCACCCCCCGGCTCTGGTGAATACCTACGCAATGAAGCCCATTAGATTTTCTCATCTAGGAACTTGGAATTGACACTCAAAAACTCTATGTAACACAAAGCGTGAGCCTTCATGCAAACCATGGATATCAGTTAATAACATACCGTATCAATTTTGGTTCAGTTGTAACAAACGGACCACACCAGTGTGAGGTGCTCAAAATTCAGGGAACCATGTGTGGGAGAAAGGGGGTATGGGAACTCTCACTACTTTTTGCCCAATTTCTCTATAAATCTAAAACAGCTCTAAAAAGTGAAATCCATTTGTTAAAAAAAAAAAAAAAAACACAAAAAAAACCCAACACTTCTAGCTAGCTTCTTTTGGGCTCCAGGGACGGAGGCCATTTAAATTTCGGGCTGTGCCGCATAAGTGAAAGGAGCGTGAACCATGAAATGTGTAAGCTGTGGCAACACACGCTTCATGGGCAGGAGCAGATCCAGAATTCTCTTCACACACACACACACACAATGGAGTGTGAAATAGAATACTTATTTGGAAGAGGCCCTGCAGTGAGAGATCCTTAAGCTTCATTAACTTTATGATAAACTGACCTTGGCTTGTGTGTGCAAAGACAGCAGTCCTTTAGAGGGAGGACGGAAGGGATGGAATAACCATGAAGAGACAGGCAGACCTAAACAACTCAGAGAGATGCAGACAAATTATCTGAGCTCCTCACTTTCCAGTGAACATTACCAACAACTTGTCCTTTTTAGTTTGAGTTAGCCTTTGGAGCCATACAACCAGCACACACAACATCCCCCGTGAGGAGGGGGGAAGGGAGGAGGATGCGGTTCCATTCTGCAAGGAGCACGACCTAGAGAGAAGACAAAGGGCGACTTGCCCAAGGCGCGCAGCAGGGCATGGCCGGCTCCAACAGCACCTGCTTCTCTGATGCAGTCTAGGGGTCCTTTCCCTTTCTTCTGAGCCCAGTTAGCCACTCCTGAGAGAGCCATTGTGCCTTGGGAGGTCGTTACTTATTCCTTGCCCACATGACTCATTCAGAGGGCTCTTGAAATTCAATTCTGTCACCATCAGAGACTGAGAAATAATGAACTGAGAGTGAACAAGGCCAGGTGCCAGCAGAGGATGACATTTTTGACAGGATGTCCAGAGGCTGCTGTTCATTACAGCTGCTTATTGAGACCCTCTCTTGCCTCTGTTGGAGTGATTTGAAATGAGGGCATTTTTGAAGCCTTTCCTCTGGGAAGTTTGCTCCACACTTTGATGTGACAAAGGAAGAGAACAGCCTTATTTTAAACAGAATTCAATTGTAGGTTCCTAAGCTCCAGTGTTAGGATACAATGGACAGTGTGGCAAAGGATGGGTTAACGTACAGAGACTTGTGAGAAAGGATCCACGCAGTGTCTGTTGGCCTATTATTCTGGCATAACCCTGGGTGGTGTTGTTTTACGCTGTGGCACTGTCATTAGCTGTGGACACTGGGTGTTTGTTGTTCAGATCCATGGAGGTAGTTCAGCCCCTTTTCACTGTGTGTATCTTGGCAGCTGTTAACTACAGACTGAGCATGGGATCTCCCAAGAGAGAAAGAAAAACCACCTACATGACCATTTTCTGTGTTCTCAACATACTCTACATAATAGTAAAGAATAAAATGCCACCTTTTATTCTTTAGAAATTACAATGCTTTCAGGTCTGTGCTGAGAACCTTCTATACATTAGCACAAAAGTCTTGAAAACAGCCCTGAGAAGGAGGAACAATCCCTTTCCACACTGAGGCAAAGGGAGATTTTAGCAAGGTGTGTACAGCTGGGAACTGCTAGACCTAGAACTTGAACCTGGGTCTCTGTGACTGCAGGGACCCCTTGCCTATCTTCTTCTCAACCCTCTGTCGTAGTACCAGCCAAATGCCTTTCTGAATAGGATCCTTGAGCCCCTAGACCATGTCATTCATCTTTGCGTCTGTAACATTTATCTCAGTTTCTAACTTAATGAATTGAATGAATTAAATGAATGAATGAATTTTAACTCCAGCTTTTTAAAAAGTATATTTTATTGATTAGAGTTGTCCCATTTTTTCTCCCCTCTATCCTCCTCCACCTTGCACACCCCTTCCCACCAGCATTCCACCCCCTTCTTTGTTCATGTCCATGGGTTGTATATGTAAGTTCTTTGGCTTTTCCACATCCTATACTATTCTTAACCTCTCCCTGTCTACTTTGTACCTACCATTTATCCTTCTTATTCCCTGCACCTTTTTTGCCATTCTCCCCCCTTCCCCACCCTCCTGATAACCCTCCATGTGATCTCCATTTCCACAATTCTGTTCCTGTTCTGGTTGTTTGCTTAGTTTGTTTTTGTTTTTAGGTTCAGTTGTTGATAGTTGTCAGTTTGTTGTCATTTTACTGTTCATATTTTTAATCTTCTTTTTTTTTAGATAAGTTCCTTTAACATTTCATATAATAAGGGCTTCTGATGAAGAACTCCTTTGACTTGACCTTATCTGGGAAGCACTTTATCTGCCCTTTCATTCTAAATGATAGCTCTGCTGGGTAGAGTAACTTGGATGTAGGTCCTTGCCTTTCATGACTTTGTATACTTCTTTCCATCCCCTTCTCGCCTACAAGGTTTCTTTTGAGAAATCAGCTGACAAATCTGATGGGAACTCCTTTGTAGGTAACTGTCTCCTTTTCTCTTGTTGCTTTTAAGATTCCCTCGTTATCTTTAATCTTAGGTAATGTAATTATGATGTGCCTTGATGTGTGCTTCCTTGGATCCAACTTCTTTGGGACTCTCTGAGCTTCTTGGACTTCCTGGAAGTCTATTTCCTTTGCCAGACTGGGGAAGTTCTCCTTAATTATTTTTTCAAATAAGTTTTCCATTTCTCGCTCTTCCTCTTCTCTTTCTGGCACCCCTATAATTTGGATGTCAGAATGTCTAAAGTTGTCCGAGTGGTTCCTCACCCTCTCCTCAGTTTTTTGAATTCTTGTTTCTTCATAGGTTTCTGGTTGAATGTTTCTTTCTTCTTTCTGGCCCAAATTGTTGATTTTAGTCCTGGTTTCCTCCCCTTCATTGCTGGTTCCCTGTATATTTTTCTCTATTTCACTTTGCATAGCCTTCACTTGTTCCTTTATTTTGTGACATGTGCACCAACCTGCAGTGTCCACCGCGTTATGGATGAGATGAGATACATTCACACGGACTACCGAGTCCTGTGGAGGAAAAGGGATGGCACGGCTGCTCTCCCAAGGGGAAAGCGCCTTGGAGTGGCCTGGCCACTCTCTCAAGAGGAGAGCACACCAACCCTTGCCTTGACAGGCTTTTATTGGGTTTCAATTTGCCCAGGAATACAGGTAAAGTTCATCAATCATTGTCAGACAGTAAGGATCAAACAATAGATAGTATACAAAAGAACTACGAGGGCCTATTCTGAGTCAGGGTCTGTTAGCTAAAGGGCTACAAAACTTTAGGGAACAAACTCATTTCCTGCTCAGACCCTTATCATTTAATTCTTAGCAAAGCGGGTTTCACAGGATTTTATATATTCTTTCTCAGGCCTGATCACCCCAGGAACCTGCCCTTTCCAGCACAGGGCTGTTCCACCCTCTGTCATTGTTTCAGGCTTGAGTCAGGCAGGGGAAGCAAGGCAGCCAAGAGATCAGGAGACTTCTAGAAGACAGAATGAGGACTCAGGCTATGTCAAAGTTGAGGGTCCATCACCCCCTTTTGCTGTAGCCCCCCCCCCAGTCCTTCCTTGGGGCCACCACATGATCATGCCTGTCTTAGGTCATTTCCCCCTTGGGGAATCTTACCCATCACTGGCTAACTGATCAAGCATTGGGGGCCAGTTATGGATGAAGTGAAACTCCTGCCAGAGAGATAAGTTTTGTCTCCTTAGTGGCTTATGGTCTGAAGGGTGCTCAGTCAGCCTTAGCCATGGGGGTGGTTACAGCTTCTGAAACCAGGCACGGTGGTTCCCAGCAATTTTGTGACTATACTCAATCATTTCTGTGAGCATCCTGATTACCAGAGTTTTGAACTCTGCATCTGATGGGTTGGCTCTCTCCTCCTTGCTTAGTTCTATTTTTAGAGTTTTTATATGTTCTTTCATTTGGGCCATATTGTTTTGTCTCAGCACACTTGTTACTTACATAGCAAGGGGCTGAGCCTTAGGTATTCACTAGGGTGTGGCAACCCGTGTTGCTGCCTTGTGGCACTGTGTGTGGGGGAAGGGTGCGAGAGGGAACAATGCCACTTGCTGAGCTCTTGACCAGCTTTCAGTCACTTCCCCCACTACACACAAGCAAATTTTGCCCCTTGGTGCTGATTCCCTGGTGGGTGGGCTTGTGGGTGTTCTAGAACCCCATGGGTCTTCTAACGAATTCTGTGAGTCTGGGAGTTTCTCCCACTGCCACAATCACCACAGAGTTTTACAGCCAGAGGTTTTGAGGCTTTAGTTTCCCATTCTGGAGTCCTAGGTCGGGCAGTCTGTCTCACTCTGCAGTTTTTCCTCTCGGTTTCTCTGCAGCTAAATGTGGAACCGCCTGGTCCTGCAGCTGTCACCTTGCCTGCCTGGTCTGACGCCATGCCACGTGTCCTATCTGCCCTGGCTGCCCATCTCTGCCCCTCCTACTAGTTCGGATAAATGTTTCTTTAACTCATTGGTTGTTGGACTTCCACACAGTTCAATTTTATGGCCGTTCTGATTGTTTTTTGTTTTTAAATTGGTTGTTGTCCTTCTTTTGGTTGTGCGAGGAAGCAAAGTATATCTACTTATGCCTCCACCTTTGCCAGAAGTCTTAACTCCAGCTTTGACTGAATTGCCCAGACTGGCATAAAAGATGGCTGTCTTATTCATTCTGCATCTTACACATTTTGGTGTCCTTCCTTATTCTGGAGGTGTTTCTTGGAAGTAAATGCATCTCAGCATAGTGACTCAAGCTTTTTGGGTCAGGTCCTCCTTGGCAAGGACCCATGTGTTGGAATCAATGTTTGGCCTACTAGGGGACAAATTACTCCCATGTCATTGTCACTTTTGAGGGGTAGGTTGTGTCCTCCTTGTCAAGAGTGAGCAATTTGTGTTTCAGCTTCCCTGACCCAGGGATTTGGTGCAGAGGGATTTGGGTTTATGGGTGATTCTGCACTTGGTTAATCTACTGTTCTACATGGCATCATTGTTTTTGAATTTTTGATATAATTTTTGTGGATTCCTCCCCGCTTCTTCCATTTAGCACCTCCTACGCCTTGATAACTCTGTCTCCTGGCACTTATTCTTCAATTTCTCCTCCACATTCCCCTTCTGCCACCTGATAACTCTCTGGGGGAAAAACTGTCTCTCAAGATTTCTCTGTCAAATGTTCCTGGCAAATGCAAATGGTGCTAAGTTTTAGGTAATTGCTCCGGAGAAAGTGTGTTTTCTCATTACTCTATTATATTTGCTCATGTCCCTGCTCTACACTCTGAAAGGGACACTAAATTTGCACACCTTTTAAGGTCTATTTTGTCTCAATTATATAAACAAGCTTAAGTGTGCTGGGGTGGCTTCATTTTTACTATTTTTTGTGTTCCCTTTTGTTGTCCAGGATTGCAGGTGGTCTCACAGCAGTGGTTGAGGTAGACCTACCTTCTCTCCCACATCTGTACCACATAATTCTTCTGCCTTTTATGTGGGAAGGAAACACTCAACTTTTAGATTTATACACATAAGTAACACATATAACCAACGTGTGAAGATCGCTAGGTCCTTTCATTTTAATCATATCTAGGGGCTGTCCTCTGCTTCTAATTAGTCTTAATTTAACGGCATTGAGTGTTAGGGCCTTAACAGATTCTAGAATTCTTTCTTCAGTGAAAACAGTGTAGAAACGCAATAGGAAAAACAAATAACTGAGGTGGGAGAAAGGAGCTCAGTGTGTTCCAATCCTCTCCTTCCCTGTGGAGGTCCCTCAGAAACATCCAGACAGCCTCCCAGGTTTGCAGATTTCAGCAGGAAACCCACTCTGCAAGTTGCCACAAAGATGAACAGACTACAGCCTCTTCCCCAAAATTCCAACTTCTGACCTCCAAAATGAAAATAATGCTACCTACCTACTTTTCCAGGGTTGTCTAAAGAGTTAGAGATAGAATAAACTACAATGACTATGAAGTGCTTAACCGAGTGCCTGGCTTGTTGTAGATGATGGTATTGATGAAGATAGCACTCAGGACAGTATCAAGTGTTGAGTGATTTCCATGTTACCCACAGTGCTAGACAAAACTAGATTTATGTCATCTCAGCGTCTTCACTCACCATGTTTGCAAGGGGTCATACAGATTAAGATCCTCAAAAACTTGCTTGATATGTTATTCATTTGTGTTTTTACTCATTCATTCAATCAACAAATATTTGTTGAGGACTGTTTAAATGGCAGGCAGCACTGGTGTAGTTGGGGGGGAGGGGAATGCCACAATGATCTTTGCTCCTACACAGCTTGCATTGTGATGGAGGAAACAGTTCATAAACGGTGTACTGGTTGGATGGTGGGCCAAACAGAAGTATATAACCATACAAAAAAAAATCTTTTTGGCACTCAGAGGATAGAGAAGGAGGGATTCCTTGCACCAAGCCAGACCTTGACTATCAGGTGAAATATCAAAATTAAAACCTGATCATTACCCTGGCTGGTGTGGCTCAGTGGATTGAGTGCTGGCCTGTGAAGCAAAAGGTCACTGGTTTGATTCTCAGTCAGGACTTATACATGGGTTGCAGGCCAGGTCCTTGGGTGGGGGCATGTGAGAGGCAGCCAACTGACGTTTCTCACACTGATGTTTCTCTCCCTCTCCTTCTCCCTCCCTTCCACTCTCTCTGAAAATAAACAAATAAAACCTGAAAAACAACAACAACAAAAACCCCTTGATCATCATCTCAGAGATTCACTTCTGTCTTAGAGATTGGAAATGGAGGTATGTTTCCTCAAAAGAGTAATTTCGTAACATCCCCTGAATGGAGTGCACGGATGATCTCTGGTTTAGACTGTAAAGAGCCAGGGAAGGTATAACCCTTCAGAGTTTACTCAGCTTAGAGTAAACTCAGAGTTTACAGTGGCCTCTTGATGGACTTAGAAATGCCATTGGGCTGTGGAAACAAGCTACCTCAAGCCCCAGCCAATTGGAGATGTGGGTATTACAGGCAGAATACTAAGTCTGACGCCCTTTCAAACATTCCTTAAATATTTTCCAACTTAGGTAAGAGGGGAGGCCAAGTGCTGTGAAGGGAAAGGAAAAGGAGAAGAAACGCGGGGGTCTATGCTCAGGGGCTTTGCTGTTCCTCCAAGCAGCTTAGCTCTGGCCCCAAACTTGTACACCCACATCACTGAGTAAATGGTGCTGACAAGCACATCTGCTCTCCTTAGAAGGTGGTTTCGGGGCCTTGTCTCACCCCTAAACCCATCAACAGTAGCTCCTTGAAGTATTCTCCCCCACCATGTGGCCCATCCTCTGAGAGGTTGAATAAGTATCTTATTCATCTCAGTTCCTGTCTGGTAAGGTTTTCATCTTCCCAATCACATTTTAATGTCCTGTATAGACTGAGTTCCTGCGGGAGTTCTCTTGACCCATTTCTCAATCTTTCTTTGAATAAGAATCTCATTTATGTTGCATATTTTATCATTTAATTCTCCAAACCTGTGGGTTTTTTTTTTTCTTTTACATTAAGCTTCTAGAACTGTCGTTGGTGACTTTGTCCTGAGTCCACTTCTATGCTCCTGTTTTCCATTGGCTCACAGACCCCATCCCTGAAACACAGCGGGCAGCGCTCTTCCTCCTTTGGCCCCACCTCTACTCCACGGAGCTCTCGGCCTGGTGTCTTCATCACCCAGTCTGGTCCCCAGGGCTGTGCAGTCACAGGTGACACCCACGCTGCTCTGGGATCCCAGGTCCAGCCCTGGGAACATGTGGCATAACCTCACACTTGTCGCCTCCTCAAGCGTCAGAGGTTAGTTCCCTTATGCTGCTGAGCAAGACTTGCATGCCCAGTTCTCCTCCCTTTCATCTCATTATCATCCTTCTCATAGCCTTGATTTCCTCTCTCTAACATGAACTGTGTCCTCTGAGGATGTTGCTTTGTCTGCACCCCTCTCAGGGCATAGGATATTCATTTTGCCCCGCCCCATACCTCAGGCCAGTCCGTGTCTAAGTCAGTGCATGTTCTCTTGCCTTCCAGGGCCAATCACAGGCCATCGGTCCACTGCCCATTCATAAAATCCCAACCTCCCTTTCAGCCTGTGGCATCTGGCTTTTCTACCATCTGCCCCCACTTTACTGTCACTTTGATTATTCACTATTTTTTTCCCTTTGACACCCAAACTTCTCTATTCCTACTCTTATCATCATGCTTGCTGATGTCAATATGCCATGAATCACTCTAACTTCTGAATGTTTTTAACTCCCCACTCCCAAAGACTTTTTTCATCTACTATTTCTTAGCCACATGGCCAAGAATGGAAATGGTCTGGACCTTGTCTTCAGCAGACACTTTACTGTGAACATTACAAGTTCAGACATCCTATTCTCCAACACAACTGCTGAGTTTTATAGCTCACTTGCTTAAAACACCCCATGGAAACATTGCTTTTCTCTCATTAGGATATAAAAGTTAGCTTTTGCTACATAACCAACTCTTCCAAAACCTCATGGCTTAAAACAAGAACCCATTTATCCAGCTCATGATTCTCTATGTGACAATCTGCACTGGGCTCATCTGGGAAGTTCTTCAGTTCTTGGCCTGGCTCAGCTGACCTACTGGCTGTGTGTGCTTTCCCAAGCATGTGTGGTCCGCAGTTGGGGCGGCTAGACTGTCTGGTTTATGATAGTCTCAACTGGGTTAACCGGGACTACTGGGATGACTGAAATCTCTCCACATGGCTTCTTCGCAGGCCAGCTTGGGCTTCAGTACGTGTAATTTTAAGAGTTCCGAAATCAACGGAAAAAAAAGCATTCAAGGCTCTTGAGGTCTAGGTTTGGACCTTGAACATCTCTTCTGCTATGAATCCAAGCAAGTCATGATGCTAGTAGAGATTTATAGAGTTTGAAAATTAATTCCACCTCTTGATAGAAGGAGATGCAAAGAATTGTGATCAATTTTGCTATATGGCATAAGGATTCAATTCACTGACTCTATCTCTTTCTATCAGTTCCTGGTTTCACCTTCTTACCCAGCTTGGATGTTTGAGTTCATAATTATAATCACAAATAATTACAAATGACATCCCTCTCTCCCTTTAGTGCAACCAATTTCATAAATCCACAGCCATAGAAAACCATCCCTTTTTTCTTTGCTTGTGTACATGCTGCTGGATATTACTGGGAGAGAAAAAAGCATGTAACTGGCCTGAATTTAATATTTGTGGATAGAGTTTTGAGTTGCTTTAATATTCACTCTTCTTATTATTTTCTTAAATAATCCATGGCCTAGAGGGCCTTGACCTTCTGCTTTCTTTCTCTCCTCGTTCTTCTCTACTGTAATAAAAAACTTGGGCAGACTGAGAGGTAGCTGAACTCTTTTTATCTTATATTACTTCAGCACCGTCACACAGGTTTCTCTGGGGGCTGTGCTGGAATTATGTTTGCTTGATTGATGATTTCTGAAGGGCAAATCAAATTTTACAGCTGTGTAGATAAGTTTTTTTAAAAACTTCCAAAATTTGATGTGCATAAGCCCTGCCTTGGACCCATGACTTTCCTTGGAGCTAACCCAATGACCAATGACCCTCATGATGTAGGCAAGTTCACCACCATTAACCAGCAAATCATTTTTCTCTGTCTTGTGCCTTCTTCTGATATTTCTTTCTATTAGATAGCAAGAATATCTAGCTCCAAAGCCTATAGATGAAGTTAGTGGTTGCCTAGCAACATCAGTCTCAGCAAAAGTTTGTGGATTTTTCCAGCAAAAAAGAGGGGAAGCCTTTCTCTCTCAGCTCCTTGTGAGCCTCTTGTATTCTCTTATATTGATCTTTAGCTGATTGAAAGCATATAAGATGATGTATGTAAAGACTCTTTCAGTCAATCAAGTGTGAACAGAAAATGAGATTATTATCTCTCATTAAAATCCATTCTAATCCTAAATTTAATGCAGTATCTTTGCAGCCAGGATATGAATCACTGGTCTCCAATTTCTGGTATATTCTCCTGGTGTAGACAGAACTGCAAATGTCAGTCCCAAAAAGCAAATCACCTCTAAATTCTTTTGTTCTTTCTTCTGGAGACAAGTGGCATCTGTTTTGCAGTCTGTTCTTGGCCCCCTGTGTCCCATTTTCCAAAGTACTGCAGAGTTGGTTTGCTGGAATCTGCATTTATGATTTGCCCCTCTATTTGCCAGTGAATTTATCTACCTAGTTTATGTAGCTATTACTACACGTTCTGTTTGTCAATCCACTTTAATTATTTCTCCTTGTTTTCATGTCAGGTGCTTGCCAAACCAAAGCCAAGATTTCTGTAAAGTCACTTGGAAATGGTAAAAATAGTTACCAGTAATTATTGAGAAACACATCTCCATAGGCCCCTCACTTTTCTGTATGTCTTGTGAGCGGAGCTGTCTTGTTCTAGTCTTTCTTGTCTAGGATGTTTGGCTTGGAAGCTAGAGATAATGTCTCCCTCCAGAGCGAAGGGAAGGTTTGCTTAGCTTTGAAAGATAAAGCTAGCATCTCTCCGAGGAGCGAAGAAGCAAGTTTGCTTAATGTTCCTTATAAAATACATGGGTTCCTTAAGCTTTGAGTTCTTTAACACACTCTGTTGTTTATACAGGTGTTGTCTGGCTCTCTTCACATTGTCCTATGAGACTTGGGTCTTGGGGAACTGGTACAAATGCGGGGAGTAACAGAGTCATTTGTCTCTGACCGAGGAGTCTTGTGTCTCCCGTCAACATCTATGAAATTGCGGAAGGATAACTTGTTGGCTGAAAAGTACAGTAAAATGTCAGACCTCTCTCAGTTCTAGTAAAGCTTGAATTTTTATTTCCAGTAAAGTTGAGTTAAAATTCCTTAGCTGGCACTCAATAGCCAAGAAAATATGGACTTGGCTTGCCTTACACTTCTACATATGCTCAAATCTCCCAATAACTCATATGATGAAAGAAAGCAACTAACCTACTCCACTGGACTGCTCCTTCCCTTTTCTGATATCTCTATCCGTGGATGACACGCACATCTACTGACCACCCAAAGAATACTTGGTAGCTTATTATTCTTCCCTGTCCTTCATCACCCACATTCAGTCATTAGTGTCAGAAATATCTAGTCTCTTAATCATGTTTTCTGTTCTCAACTTTTACTATCAGTACTCTACTCATTGCTCATTGAATCTTTCCAGTAGCTCCCTAATGGTTCCTCCAATTCCTATTTGTATATTTAACATCCATCCTTTAAATTGGATGCAGACCAGTGTGATTCATCCAAAATACAAAACTGATACCATTTGAAATGCTTTGGCAGACCCCTTTCCTATAGAGAATAAAGTCCATGCACCTTAGGGTGGCCTCCATGACCAAATTCTTCCTTATTTTTCACATGATGTTAATTTTCTGTTCTACGGGAGGTAGTGTGGCTAGTGACTGAGAGGAAGAGCTCTGGGGTCGAATGCCTGTGTCTGTGTTCTGGTTGTTTCATCTATGAGTTGATAACCCTGGGCAAACTTAATTAATACTCTATGATTTAGTTTCCCCATTTGCAAAATGGGAATAAAAAGAAAATCTAAAAATGAAAAACAAAATAATTTTTATAAAATAGCAAAATGCTGGGCACATACATAATAGATGTTTGATGACATTAGTTATATCAACACTAATATAACTAATATATTAACACTAATGTAACTAAAATAGTTATATTAATGTTATATTAATATACAACATTAATTGTATGTTAACACTGACCATTGTTTCCATCATATGCTATGCTATTTTTGTCTTGCTCTATTCTGTTTGCTCTGCCTGAAATGCCCTCTCCTCCTTCACTACGCCACAGTGGTTGAGGGTATGTGCCTTGGGGTAAGATTGAACTAGGTTTCACTTCAGGACATGTTCATGTGTTAACTCTGTGATGTTGTTGAGAGCTTAGCACAATGCTGAAAAGTGGTTATTATTATCCTATTTATCCTTCAAGATTCAACTAGAGGAGATCACCTACGTGCCAGTTACTAAGTTAGCTATGAACTTGCCCTTGTGTAATTGACTTTGTGGTGCTGGGTCTAGGAGTCTGCGACCTGCATTTCTGCCTTGCTTGCAGGATCCCTGTTAGACTCCACCCATAGACAGTGGCAGAGGGACACTGCGTGGCTGCAGGCAGCTGCCCTCTAGCTGTCTGCTCCCATGAGCACTTCTTCACCTCAGCAGTGATGTAACTCAGAGCTCTCCTGGTATCTTTTCATCGGGCAGGGACTAGGGTTTTGACTCAGACACAAAATTCCAGGGTGCACCAAAATTCTCAGGAATTCAGATACATTAGATTCTAATACAATATTTTTAAAAATCAAACTTAAATGCAACAAACCGTGATGAGCAAAATATCAACGTTTTGGAGACCATGTTGATCCACACCAAAGTCCGAGGCAAAAAAACAAAACAAAACAAAATGAAACAAGACAAAAAACTTTGCTGGCTTTAATAGAAATGAACTCATAAAAGTATTCTTAAAATCCACTTTTTCGCTTATTGCATTTTCAATTGAGAGAATTGCCCTATTTGACCATTTCTCCTGTTCAAGGGATAATCTTGAATAATTTTGTATTAGCTTAAACTGATGTGAACTTATAGTAAATTAGGTTTTGGTTATAATAAGTTATTTAAACTTAAAATAACATTGTAAATTTTAATATACCTACTTTCCAATTTTCTAACATTTTTCAACTACTTTAATGTTTTGGACAAATTCACCACCTTAAAAATACATAACATGTCTTTACCATGTTATGTTAACACATAACATGTCATGTATATAAGGAGGCACAATTTTTCCCTGTGCCTCAGGTTTCAATAAGGTTCAGCAGCCCAACACTGCCTTCTCACGGCCTGGTCCAGAGTTTCATATTAGTTAACTGTTCTTTACATTAACTTCTTTTTTATTGTTCAATTACAGTTGTACCAATTTTTCCACCCATTACATTAACTTCCCTTTGTCAAGATAGCTGACGTGATTTTCTCTCTTAAGTGGACACTGAGTGATGCAGCCTCCCAGTAAGAAGTGACTTCTTCCTGTTCTTCGTCCTACTCCGGAGCACTTTCCCCATTTGTGCTTTGTTCATTCTCTGTATCACACTAAACACAGTCCTCCCTCCCCCACACATCCATTCATTTCTTCCTGCGTAAATCCAATTCATTGTTCAAGATCCATTTCAAATGCCACGAAGCCATTCTTCACCCCCACAAAATGCATGTGTTTTCTCAGCACTGGGTCTTAGAGCCATTCAGGCATTTGTGCCACCAGATTCTGCCTGCTGTGTTGATATTTATGCATAATTCTTATTTCTCCCCCACTGCACATCTGCATTTTAATCTTTGAGGATCAGGGACTGTTCTCCTGTCTTACTCATTTTTGAGCTTCAGGGCACAATGCACAGAGAGAGCTGGAGACCCAGCTGGGTCACGCAGAGCTGGCCTTTTGCACGGAGGCAGAAGGCAATGCTATTAGATGTTTAATTTTTTTTTTTTCACATTCCCAATGCTCTAAACACTTTCTTTCTTTCTTTCTTTTTTTGCCATCTCTGCCTCGGTACTCAATTTTGGTCCTTGAAAGGGATGATTATGTCCTCTTTTTGGCTTGGCCTGCTGAGCTCAGAGTGCCATTGAAAATAATCATAAACGATCTCTTCTTCCCTGAGTTAGACAGAGAGTGATTTCCAGAAGCAGAAGGTTCCTCTGAGACATTTGTTGGTGGGAGCCGAGCCGTCCTGATGTGAACAGCTTTTCCTCACAGAAGAGAGGGAATGTTGGCAGGATCTATTAATGAAGGGGCCATGGTAATTGGGACCAGTGGGGATATTCTACTTACTTTTGTAGCAATAAAAATACCTCCCACAAAATCGAAACATCAGGAACCGCCTATCCCTAGCTCCCCTACAGGCTTCAACTTTGTTGTTGTGGAAAAGTTCAAGCCCACTGAGACTAGGGGTATTTTCTCAGAAGTTTGCTTATTTATATAGTATAAAGATAATATCTTCAAACTGGAAACCAACTGATCTAAGACTACAAAAAGCATTTTCCAAAAACAAATCCACAAGGTCAAGTTTCCGCGTCACAGAAGGAGTAATTTAAGCAAACTTGGCCAACCACAATAGACCATGGCAGATTAAATTACTGCTGTGGAAAAGGAATTTGCGTTTATAGACCTCAGGCAGCCCTGGAACCTCAATGCAATCTGAGCTGAGAGCTTTCCTGGAGAAGCTTGCATTTTATCACACCTACAGCTGGCCCACCTTAGGCTCTTTGTCCCCAAATGGTAGAGCAAAGGAACAGAGTAATGCAGATTGTAGAAGAGACTTTTACACCTTGGTGCTTTTATGTGTCTATTGGTATGCATTGCTTCTCGAGATTAGAGCCATGGCTGATTTAATTCTCAACCTAGCAGGAGCAGCATTATTTATTGCAGAATGGATGAAAAGCCCAAAGTATCACAGTGGTTCCTGGTCATTTAAGTACCACTTCCAAAATTGGTGGAATTTTCTTTTACAGTCAGACATATTAACTCTCCTGGATCACTAGGATGCTCTTTGCAGTAAATTGATGCAGGTGAAAGAGACCTGGTATGTACCTAGACACATCCAAAGAAAATAAATCTGTATCTCCCTAGGTAGATTTCCTTATTTTACTCATCCATCCATCCATCCATCCATCCAAGTACTTACTGGGAACATACCATGTGCTAACACCATGCTAGGAGCCGGTATGTAGCATAAATAGGACATACATGATCTCTGTCCATGGGCTAGCATTGCCTCTCCAAACATTCAAGCCTAGTACACTTACCATATTCCCAGATGCTTGGAAGGCTCTTTTAAAGCGATAGGTCCAGCGGGTGTTAGCATCTAGTGGGTAGATGGGTTTACCAGAGATGCTGTTAAACATGTTTGAAGGCAGTACTTCTAACAAGGAATTATAGCCCACATTTTAGTAGCTTTGTTTGAGAAAACTTGTTTTTAAGTAATATAGCCACCAGAACTCATTTTTCCTTATTTTTAATCAAGATGGATAACTTATTTTGAAAACCTGCGTGATACTTGCTGAGTTTACAACTTACATTTCCCGTTCACAATGATGAGCGATAACTGGAATTTAGTCCTGCCTGACTCCAGTGTGCTAGCAGGCAACTCCTTTTGATCTTCAACTTCCTGCTTCTAATGGCCTCTGCCCCAGTCACCTCTGTGCTTCTATCTCAGAAGGGTTCTGGGAGTTTCCTCTCCGTACTTTAGCGGTACAGAATTTGAAAGCAAAGGGTAAGGCTTATTCAAGGTCACCCAGCCACGCCTGCAGACCAGCTTTCTGCCTCGCTTCCATGATCTAATTATTCACTGGCCCCTGCAGGGGGAACGCACAATCTTAATCAGAAAAGACCATCCCTACAGCCCACTAAGTGTGTGAAGGTTAAGTTCAGTCAGGCAGGTGATTTATACTTGCTTATTTCCTTTAAAACCTCTATGGAGAATTAAGAGCTTTCAGCTAGGATGACAAGGAAGGAAATCCAATATTTTAAAAGTTCTGTTGTTGTTATTCTTCTCCAAGTATGAAAATATTATTCAGTTAAGAAGTCTGTGTGCCCGGGAAGGCTTGGGTTAGAACACATTTTTGTGAAGTCATTAATTCATCACAGTTTGATCAAACAGAAGAGTCTGGCATTGCGTCTATTAGGAATCTCCTGATCATTGAATAATCCATCCAAACCAAAGAAGCTGGGCTACAAAAAGCAGGGCGGAGAAATCTAACGAGGAGTGTAATGGATCTACTGTTAGGGAGTTTCTAAAAAATGACATGAAAACATTTGACTTTGGTTATAGGCATCGTAAATAAGGTGATGACTTTTATAAAAGTAATGGAATTGCCAGCTTACTCAGGCCAGTCACTTCCTTTCCTCATTCGGCCTGGGGTGGGCAAGGGAAGGTTACAATTTGCAGTATATACAGACCAGGAAGCATCCTCCCTCACTCCTTTCCTCCTTACTTACCTTCCTTTCTTCTGATGTTTCTTCTTCATTTTCTTTGTTTTTGTGACCATCACAGTTCCGATAATACTTGGTGTCAAAGACATACGTAGAGTAGTCAACATTTCCTAAAGACTAACCCGCTCTTCAAAACTCCCTCAGGGGAGCAGTAGCTTTTACGTTAGTGGCCGCGCTAAGAAAGGGAGATGGAGCAAGTTAACCGCCGGGCAGCACCATTCTCTGTTGTTCCGACAAAATCCTTGCAATGACTGCAGTAAGAGGGGAATTTCAGGCTGGTTTAAAGTTCGGTGGCTTCGTGTTTTGTGATCTTCACCGTCTCCTCCTCTTCTTCCCTCCGCTGCCCCTTTGGCTTGTAGGATTAATTTGTATTCTCATCAGGGGAACCCGATTTAGGATTAAGTTGCACAGTCCCTGGAAAGATCGCCAGTTTTTTCCTTACAGGACTTTAAAATGCAAATGGCTTTTTAGTAGTGAATAAATTTGATTTAGTGGTAAATAAATTTTTTTCTGAGGTACAGAAATATGAGTGCCTAATTTCATGACAAAACAACTCAGCAACCAAGTGTGCTTCTTAATTATCCTTTTATCTAAATGTTGTCTGCCTTTTTTTTTTTTTTTTTTGCTAAAAATGATGTATTTAGTATCCCAAAGCTGTGCCTTCTAAACATGGCTCTCCTAAAATCTACATAACTTAATGAAGCATTTTCTTCTTTTCATAGAAGCCAGTATCGTTTCAGTGCAACTTATAATTGCATTCTGTTAAAAAGCATGACTTTGCGTATTAGAATAGAATTTAACCCAGTTTAATACTCCAAGGCATGAACAATCAATGAGATCTGCTGGGACATTCGACAATCTGACTCAAAGAAAACAAAGCTCAGTGGGTTTCTGTCATTGTTTATCATACCTAAACATCAGCATTCCAGAAAACAGCCCAGTGGTTCCTTGAAATAATCTGGAATTAACTCATGTAGCCCAATGTTTATCTGTCTGCATCTTGCTTTAATAAATCTATGAATTATAGGTTCAGAGCTCAGAAAACAGAGCAAAAGCTCTGAAATCTCAGAGGGTGTTGCAGTAATAGTCGCAGTTGATACTGAGGTAGACTGAATTGCATGTAAGTGTTCAAAAAGTTTTCTTTCTTTAATTTAAAGGGAGAAGGCTCACACTTTTCAGCACATTTTCACGTCCCTGAACTTAAAGAAATTAAAAGTCACCTCTGAACATCTCTGTGATAACTGATACTTGCTGCACTAACATGAGAATGAAGTCCTCAAGGGCAGGCATTTTGGCGATTTTGTTCATTCCATGACTGGAATATAGTAGGTACTCAATGAATATTTGTCAAATGGGGAAATGAATCACATAAAAGCATTGTTAGATCTCAGCGTTCTATTAAATAGCTAAACAAAGACCAAGTTTTATTTAATAAGAATTAAATGTTGATTAAAAAAAAACTGTTGATCCAAATCTGATTAAGGTTAATTAAGCAGAATATTCATATGGCTAGAAATTCTAATTTTCCAAATATTGTGCTGATTGGCAGTTTCTGTACTTATAATTTCATCCTCTGGCTCATGTTGACTAAGAACACCTGTGTTTTCTTGCTGTGTCTTGTAATATAGTGGAGAGCAGGACCAGTAAAATGGCATTGGTCTGATCAAGATGGCACAAAGTGCATAAAACAAAGAGGAATCACTCGTGTCAACCAAGATGGCTGCCCGTCAGCCATGACACTTTGGTTCAAGAGGGAAACTACAGTCAGAAGAGATACACCTGGCAAGGAGACACACCTAAGATACCTATGCATGTGATCAGAGCAGACAGGTCTGCAGAGGGGGACCACCCACAGATAGGCTCCTGGGGAAATTCCACACTTGCCAACAGGGGTGTTAAGCAGAACAACCATGTACCACCCACAGGCTCCTGGGTATATTCCCCACTTGGCATCAGGGGTGCCAAGACATTTATCAAAAAGACCCAGAAGGGTGGGGTACACACCACTTTCAAGCTATAACTGGGGCGAGTTCCAGACCACTGCTGAGACAGCCGAGCTCTACACACCAGAGCACTGCTCCATGCCACGCTGATCATCCTTGGCCGCTGGACACTCTGCCCTGCTGGACTGAGGACTTTGTCTGCCCTGCTGCCCACCTGGCTCTGGAGATCCTTCTTTGAAAGACTCTGACAACTCCCTTGCCCACCATGCTGTCTCCGGACCTGCAGACTGAGACTCTGGGACTTGGGTTCATCATCCCCTATTGTTAGAGTGTGAGTCGGATATTAATGTATGCTGATGTTCTACTTTGAGGGAACCTGAATTCAGCAAAAGCTGAGTAAATAGCACAGTTACCTTGTGTGACTCTTGTCCATTCCTTGGTGCTACAATGCTCAGCAGGCAGGTAGCCGAGCAGTTGCCCGGCTGACTTACAGGAAAGACCACATCACAGACATATGCTCGTGACAAATATCTTCTCATTTGTCAATTCTCTGCAAGTCTGGATCAGACTAAGCAGTTCAGGCAGCCCTTCCTCGTCCAGTTGCCCTCCACCCCCACCCTAGTGTCTCCCTGGAGCAAACCTTTGGAAATTTCGTTTATTCATCCATTCATTCATTTATTGCCTACATGTGTTTCAAAAAGAATGTAAAAATCCCTCTGCTGTTCAAATGTTTGGAAAATGTTATAAAAGTTTTTTTTTCTCCAACCTCTACACTCACTGCTTTTCCTATTCCCAGATGACTTTTGGGGCCACAGTTTGGGGCAAAAGAACAGGAATTTAGTGTTAGTTATAAACTTTTAATTATTAGAAAATTGAGAATGCCAAGAAACATGGTATGTCTGTATAAGAGTATGTAGAATAGAATGTATTTATTTTCTTAATGAATACATTTTATGATTTTTATTTTAAAAATCAAACAAAAGTCATAGTATTGATAATAAAAGATGAATAATATAAATTAAAAAGTAAATGTTAAAGTAGTTTATGCAAATTTTTAACATTATTGCCATGTTATAGGGATGGGAAGCATTAATGCAAGTTCAATATTAGTGAATTGAGGGGGAAGTAAGGAGTGACTAAAAATAAGCAAATTGGTCAGAAGTGAATTACAAAGACTGTGTAAAAAGTATAGGAGCCCAAAGATATCCATTTCCTTTCATTTCTGGCCAAATTTCCCCCTCCAACACTCCTAATAAAATGCATGTTCACAATAAATTTAGCTTTTCCTTCTCAGTCTCTAGGTCGTGTGGCAAACTGTGTTGTTCTTCATGAACTGCTTCTGTCTTAGTTTATGTTTTGTGTCATTTTAATCTACATTGATTTAAATTGTGACCCCTTGAGGTTTTCATTGGCAGTAGTTATTGAGTCCCCAGGAGGGCATTTCACTTTTTATAAATGATGACGGGGACCACAAGGGTCAGCCCAATAGTGGTTCTAGAAGAGACAAGCTCGCGCTGACTCTGGACTTTCATGTGCCTCCGCTAACTGCTTTTAAAAGGCCTGCACATACAGCACTGGTTTTTAACCTTTTCCTGGGCAATACTTTTAGACCTACAAAAAGGTGCGAAAACAGAACAGAGGACTCCAGGTAACTTTCACTCTGCTCCCCTAGTGTTCACACCTTACGTAGAATTACAGCACAGTTATCGAAATCAGGGAACACAGTGCTGTTTCAGATGTAAAATGTATCCAGGCTGATGGGGCCATGGCTGTACTCTCCTATCTCCTCTCGTTAGATCTCCGCTTCTCCACCCAGAAAAAGACGGGGGAAAAGAGGAATCTACTCCTAACAGGCAGCCCTGAGAGATGGACTCTCTTTCCAGCGCTCTCCTTTTAGCATCTGGATTCTCCTTCTCCATAGTGTTGGGGTCTCGATGCCCCATGTCAGCGTGTTAGCCTGGGGCTCGGAACACCGGCTTGTTCTGTATTAATTGATGGGGGGAACAGAAGGGTGACATGGGGGGCATTTGTATCATTTTCAACAATAATAGATAGAGAAATAAATAAATACACTTAAAAAAGAGAACTCTCAGAATCTTACCAGGGGCTAATATTAATAATCCAGATCTCTACCTCACGCTGGTGCATACTATATACTTAATATGAGGTTTATCTCCTTTTTAGTTAATACTATTCCTGTATAATAAAAAAGTGAATATATATATGAGATAAATATACATTCAATGTAGACATGTATTTTAACATAGTTTAACAAAGTCCAGCCTCTGGTTTGTTTTGGCGATTTTCATAATACATAGCTATGGTGACTATATCTAAACCCCCCCCCACGATTTATTTGAAGGGTCACATTTCTAGCTCACGGGTTCTCGTCACTGCACTTCTTCAGCCTCGTTTTTCTGGGTGTGTGTGCGCGCGTGTGTGTGCATGCGGCATCGTACAGGGAGCTGTTGGTTTGGGGTCAGTGCCCTCCATCTCAGCTGCCTCCCAAATCAATGGCAAGCGCAAGGATGGCTTCGTGTTTTCCATGACAAGAGACAAATCTCTCTTGAGAGGTTCTCCATCGTGGAGTACAAGAAAAATCCATTAGCAGTTTCGTGCTGACCTTTCTCGCTTACAGAGATTTGTTGGCAGGCTGTGCCTTGGTTTTCTTGATTGAAGAAATGAAAGAACAAGCCAAATGTAAAAAGTTCAAGGATCAATTTGCTATTTAGACTGGAAAAGATTTCTTTTTAAAGATCACGTGTGGCATCGCTAAGGTCTTTACACTTACCATACTACCCTCTTCTGATTAAAACAAAAACAAAAACAAAAACAAACAAAAACAAACCCAAAAGGAAAGGAACGCTTTGTGGTGTGATGTCTGGGTTGTTTAAATGCCCATCAGAACCTCATTGCCAGCCAAATGATTAGAAGTCACTGGGTTGTGTGTGGTGGAGGCAACTTGAGCCTCTGGTCCATTAGAATTTCATCTAAAAGGACTCCACACTGGTAGTTGAGAACAGATAATTAACTTCATGAACTTTTACAACGTCTGCATTGCTTTTTGAAGACTCCACTCTGACACGGGGAATGAAAGGACAAGATCTAACAAGGCTGTTGCTGCCTGACAAGTTTTCCTCTCTTTCCTTGACAGGAAAATTATTCTGGTTGTGTGGGTAAGATCCAGTGTTTTCTCAGGCCGATACAGCACCTCGTCCGCTGGGCAGCCAGAGTAAATATTCTCCAAGTCTTGGCTGGTCTGCAAGCCTAGAGCCTTCTCCCTATTCCCCTTAAATCTTTGCTAGGTTTAACTGGGAATAATTTTTATTGTTTCATGTTGTTTTATTACCCTTAAATAAATCCACCATTATATACGAAAATTAAATAGATTTGTGTGTAGTGAACCAGATACACTTGCCACACTTATCTGTAATCTTAGGAAATTTTAGGAAAGACTTAGAGAGTGGTAGAGAGAAATATATTATGCAAGAGACATCGGATTGCTTGGGAAATGTCTCGGTGGAGTAGAGATCCATTATTGTCAAAGCGGTTAAACCAGCAAAGACAACATACATTAAGACAGAAATCAGTCTGTGTTTGAAGCTGCAAGCAGCAGGGTGCTTTTCCATCCATTACTTCCATCATAATATTTCCATCTTCTTGCCTCTGGGCATTAAAATGCAACTAATCCACCACTCACAACACCCATTAGCATAGACAATAAAAAATGAATGATCAGAGGACACACTGATAGCATTTAAATTCATTTATTAAAATGTAGATATAATGGTGATGTCGGTGCCAGAGCAATTTGCATCATAATAGACTGGACCATTTGGGGGCTTTAATTCTGGTTTCTTTTATACTCGGCTGTTGCATGCGTGTGTGTATGTGTTTTCAAGAAAACATCTGTGTGCTGTTCGGTTTTTGGTTTTGTTTGTTTCTGCTTTTTTTGCTTTTTCTCAAAGTTTTCTGACGTCAGAAAATTGTCTACTTCCTAGGACAGGAAAAAGAAAAATATCCCTCTAGCTGTCCCTCGAATGAGAGAATTCTAACTATTTCTTTTCTGTGAAACCACATGCTGCCGTGAGAGCGAGCACCGGACAGACGCGTTAGGCAGCACTAGGCAGCACTAGGCAGCACTAGGCAGTCTGCTGCTGGGTGTCTCCGCCGTTGTCCCAGGGAACTGCTGAGGGCCCTCCCCCCCAGTCTTGACCTCGGAAAGGCGAAGCTGAGGACGTACGCACCTCTCAGCAGTGCAGGGACAACCGACGTGTCTGCCTGCCCAGGGCATCTGAGGCCCACGGGCATGCACCCCCAGCTTCATGTTAACTGAGGCAGCAGAATCCTTCCTTTAATCTTCGTCTGGAAACAAGAGGGGAGAACACCACCATGATATGTGTTTTCTTTCCTATTTGTCCCTGAGTGTTTGCCTTTTAGGCAATACCATTGTGCAAATCAGAGGGTTTTTTTTTCTTTCACAAAAATCCTTCCAGTAATTATCAGTAGCAATTTTGAGCCCCATGGCTCTTCCAACAATTTCATACCCTGCTGTACATCACAGTGAAAACTGGGAACGTAAGCCCAGTCTCTTGACTCAACAAAATCATATTTACACAGTTCGCTCTGTGGGGGGTGCTGCGGGGAACTTCACAGCGTGAAGATAATGTGGCAGAATTACTTCAGTCCCCTCTCTGTGTGGCCTCACGGAAAGAGGCGACTTTCCTTTGTACCTTATTAGCCCCTTGAAGTTAGCCTTTTTTTCTGACATAATGTGGGAGCAATGCAAAATGCGCTTACGCAACTTGGCTGTGCCGTTTAAGATGAGTTTGGCCTTGGCAGTCCAACATGAACCACGGTGAAAAGGAGCATGCGCCTTGTCCCACATGGTACCTGGGAGGAAAGCCAAACAATGCCCTGGTTCCCTCTGTCACATGGGTTCTCTCTCCTGGTGACAGTGCCCTCAGGCCTTTGAAAAGGGTCCCTGGCCCCACTGGGGGGGGGTGGGCGGTGCTCTGCACAGACCACTGGGCTGGGGGAACAGCAGCTGGGGACCGACGCAGGGACAGCTCCGAGGTTGGTGGCACCAAGACTTCGTTTTAAGGGGTGGTATTATAAGCTGTGAGAAAATAAATACATAAATACACAGACCTTGCCTTGTGTACCTCTTGGTCTGGCTGTCCAGCTCTATCCTTTATCATGCTTTAATAAACCACTGAACCTAAGTGAGCGTTTCCCTGAGCTGTGCCAGCGGCTCTAGCAGATTTTTCGAACCCAAGGAGGGGGTCATTGGAGCCTCCGATCTATACAGCCCGTCAGTCAGAAGCATGGTGACAGTCTGGGCTTCCCACCGGCATCTGAAGAGTGTGTGTGTGTGGAGGTGGGGAGCCACCTTATGGAACTGAGCCCTTAACCTGTGGGCTCCGACACCATCTCCGGTAGTGCCAGAGTTGCGTTAAATTGTAGGACACCCAGCTGATGCCGCAGAGAAAGGCTTGGTGCGGGGAAAATCCTGCGCACACTCCGTGCCTAGAAGTATGAGAGGTGAGGTGTTCTGTGCGAGTAACGAAGGAGACTCACAGGAGAGAAACACATGGTAGATAAGACTTGGGTTTTTCCTGTGCAGCAGGAGGAAGACAAGATTTTCCTATTTCTGAGCCCTCAGACACAGGCTTAGGGAACAAACGAATGGGTGTCCGTGGGAGCTGGAGGGGGAGGAGGAAAGAACTGAGGGGGCCCTTCTCGCATGCCCACGAGCTACAGGAAAGTCACCTCATGGAGGTGGACTTTAGTTTCCTGTCCAGTAAAATGAAGGAATCCATTTAAATGATCTCTAATGTCCCTTTACCTCTAATACTTTTTGATCTTTCATATGCTTCCCCATGTTCATTGCAGCATTATTTACAGAAGATAAGACATGGAAACAACCTAAGTGTTCACCGGTAGGTAAATGGATGAAGAAGATGCGGGACATATACACAAAGGGACACAGGGCAAGGCAAGTTCTGAGTGTGCAAAACACGGTTAACTTGTATTACCATTTATTAATTATTGTATTATTTTCCATACGAGCCACTGTACACCCAACTTTGCCCACCCTGCATCACTCAGCCACAAAAAAAGAAGGAAATCTTGCGAGTTATGACAACATGGATGAACCCAGAGGGCATTGTACTGAGGTAAATCAGACAAAGGAAGACAAGTACCACATGATTTCACTTATATGTGGAGTCTAAAAAACAAACAGACAAGCAAAACAGAAATAGACTTACAGATACGGAGAACATTTTGCTGGTGCTAGGTGGGAGGCGGGTTGAAGAGAAGGAATGAAGATGTACACATTAGAAACACAGGCATGGGCTGGAAAACACAGCATAGGGAGTGTAGTCAGTGATACTGTGAGAGCTGTGCATGGGCCAGGCGGGTGCTGGAGTTACTGGGGGGGTCGCTCCATAAATTATGTAAGTGTCTAATTACTATGTTGTACACCTGAAACTGAGGTAATATTGTATGCCAACTGCAACTGAACAATTTAAAAAAAATTCAGAAACATGTTTTGATCTTAAACACTTAGGGAAAATTTTGGTAACTAGAGTGAGGCAGGGAGCTTGGGCACGTAGGTACTTCTTCATTCACGTTTCTAAGACAGCCGTGAAGTCAAGTGTAATGCACTCGTCTTCTCCTGAGGTAAAGATACAAAATCCTTAGCC
Organism: Anoura caudifer; assembly: GCA_004027475.1. NCBI lineage: Eukaryota > Metazoa > Chordata > Mammalia > Chiroptera > Phyllostomidae > Anoura > Anoura caudifer. The sequence continues at coordinate 268,305 of PVKU01001592.1, forward strand.
AGAAACATTTTTAGAGACTCTCAGGAGAGTCCCTGGGCCAGGCCCCGCATGCACGTTGGCCTCTGTCAGGGAGAGCTCAGACAGGGCAGTGCTGAGGTCTTTGCTGAGAGGTCAGTGTTTTTAGATTATCTTTCTATTTGAAGAAGAAGCTGTCTTCCATATACGCAGGGTTTTTATGAGTAGCCTAAGCTTAAAAGGATCCTGGAGACAGCAGATGTGTGATTATAAATACACACTGAAAGTGGTAAGGTGTCCTTTCCAGGAACTCATTTCACTAGGCCCATTTATTGTGGATAATTGTGCTCCCTCCATTCCTGAAGCTTATTAAAAATTCTGTGCTCTACGAGCCTGTGGTGGAATACTTCTGAGGTGTTTCTATTGCTCTGAGTTTGTCATTTTTCTCTCTCCTATTAAGTACCTATATGTCATGGTGCAATTCACCAAAGCTTTTATCATAATTCCTAAGTGGAAGTAAAATTCTTCAGTAATAGGTGTAATTTTCATCAAATGATTGCTTTCCTATTCTCATTGTTGGCTCTCTATTGCTTGATGGGAAAGGGTTGCTGGCCGTAGATAAAACTGTCTGGTTTGGAAGGATGAATAAAAACGATGAAGCAATTTAGGAGCTTGCTTTTTGCCACAGAAGCTTATCAGAGGCCTATTTTCTCTGCCAGGCCCTCTCAGCCCATGTCCCTTGTACCCACATGGAAGAAGCTACCATAGGGAAAAGGACACAGGAAAAAAACATTTTATTTAGGTCCTGCCAACTTACTATGATGTAAATAGTAAAGCTATTTAGTTTATAAACTGGATCTTGAGGGAACAAAAGAAGATACACAGTTCCATTGGTTCTCTATCTTTTTTTAAAGACCTTATTTATTTATTTACTTTAGAGAGAGGGGCAGGAAAGGAGAGAGGGAGAGAAACATCAATGTGTGGCTGCCTCTCACATGTCCTCTACTGGGGACCTGGCCTGCAACCCAGGCATATGCTCTGACCGGGAATCAAACTGGTGACTTTTTGGTTCTCAAGCCCACACTCAATCCACTGAGCCATACCAGCCAGGGCGGTTCTCTTTAGTTTCTATATAGTATTTAAACTGGTCATTCTCCTTCCATTCCTCCTCCTCCTGGATATGTCTCTGCTAGGTGCCCAAAGTTGACAACACACATTCATTCACTGACTCAGCAAATACTCATTGAGCAAGCATCGCACGGGAGGCTCTGTTCCAGTGCTAAGAATTCATCAGTGAACCAGATAGACCAAAGAAACAAAACAAAACAAAACAGAAACAGCAAAAACCAACCAACCAACAAAAACCAACAAAGACAAAACCAACCGCCGTGCCTTTATGGAGTTTACATTGTAGTGAGAGGAGGGCAACAAGTAAATAAAAATAAGACGGTGCCAAGGGGAGAAGTGGTGGAAGGAAGGGGTGTAGGAAATGCTGGGGGCAGGGAGGGAGCGTAGTTTGAACCAGCATGGTCAGGAAAAACATGATCAGATGGTGACATTTGATCAATGACCTAAAGAAGATACAGAAATAAGATGAATGGATAACCAGGGGGCTGTGATTTTTGGCCTAAACAACTGAAGGATGGAATTGTCATTTATTGAGAAGGGAAAAGCTGAAGAAGAAGCAAGACATGTAGAATTTGGTGGCAAAGATGTTAAGTGTGTGAAATCTGTGAAATACAGGGCAAGGCAAAAGTAGGGTTACAGTTCTGAGTCCACGAAACGCAGTTTACTCTTGTATTATTAATTATTGTATTATTTTCATACAAACAACTGTAAAGCTACTTTTGTTTCTCCCTGCATTTGAATGAAAATATCCACAGGCAACAAGGAATCTGGAGTTCAGGTGGCAGGTCCATACTCGAAAATTTAAACAGAAATCACCCTGCCCATGAGAATTAAGACACATCCTTGTGGGCCTTAAGCAGTCTTCCATTGCTTGTTAATTATGCTAGGCAGATCAGGAGAGGGGAGTGGCCGTCACCTCTACTTACTGTAATAAAATGTTTCCTAATGCGGTGGTTTTAAAACATATTCACGAGTTCTTTGACATGCTTCTCATCAAGAGGTGGAGTCTACGTCCCCTTCCTTTGATCTGAGCAGACCCTTGGGACCATCTCCACGAATTGTGTATGACAGAAGTGACGTCACGGAGCTTCTGAAACTAGGGCAAAAAAGGCAAGTTTCAGCCCCCTCTTTTGGGACATTCACCCTTGGACCCCCGCCACCATGCTACGAGAAAGCCCAGGTCGCATGAAGAAGCACATGTGGAGAGAAAGTGAGGCTCCCCACCAGACGCCCAGGCTGACAGCTGGCACCAGCCCGGCAGCCACGTGAGTGGCTGTTTCCACCTTGGAAACCGATCCTCCAGCCCTCAGCTGAGCGGTGCCCCATTCCGTGTGGAGAAGACATAAGCCTTCCCCACTGAGCCAGATTGCAGATTTGCGGCAAAATGAAACCTGCTAGTGTGCAGTCACTGTTGGGGTGGTCATCGTTACCTGGAGCCTTCACTTGTAACATATTAATGAGTGGAATGTGGTGGGTTTACTTGTTGTTTGTTCGTTTTTAAACCATGGTATGCTTTTGTCCTGGGCATTATCTAAGTGCATACAGTAGGTACTCATGGACCGTTTTTAAATGAGTGAGTGAGCCGAGATGAAGCAGCCGTGCCCTCTCACACACTGAAGGTGGGGAGTTTGCATTCACTAAAAAGGTTATGAGTTTGGAGAAACAGTTCAGAGGAAAAACTGTGTTCGGGTGGTTAAAAAATTGTCATTTGCTCCAGAGCACATAAAACAGGTTCTCCAAGAATATTTGGTCATCCAAGAAAACTTACCGACAATTAGTCATTTACTTTGGAATTCACTCTAAAGCCTTTTCAAAACGAATGTTGTTTGCCATGAAGCATCATTGCCTGCTAGTTAGTGCCAGAGCCTGTCATTTGCCCAAGAGATGGGTGGGGAGCAGTTTTGGTTGCTTTAATAGCCACTTGGAGCTTCATATTTTGATTTGATTTGCAGATGTACTCCACAAGATGTACATAATCCAAGTGAGGAGATTACATAAATTATTTGTGCTCCAGTTTTTCCTCGATGCAGAAAATCACACCATGGTCGGGCCCTTGTGTTTGTGGGTAAAGGAGAGGGAGTGAAAGGCAACAGGCTCAGGGACCTTTCAAGAATCCTCCACAAGAGGATTATTCGGAGCGACCAGCCTAATGGGAAGATGGTGTGCATGGTTTGGCCAAAACTCGACTTCCTTTTTTCATCCCAACGTGGCAATGCACGGCATTACTCAAGTAATGAGAGGGCTGATGCAGTGGGGACGTCCTCTCTTGAAATCTGTTTGGTATTATTAATAATGAGATAAGAATGAAAAATACCCTCCACTTCCTGGACACTCTCCTGAGTAGGTGACAGCTATATGCCATTTATTACATATCTGACAATGTTCTAAACACTCTATGTATTAACAAACTTAACCCTCATCGGCGCAGCATGAAGTATTGTCATCTTATTTTACAAATGAAGAAACCAAGACCCCATGGAGGCAGAGCCTGACTCAAAAGTCTGCTTTCTTGACACAGATACTAAACTCCTTATTAAAAAACAAAAACTGAAGAGAACATTATTTTGTTGTTAAAGAAATTGGTTTAAACATTATTCATAATAGTAAAAAAAAAATCCAAAAAATAAATACTTTTATGCTGTCATTAAAATGATTGTTTTAAGAAATTTTTTTTAAACGACAGGAAAATGTACAGCTATTAATGCAGGTAGAAAATCAGGGTATGGGTTACGAGATGTGAAAAAAGGACAAGCGAGTTACGTGACTACCTGCTGGGAGTGTACAAGGTCTGTCCAAAAGTACCCAACTATGCACTATGAAAAATGGAGGCATTTACTGAAGAAAACATGTGATACAAGAAACATTGTGCATAGGACAATGACACCTAAGTCCCCTTCAAAGTAGGCACCTTTGGACCTCACACAGTTCTCCCAGTCACCACCAGCAGCCCTGTTATATTTTCCTGAATCTCATTGATGGTCTGAAATCTCTTCCCTTTCAAAGGTGATTTTAGTTTTGGGAAAAGCCGGAAGTCGAAGGGTGCCAAATCTGCGCTGAAGTGGGGCTGAGTCACCTGGGTGATTTGATGTTTCACCAAAAAACTCCTCTGCATGAGACGTGATGCATGAGCAGGCACATTGGTGTGACGAAGCTGCCAATCACCAGTTGCCCATAGCTGCAGCCTTCTGAATCATTCAAATAGTTTCCAGTTTCTGCAGAGGAATGTTCAAATTTAATGCAAAGTTTGATGTAGATTTGTTTCTCTACTCTCTCGGTCATTTTGAATGCAACAGCCGCATAGTACACATGCTCAATCAGCAGCATCTACCTCCCCCATTGACTAGCACAGTGAAGTTGTCGTTGTTCACACATGCACATTCCAGTCCACTCTCCTTGGCTGCCAGGTTACATGGATGTCGGGCAAACTGTTCTTGTTATGTTAACAATGGCTGGACTTTTTCTGGGTAGACCTTGTATATATAAAAGTATTAACACTATTTCTGTGAGAATGGAGGGATTATGAGTGAATCCTTTTTTCTGCTACATTCGGTATTTTCTGCATTTACTAAAACATGTTATTAAAACAAATATAGGAATCTGAGCTTGCAACTCAGGGAAAAAGTCTAGTTTGAGCTTTTGCTTTGCACAGTTATGACTAGCATTTTCCACGTGGCTGAAGTTACTCAGAGCTGGTGCATAGAAGACAAAGCCGAGGGCAGAACCTTGAGGTCCACCATCCAAAGCAGCAGTTCTTGACATTTCATGGTTTATAAAACCATGGTGGGGTTGCAAGGTGTAATATTGAATCAGGTGCAAGATGGGATCCCAGAAATTGCATTTGGGGTGGGGGGCAGGGCTTGCAGGTAATTCTGATGCAGGTGAATGGAGAGGCTGTTAGGAAACACAGATCTGAAGAACAGCGCCCCGTGGAGGATGCAGGTAGGAGGCAAAGGATACAGTCATGGCCAGGAAGCCAAAGGACTTTGGAGACAATATGTAATAAATATTTTAATAAAATGGATTAAAAAGCACAATGTGTTATAATGAACAGTTGCCCTCTGTGGCTGCCTATTAGAATCACCCGGGGGAGCTTTTAAAACGTATGAGTGTGGGGATTTGCGAGTAATGGTGGTTAAATCTCCCTCCTCAGCATTGCTAAGAGGAGGAGACACTGAGCCCGCAAATGACTTGTAAGTAGAGGAATCAAACAGAACTACAGGAATCAAACAAAACTACAGAAATGCCAGCAGTGCGCCCCCTGCCGGCCTGCTGCAGCCACCTCAAGCCAAGGCCTGCGGAAATCAGGGGCAAGGAGCCTGACAACCCTAGGAGAGGGGAGCAGAGCAGGACCCTTGGAGAAAAAGCAGACAAAACCACCCCTGAAAGAGAAAGGAAACAATATACAGGGTCTGGAGGAAGTAGGGCCTGTTTGAGTGTGGTTGGTAGGGTAATAGTATGGGTGTAATAATTTATAGTTTTAATTTGAACATTTCACCTAAACTGTCATCTCGTGTGCTTGAGTGTGACATTATGTTACAGATTTTGTAATAAAAAGGGGCATTATTTGTGCCGGACCCTGTATACAAAAATTAGAAACACCGAGAGGACCTAGTAGTTTGGAGCCCTGGCTACAGAGAGGGGGCTGGAGTGTGTAGGACCTGAGGTTCAGACGGGCGGTCCTGGGGGTAGCCAGGGTCCATGGAGAAGAGGGGGTGTCCTGGGAGACTGGTAGTAAAGGGAAAAAGAGCAAAATGAAGGCTCCTCCAGAAAACAGGAAGAGGACCACACATCAGCTCTTCCCCCCCTCTCCCTGTCCCCAGCCATGAAGGACACTCTCAGAAGGCGGCAGAACAGGCAGGGAATGTGGCAGGAGGTGCCCTGCCCGCGGAATGAACAGGAGCAGAAAACGGCAGGCCGTTTCCTCAGGCAAGGACCGCAAAACGCCCCAAGTTGCGAATAAAAGATTCTCAGCTGGCCAAGTCTCCTTCCGTCTCCAGCAACCCTCAATTTGAAGAAAACTGGTAACACAACGCTCAATATTAAGTAAAAATTCTCCAACGTGCATTTGGGGAGAGGGAAAATACCCTGAATCCCAATACAATACAAAAACTAACAGAGACGTCAAGGGGAAAAAAAGCAAAAAGGAAGAAACGAAAAGAGAGCTGATGGAACTTAGGAAATAGAAGAAAATCATATAACCGTATCAGTGATAAAGAACAACTAGAAGGTGCCCGAAGAGTTCAAATAAAAACTTAATAAAGGATATTGAATAAAAGAAGAAAAACAACCAAGAGAGTGAAAACGAAGATAAAGAAAATAAAAAGGATCAGAGAGAAGGAGGTTGAAATGGAAACGAAGAAAAGGAAGCTGAAAGTTTGCATTACTGCATCGCTGTCTCTGAAGAAGAAAAAACAAATAATGGAACAGAGCACAAAACTCTAAGAGAAAGTTCCAGATGTAAATGAACTGACTCTACATATTGGAAGGGCTCAGAAAGGGGGAGTACTTCGGAAAACTGACCACAAATAATCAACTCTGAAACACAGCTTTGTAAAATGATTAGACTGTAAAAATACAAGGAAAAAAAATCTCAGATCCTTCAGGCTAAAAATGAAAAAACAAACAAACAAACAAACAAACAAAAAAAAAAACAACCAAAAAACAGAAAAACTTGCAAAGGCAAGAATTAGATTGGCTTCAGATTTCTCAAAAATAACATACAAAGCAAGGAAACAGCATGGAGCAGCAGTTTCAAGAAACTTAAGGAAAGACAAGCCGCCTCTCAAGTTTTAAGTGACAAAAATCAGTTCTGAATTTGCCAGAACTGCAGGAATACCACGTACCCAGGGGCTGTTGCTGGGGGGATTTCTGGGAGGGTGAGCTGCATCCGAGCAAAGGACGTCTGGGAACTAAGGACTGCCAGCACGTTTCATTTCCCTTATAGGATGGTGGAGCTAAGACTAAAGCAGGATGCGCTCCTGGGCTGAAAGAAGTGAGTTGCGTGTAGAGCAAGTGCAACTGAAGAAATGGGCGGAGCGAGAAAAGAGGGAAAGTAGAGAAAGCACATGGACTGCTGGGGAGGTGGGAGGTAGGAGTCCGCACATATCACCTGGGAAAGACAGAAAAAGGTTACTTAAGGAAAAAGAGGTTAAGAGCACCACAAAAGGGACTGGTGCAAAAGTAACAACTAGAATGAAAATGCAAAGCTCCCTATGAAACACACACACACATACATGCTCTATAGGCACACCAAGAGTCATCCCTGCATCAGGACACAGTAAATGTGACACACTCAGTAATTACAACACGAGGTATGAGACATGACAGACTAGAGGGCAATACCGCAGTCACATCACACCACTGAGTGGGCCTAACTTGCCCGTTAAAAGATTTTCCAATTGGCTCACAGAGCGGAAACCCAACCCTATCCTTATAGACTTATCGGGCAAATGGAAACAGGAGACAGAGGGTTTGCTTGCAATCATGAGAACAAGGCAGACTTCAAACCCAGCGCTAAAGACATACACAGAGAATTCAGAGAGGCACAAAATGGCCCTTGAACATATGAAAAAGTATCTAACTTCACTTGCAATAAGACAAATAAAAATTAAAATGTATTGAGATGCCAAGCCTCACCCATAAGGCTGATCACATCAAACTCTCCCCCTGCCCAAATCTCACTTGGCTTGGGTGCCTACTGCTATAATCCTATTTGATGACACTTGGGTTACGTGTAAGTTACCCACTGATTATTCCCCAGACCATGTGGAGGACCCTTTCAATACACCCCAACTTGAGAAACAAGATTATAAGGCATTCTTTTCATAGTTCTAACATATATGTACTTAAAAATTTTTTTCAGCAATGACCAAATCTAAACCTTGCCGTTTCTGAGATTGAGGGCTGGCCTGGGAGAAACATCCTGTATTTGGGAAAGTTGGATTTCATTTTGTTAGTGTCATCAGGGCTAATTTTACCTTGTTAGCTACCTCTCTTTGGGTCGGGCAAAATGGAGCTGCAGCTTATACACAGAGAGGTTCCACACCCTCAAGAAGCAGTCGTGTCTAACTGCCCCGTAACAGGGTGAGGGAGAGGGCCATTTGTTCTGATGAAGGTGGGACATGCTCAGACGCATTTTAACTGAGCCTGCTCACCGTGCACAGTGACGTGAAGAAACAATTTCGTTGTAGTTGGAGAGGTCGCAATGGAAAGCTAAAACGTGCTGGCTCATCCCCCTGCTCACCTGGTACCAGGCACAGCACCACAAAACAGAAGTCCGTGTGTCCCTGGACCTTCGGGATAGCACCTGGGTAGGCTGCTATCCCAAACTTAAAGATCATGTATGTACGACTTCATTTTAAAATGGATATAGAACATTGCTTCTCAAATGGGGGTGATTTTGCCCCCTTATGGGGCACTGGACATCTGACAATGTCTGAAGACACTTGTGATTGTCGTAACTGGGAGGTGCTACTGTCATTTAGCCGGTTGAGGACAGAGATGCTGCTAAGCATCCTACGATGTACAAGACAGCCACCCCTCCTCACCCCCCCCTTCCCCACCTCCCCATCTCCCAGCAAGAAACTATTCCTTACGAACTATGTCAATAGTGCCAGGGTCCAGAAATCCTGTTTTATGGAAAACTGGCTGTCAGCTGGACTTAACTTTTATCTCCCTAAAATTTTTCCCTTATTTGAGACTGTTATGGTCCATCAGAATGTTTGTGTGCCCCCCAAATTCCTGGGTTGAGATACTGATGCCCAATGTGATGGGGGGGGCTTTGGAATGATTAGGTTATGGGGCTGGAATCCTCCTTAAGGGGATCGGTGACTTATAAAAGCAGCTCCAGCAGGGTCCCTTACTCCTTCTATGATGCGGATTCAAGGAGGACTCTGAGGTCTGGAAGAGCCTGCCCCGACCATGCTGGCACCCTGATCTTGGACGTCGAGTCTCGAGAACTATGAGATAAATTGATGTCGTTTGGGAGATACTCAGTCAGTTAAAAATGTGTAAACATTCACGAAATGGACTGAGATGCGGACAAACTTGAGGACCAAGATACGGCAGCAGAATGCTTTCGACCGAGTAAAAATGGGTTAGGCCGGTGAGCCCTGTTGCCAGCACTGGGGCATGTGCACTGGCCCCACATTCCCCATCTCCAACACACAACAGGTGTGCACGCTGTGTTGGGGTGAGTACATGAGGTTTCTCACTCGGCCTTCGAGGACTGACTCATCTGCCGGCTTTCGCCATGGAATCATTCACACCAGCACAACGGCGCTCCTCCAGGAATGTTTTTATTTACATGAAAACACCATTTTATACAAATTGAAGACAAATCTTAAAGAAGGGTTTGCCCAGGCATGCTGTCCCCATTCCCTGATTTCGCCCCTTTCCCTTTCATTTTTTGGCATCACAGAGAAAATGTCTCAGACTGGCTAAAGGGAACTAAATCTGCCTCTTTCCCCACTAAAATCACTCTGAATATTTAACGTCCACCCTCATTCTTCAAAGAAAACTCTTGCCCAGGGTTATTTTATTTAATTTATTTATGTAATACAGTGTAGAAAGCTATATGGTCATAAGCAATGACTGTACAATCATCCTGCAGAAATTTTTTTAGGGAGAATTCTTGGTAATTTGAGACCAGCAGAGCAGTCCCTCCCCCCACCCCCACCCCCACCGATAAAAGTGCTTACAAGGAACAGGGATTCTTTTATTTATCAAAGATCCAAAGATACATGGACCAAAAAAATTTCAATTCTGAATGCCTAATGTGTGCACATAAAACAGGCACAAAGAAATAAATGTGTATCCTCAGAGTTCCTATATCACAAATAGAGCAGAAGCAGCAATCTGTACAGTAAGATGCAGTCACGGAGAAGGTTCTCTAAATCACGTGGAATACTCAGAAGTGTTGAACTCTAGAATGCATAGTGATCAGGAAAAGAATACTTAGGCAAGAGAAGCAGCTAAACTCCCACGTCCACATGAAGCGTCCCCCATCGATTCTTAAAGCATATTTCAAGTAGGACTTAACTGGGTCACAAACCACAAGAATAATATACAACTGGCTAAGGGACTACGTGATAAATAATCAGGAGAGAATCTAATCATGCACTAGTTTGATACAGCTAAATTCTTTACAGTACACAAAAACCATTAATGATGTAGTGTAGAGACCAAAATGTAAAGAGAGAGAATACATTACTGATTTGTGTATTAATTCAAGTTCAGGCATCTACTTGTGTTACAGCACAGCTGTCAAAAGGCGGTAATGAGTGAATAATAAAACAGAAGGGTTTGTTTCTTTCCACAATATTCTATAAATGAACACCGATGGGTCGCGAAGCAATGGTTTTGCTGTCCAACTTCAGAGGCTGCTGCGGCGGCTGGTCTAGTTCTGCATCTGCTCGAAGAACTTGTAGGTTGGGTTTTCATAGCCGTTCTGCTGCATCTTGGAGAGGTGGCGTTCCTCTGGGGTCACAGCAGCGTCAACCTGAAAAGCAAGCGCAAGGAAAATGGAGTAAAAAAAACCCCAACCTTTAAGGAGTGCACGTGGAGAAGCTGTAAGATGGTAAGGACGGTACTCTCCTTGTGCCAGAATGGCGGACCACCCACTATTCTCTTCCGTCTTCTGCACGCTAACACTGGGACCAGAACCCTGCGCCCCGCAGATGCTCCATCAGACCACCAGGTGGCGCTTCAAACCTTGAAGTGCTCATTGCTTGCTTCCCTGACTCAACAGGAACTAATGCATATAGGTCGGAAAATTTATTTTTTACCCTTCCCTGTTGGCTTAAAAGATACACACACAAAAAAAAACCCCCACAATGGAAGGCTGCTTTACTTGAAAGTGTAGGGGTAAACTAGAAAAAAACCCAGAGTATCTGGAAGAGAAATCCTGCAAAGTCTACTGGAAGACACTTAAATCTGGACTGTGCTATCTTCCCAGGTTTAATCTGCCCTTGTTTTTACTAAATTCAATGTGGGAGAAGGTCGGAGGCTCTTTTAATTAAAATGACAATATATGTACATCAAAGGGGTTCTCATTTGGCACAGAAAAAAAAAAAAGAAAAACATAACAAGGACACTTACAGATTATCTTTTCTTTGTCTTTTTTTAAAGTGAGCACTAAGGTACTATAGAAGTATTTCCTGCTAAAGGTTTAGAAACAGACCCTCTGTTGATCTGGTGCCTTATCTCTAAGATTAGGCCAGCAATTGTAAACTTGTCTCACCTGCCCTCCCCCACCCCAAACCCATGGTCACTGTTAGGACCCAGCTGTGTGGAAGCCTGTAATGTACTCTCACCCTGGGCAAGGTGTGCGCCCTGTTCTGTGGGGTGTGGCTGTTCAGGAGATCTGCCCTGCCTCTCAGGGTGCACAGAAAAGATGAAGTACTTAACTCTCTGCTGAATGAATAAAAACTCGTGTTTGTTTTTCTTCTTAAAATTTCTCTTCTGCAAAACCATTGGAAGATGAAGAAAAAAAAAGCAACACCAACATAACCCGAATGCAGAAGCCCATTTTCCAAAGAGAAGTTAGGAGGCCGAGTGCAGACGATGGTTTTTCCTTCAAAGCGACCTTTCTATTCTGCACACGATGGCATTGGGCTCCCCACATAATTTCCAGGAAAATACCGCAGGCCTGTCCCCCATGGCTGAGAGCTGCAAAGTGACATTCGGTTCCTTGTGCGGTCTCCCCCACACTGCTGTCCCACTGCTGCCCAGTGGAGGGAAAAGAGCAGCGTAGGCGTGTTGCTGGGGCTAAGACAAGTGTCTGGGGAGGGGGCTTGATGTGACACCCCGATGAGGCCACACTGACTAATAAATAACTGGGACTGAAAGACCAGTGCGGCCACTATGGGAAACAGCACGGAGGTTCCTCTATAAACTAGAAATAGTCACCGCGTGACCCAGCAACCCCACTTCTGGGTGTTTATCAGAAGGAAATGACTCCACAGTGTCAAAAATATATATGCACCCGTTTGCTGCTGCGTTATTTACAACAACCAGGACATGAAAACAACCTACGTGTCCACCGACAGATGAGTGAATGGCAAAAATGTGGCACACGCGCACGCACACGCGCACACACACACACTTATTCAACCATGAAGAAGGAAATCTTATCCTTTGTGATAACGTGCATGGACCTTGAGGGCACTATGCCAAGTGAAAAATAAGAAGAAAACTGGATGATATTAATTATATGTGGAATCTAAACAACTCCAAACTCAGACACAGCGAGCAGCGTGGTGGTCACCACAGACAAGAGGTTGGGGGTGAGTGAAGTGGGTGAAGGACACAAACTTCCATTTATACAGTAAGTCAGGTCACGGGGACGTGATGTCCGCCCCGGCGGCTCATGTTAGCAAGACTGCTGTATACGTGAGAGTTGCTAAGGCAGCAGGTCTCAAAAGTTCTCATCACGAGAAAAAACTCTTGAGGTGGTGGATGTTGGCTACACTTACTGCGGTACTCATTTCACAACTTACACATGTATCCAATCATGCCGTGTAACTAAAACTAATACATTATATGTCGACTGTGCCTCAGTAAAGCTGAAAAGAGGATCTGTCAGTATTCTCTGGCACCACTACGGTCCAGAGGACCCTCAGAGGACACTGTTCAGATGGACGCTCAGCGTCACTGGCCTTATGGGGGCAACTGCCCCGTCAGCAGAGGTATGTTATTCAACCTTGGGCATCCCTGCTCTGTGCCACCTCTTAACTGAGATGACAGAGAATGTCAAGGTTAAAAAGAAACCTGGCTGCAGAGGTGCAGCTAAAGCTGCTGTGTTTCCGACTGCAGAAATACCACACTGCTGCTGGAACACTGAGCTATTACAGCTGCCCGTCCTCTGAGGGCTGCAGCAACCCCGCACCGACTGTCCATCAACATCCGCATCCGTCACGTGCAGAGGGACACCTGATAATTCAACGGTTTACGTTCCCTTCAAAGCCCGAAGCCAAGCACTTTAGAGAGCCCTGCCAGAAATGCGAGGCTCAGGGGCTGGTGTGAAACCCAGGCAGCTAACTCTCCTCTGTCTTCACGGCCTCTTTTCTACTTGCTCCTCCTCTGTCCCTGGCCAGCGGAAGGTGGCTCCTGTGTCACCATTCCTGCCATGGGGCAGGAGACCCTCAGACCTCCGAGGGCCTGGAAGCTACAGGAGAAAGGGTTATCTTTACAAAACCGCACCCAGGGAGTACAGATTGTAGCTTTTTTTTTTTTTTATCCCCAATCCCTTGGAAGCAAAATGTGAAACAAGAATCCCCATGTTCACAAATAAACCCATCACTGAAGGGAGAGCTTGGGCTAAGGGGAAGCCTTCTCCAGCAGGCTCAGCGACCTGTCACTCACGGCTGAGCAGCAGCACTGTGTGGGCCGCCACGCGACCGCACATCTGCCAGCCCACTGTCACCCTGTGCATAATACTATGTCCCTTAAAGCAGACCTGGGAGGAGTTGGAGCCAGGGCTGCTTGCTCTGGAAGGAATGATAGGACAATGATGTCAGCAGGGACGGCTGTCACTTGCTGAGATGAAAACAAGCATGCATGCGACCTCTGAACACTCCCTCCCGACCTGAGTTGCATGCGGCAGTGGCATGATCTGCGGTGTCTGCATCCGGCTCCTGATGCAGCTGTGGTCTTCCAGAGAGCCTGGGCACAGCTGGCTTTCAACCGGCCCCACACAGTCACGGCCGAGCCCCAACGGCCCGAGCCGCCTTCTCCTAACGGAGCCTTGGGGAGAACTTGTGAATACCCTTCCTATTCCTTTCTCTCCGAGCTTGACTTTCTGGAGCCACTTATCCCTTCACTATATCCAGAGGAACTTACAGCTCAACCATCACACGCAGTCTCTAGTCTAATAGGCACCTTAAGCCAGCGAACGCCACGCTCTAATTGTGCTCTGACGGCCACCAGCAGATGTGTGCCGATGGTGCCCCTTTAAAGCGCGGCACCGAGTCAGATCGAACAACTGAATCTTGAGCCCTGCAACTTTCCATTTCCGATCCTCCAAGTAAATGAGGAAAAGAGAAGACAAAGTAAAATGTACGTAATAATGACAGAGTGAGAACATAAAGGAGCCAGTAACTGGGCAGAAAAGTGAAAGCAAAGCAAAGAGCAACCATGTTTGGAAGCCCCCATTGACCCTCCAGCCCGTGTTACTGTCTGCTCAACTGTGTATACGTCCCTTTTCTTCATAATCCGATCTCTTGATAAGTAGTTACGTTTAATGCCCACATCCAGGAATTCCTCAGGCAGGCTCCAGAACCTTCCCTCTGCCTTCGCAATAATTTCTGATGCTTCCCCCTGACCTTGCAATGTCTTGTCCTGCCGTTGGCTTCGGGACACCTGCGGATTCTGAGTCCAGCCTCACGTTTCCTCACCTCTGCTTCCCTTCTCACCTGCCTGTTCAGGCCAGCTGCCCTGCAACACCTCGTTAGCATCACCTCCTTGCCAGGACGAGAGGACCCCCGAGGTGAGTGTTTTTATAGTATCACCAGCATGAGAGCACATTCATCAGAAAAAGGCATAAGCCATAACTTCTAAAGCTAAATAAGCTACTTCTCTTTCTCATTTAGGTTGTTAGCGAGATGGCTGGGGGTGTGGAGAGACTTCCGGTGTTCCAGGCAACAGATCCGTGAAGAAAAATATTTTCCACCCCATAATCAAGAATTTGTGTCCTCCTCCCTTAATTTTTGAACATTGAAATATATGTGACATATAACATTATGCAAATTTAAGGTGTACATGTTAATTGGATATATTTATTCACTGTAATATAATTGCCATTGTGGTGATAATTAGTGCTTCTATCATGTTAGAGAATTATCTTTTCTTTCTGGTGGTTGGAATAATTAAGTTCGAGTCTCTTTGCAAGTTGGATGATTACAATATTGTCTATGCTTACTATCCGGTGCATTAGCTCTCTAGGGCTTTTTTACTACTCAGGTTTGTACACTTAAACGACATCTGCCCTAGCCCCCTCTGCCCTTAAAGGCGAGGTCTCCATTTAGGAGGACTGGAAAGAGCTACAATATGTATTTTCAAGGATCCACTGTCAACTGACGTCAGTGTAGAAAAGTACCATCTGCTACTAAAACAGAACCTGGGGTCCTCCGGCTTCGGGCTTTGCAGGACCAGATTCAAACAGGAGCAACAGTGGATAACTCAGCCAGAGCCAGGCTCCCCGGCCACCAGAGTGGGCGGCACGTTTGGGAAGCAGTGCAACAGAGGGCCACCGTGTCACTGCTTGCGGCACAGACAAGGCGTAGCGGTCTCCTTGGGAAACCATGGTTAATGGCTCACAGAATGAATCTTTGACCTTACAGCTAACCAATCGCTAAATCAATGTTTACTGCTTATTTTTTAAAAACAAAACCCAGCAACTGCTCATTTCCCTCTGGTAACAACTCTATGAATAAAAATACCAGGCTCGCGTTCAGTCTGCATTTCTGTCATCTTCTGTCGGGATCTTCCACTCCAAGAACGGGAGGTTTCCCGGGGACCAGGGCTTTCTCATGACTTATTCAGGCACCGATGGTGCGAAGTACAGTGCACGCTGTCCCGACAGATGCCAGCCAGTCCGCCGGAAATATTCACTTATCCCTTTTTGTTCTTACGGAAGTAGGGTTACTCATTAATCAAAGCAGGTGAATTGGAGCTGGAAATACACTGGTCTGCAGGTACTTGAGTGTGAAAGCCTGCAGAGGCCGGCAAGAACTGCGGTGCAGGAGAAGCACCTCCACGGAGAGCGTACCGTGGTACACTCTTGGAGAAGTGGGGCTCTGGGACCCCTCAGCACGCTGCCTCACCTGGCCAGGTGAGACAGCCTGGGTGCCTAGGCTGGCTTGCAGCTCTCCACGGTGTTCACGTTCGACCACCCCCACCAGACTGTAACCTCCTTAAAGGGCAGGGGTGGGGGATAACACCTCGGATGAAGCTCTGGCCTCGCCCTGCATCACAGCTCAACACGAAGCCCGAGAAAGCGATTCTTCAGGAACACAAACGAGGCAGGACACTCACTCTAGAGCGGGTTTCTACTTGCTAGAAACCTCCAGCAAGTAGAAACTCACTCCAGAGAGGTTTCTTCAAGCAGCTAGAAAAACGAGTATCAGAAGAAGAGCAGAAGAACTGCCCTCTCTATAATTTTGTTTCTTTAAGGATGTCTCTTGGCTTAAAAATTACTTCCTTCTTTTTCTCCCCAGAATCTGTGTGGAAGTGTCAACTTCTCTGATCTTCCATGTCCAAGGAGACTTTTCTTGGTAGTGAAGAGAAACATTTAACTTGGGGAGCTATGAGAGTATGCCTTTAAGTCTTCTTCGTAGCCTTCAAAGCATAACCGTAGATAGCCAGTTATCTCTGGATTCTTTTTCGAAGCGGAAATACTTAGATGATCCTTACGTGTCCAATTCAGTCAGGAAGATTTTCAACACTCAGGTTCCCAGCCTTCTATTTGGAAAGTCCGCCTCCCTAAGTCTGAGGCAGGGCCTGGGGATGCGTCCTTCCAAATAAGTACCTGGTCAGCCCTGGGAGAGGCCTCCCTTTCCTGTGAAACATTACTGAGCCCCGTCATGGGCTGAACTGTGTCCCCCTCCAATTCATACATTCGAGCTCTAACCTCCCGTGCCTGTGATGCAGTGTAGTTGTACTTAGAGACTGGGTTTTTGAAGAGGTTATTAAGGTTAAATGAGATCATTAGGGCAAACCTTAATCCGGCAACTCTGGGGTCCTTACAACAAGCAGAGGTGGTTAGCACTCAGACACGCGCAGAGGAGGATGGGGTGACGGCACAGGGAGGCCACGTGTGATCCCCCACCAGCCCTTGCTTCCAGACTCCCGGCCTCCGGATCGTGCGGAGGTGAACTGAGTGTCTGCTGCCGAAGCGTCCAGGCTGCAGCCCCGGGACGGCAGCGCCAGCAGGGAGGCCCTTGCACACCGTGTTCCATCGCCAGGTCGATGAGATGCCGCAGGAGCCCCACTCTTGTTCGCATGGACGAACCCCCTGCTAAAACTGATTTTGCTACATTGTTTAAACTGTCAAGGACATTTAAGTGCCGTCTTGCTGTGCATGGCCTTTGTCACCGAAGACAGGCACTTTGGCAAAAAGGAAGCTGCCTCTGGGATGGCTATATCAGTCCAAGACAATTAAAACACAACTATATTAAAGAAATTAAAAGGACTTTTGAATTGCTCAAGTATGTAAAGCTGTTATTTGCCCAAACCTGGGATTAAAATGAAAACCCAAACAAAACTGTCGTGAGCAAGAATGAGATGAACTGATGCTGGCACTACTGCCTCGCGCACTGTTCTGAGGGACACAAGCGCAGACATACTATCACAAAGAGAGCGCATCCCAAACTCGATGACATTGCCATCGCTGATTGTACGCGCTCACCCTGCAGATGGTCAGCCACTCGGTTCTTTTACATCTTGTTACTCGTTCCCTGGATTCATTCATTTCTTTGCTTTTTAGTACATCCATCCCCGTATGAACGGAGAAAATAAGATACAAAACCAATTTCCGTCAGTAGCTTCTGAGAGCAAACAGCCTGGAGACTTTAGGAGCCGAACAAAGTGGGTGCCTGGCTTTGTCACAGATTCAGTGTATTTAAACTGTTCCCGCTCCCCGACAACCAAACATGCTTTGGAGCACATTTCCTTGGGTTAGTGAGGAATTTAACTCGCTGGGAACATCTGGGCTTTTCCCTGAAGGAAAAAACTATGGAGAGGATGTGGGGAAGTGTGTACTTTGACCTTGGCCCTACTTGGCTTGACATTGGGCAAACGCTTCCGTCTGGGTCTCCCTTCTCATCTACACAATGAGAGGAGCAGTCTGATTGGTCACCGAGATCGCTTCCAGCTCTAAAAATTCAACACTTCTCTAGACGAACTGATCCTCTCTCTCATCGTTTTTTTTTTTTTTTTTTAATTATATTTTATTGATTATGCTATTACAGTTGTCCCATTTTCCCCCCTTCATTACCCTCCACCCTGCACACCCCTCCCACCCACATTCCCCCCTTTAGTTCATGCCCATGTGTCATAAGTTCTTTAGCTTCTACATTTCCCACACTACTCTTGCCCTCCCCCTGTCTATTTTCTACCTACC